>RYFJ01000151.1:0-438831 GCA_003991445.1 Oryza meyeriana var. granulata | reverse complement strand
AGGATGGCCTAGTTCTGGGGCTCATAGCATAGTCCATCGCGTTATTTTGGCGCCTACGAAATTCCTACTCCACCGGAAGAGACGTATCTGGGAAGAGGGAAGATCGAAGAGAAAAATATACGCACCTCGATGGCACCGCCGCCGACTGGCCTGCTGGCTGCGCCACCTCGGCCAGGCGCGGCGTCAGCGGCGCGCCTCCCGCCACGTCGCAGCCGCCGTCCCCACGCCCGCTCGGCCTCGCCGGGCGTCGCTCCCGCACACTCTGCCGCGGCGCGACTCCCCGCCGTGCTTGGCACGCCCTGCCGCGCTCGCCCGCGGCCCTCACTCGCTCTCCGCGGCTCGCCTACCGCCGCCGCCCCCGCCGAGCGCCGCCTGCGCGCTCCACCTTACGCTGACCCGCGCTCTGCCCACTCGTCGCGGGCCGCCGCTTGTCGCGCTCGCCCACGTGCAACCCGACCACATCTTCTCGTCTTTTACTAGCTTTATATATATGAGTACATAATAATACAATAGTATAATATAGTTTATGCTAAAATACAATAGAAAGAAATAGGAGGAAATAGGGGCTGAGAATGGGGACTGTTCTGGAGTTCGAGCATTTTTGAGGTCCAAAGGAATGGGAGCAGCCCCTATTTAACCTTTGGGGACTCTAAATAGGACTATTGTTGGAGATGCTATAGTAGGACTCAACTTACGCTATGCACACCACTCCTCGCTGCATCGGCAGCAAGGGGAAGGATTAATTCGACGTCCGCCACAAAACCCGAAACGTGACTCTGCAGGTTCGTTCGGTTTAGGGGAGGTTGGGATGGAGGCGTCGTGGATCGCTGGACTTGGAAACATTCTCTGTTGTCTTGCACCACGGTTCACCGACTTCGTGCGGTAATACGGTAGGTTGTGTTTGAAGCTAAAATAAATAAACCAAAAAATTATAAAACATAATAAAAATTCTAAAAGATTATGAAGAATTTAGGAAAACTATAGATATCTCTAAAAAAATAATGTAATATTGTATAAAATTTTTGTATAACTTTTGCTGTATTTTTTTTACACTTAAATAAAATATAAATTATATCCCAACACATCTCTTATTTTTTTTATTTTTTTTAATTTTAATAGAGCTCTAAATTATAAAGCAAACTTCATCATTTTCATAAACTTTATTCACCAGATAGCCATAGAAATTAGTTCCTATTTATCAAAATTTTTTATTTCTTTTTTAAATTTAAATTTAAATAAAATTCATCAAATCCTAATTACTCTTACCGACAGCCATGGTAAGCATGGTACTCCATATATCAGTATATTGTCCTTCCCTACTGGTCGTTTTCTCCGCTCCTCAATCCCGTGTCTCTGATTCCTCCATTGACCATCTCCTCATCTCCCACCTCCCGAGCACTGCTTCTCTTCCTTCCGCCGGACCTGATGGAGGAGGTGGAAGCCACTCTACTTGAGGGCGGGATCGGGTGGCTGGCGGAGACCATTCTGGAGAACCTGGACACCGACATGCTGGAGGCGTGGATTCGCCAGGTTGGGCTCGCCGATGACACCAAGAAGCTCAGGTCTGAGATCGAGAGGGTGGAAGGGGTGGTCGCTGCCGTGAAGGGGAAGGCGATGGGGAACAGGTCGCTGGCCCGATCGCTCGGTAGCCTCAGGGAGCTGCTCTACGACGCCGACGACGCGGTCGACGAACTCGACTACTGCAGGCTCGAACAGCAGGTCCAAGGAGGTATATATATCTTGCACATCTGTGCCTGCTAAATAAGCTCCTTGCACGTTGCAAGCCTGCAAGCCATCGTGATGTTTTCAATTTCCCCTTTCTGATTGAGAACCTTGCAAAGCTGCAACATGCATCCATGGCATCAATTTCAATTCTGGCATACGCTTTCTCTATGTACAGTTACATGGAATGAGCCTGAAGACACGGTTGGAGATGGAACAGAGCACAACGAGGATGATCCGATGGAGATGGTCAATACTGATGTACCGACAGGCAGCAAAAAACGGTCCAAGGCATGGGAACACTTTACTCGTCTAGAGCACATCAACGGCGAAGCTCCCAAAGCACGATGTAAGTACTGCGAGAAAGAACTACGTTGCCCATCTACGAACGGTACATCGGTTTTGCACAACCATATCAGGATCTGCAAGAGATACCGTGAAGCAAGTGACCAACCGCCAAACATATCCAGGTAATGCATCTTACTACCACGTGTCTTTTGTTTCGTCGGCTAGGCCGCAGGAGATGTGCATCATGTGCAGAGTTTCTCTCTGTCTCTCTCTCTTTTTGCTAGGAACATGTGCAGAGTTTTAAGTCGTTGATTTCCATTATCTAAGTACAAATTTCGTTCTGAATTTTATTCAGTTTTACAATTCTGCACATCTGCTTAAGATCATATTCTCATTCTAATCTTCTAATAGCCAACTCAAGGTCTTTTTCTTCTTACAGTGCTGGTGATGGTGCACCAAATGGTAACTCTGTTGCAACCGATAGTTCAGTGCGCAGAAAAAGGAGAAGAACCAATGAAGAATCAACGCAACACGTGGTAGCTAACACTTGGAGCAAGGCTGTTTTCTCCAATAGGATCCAGCAAATCACTCGTCATTTACAAGGGGCTATAAGTGACGTTCTGAGGCTACATGGATCAGACGCTTTTGCAAGTTCAAATCTATGTCGGAGTACAACTTCAGATTTGCATCTAATGACATCGAGCCTTATTACAAGGAAACTGTATGGAAGAGTAGCAGACAAAAAATCCATTATAGAGCTGATGACTGAAGATTCTGACAGTGTAACTATCCTGCCTATTGTTGGTATTGGTGGTATTGGGAAGACAGCTCTCGCTCAGCACATATACAATGATCCAACTGTGGAACGTCAATTTCAGCACAGGATATGGGTTTGCGTGTCTAACAACTTTGATGAAGTACGACTCACAAGAGAGATGCTAGACTTCGTCTGTCAAGATAAGAATGAAGGATTATACAGTTTTGCTAAGCTTCAGGAGAGCTTAATGAATAGTATCAAATCAAAAAGGTTTCTACTTATTTTAGATGATGTCTGGGACAACATGAATATCTTCCGATGGAACAATCTGTTGGCTCCCTTGAAGTCTAACAATGCAAAGGGCAACATAATTCTTGTCACAACTAGAAGTATGTCTGTTGCAAAAAGGATAGGTACGGTTGAAGCGATTAAGACAGGTGCTTTGGATAAAATGGATTTCTGGCAATTGTTTATAGCATGTGCATTTGGTGAGGAGAAATACAAAGCACATAAATGCCTAAGCACCATCGCAGGGCAAATAGCATATAAATTAAAGGGCAATCCATTAGCAGCAGAAACTGCAGGGGAACTATTAAACAGGCGCCATACTGTTGATCATTGGTATAACATTCTGAAGAACGAAGATTGGAAATCTCTACAACTCAATGGGGGCATCATGCCTAGTTTGAAGCTTAGCTATGATCAGCTGCCCTCCCATTTACAGCGATGTTTCTTGTACTGCTCTATTTTCCCCTGTGATTATCGTTTTGTTGGTGAGGAGTTGGTCCGTACTTGGACTTCACAAGGATTTTTAAAGTGCGGCCATTCAAATAGGAGGATGGAGGAGATAGGACAGGGATATCTGTTTGATTTGGTTAATTTGGGCTTCATTGAGCTAGTTGAAAGGGAAGAGCCCACTCTACGTGATCAGACATGCTATGCTATGTGTGGCCTTATGCATGATTTTGCTAGGATGGTTTCAAGAACTGAGTACGCAACTATAGATGGTCTACAGTGCAATAAAATGGCGCCGACTATACGCCATTTGTCAATACTAATTGATTCTACATACCAGAGAGATCCTTGCAATGAGAAATTTGAAGAAATGATTAAAAATGCAGTTCCATTATTGAGGAATTTGAGGATGTTGGTGCTAATTGGGAAGTACGCCTTTTCCGTCTCACAATCCATCAAAGATATAGTCCAGAAAGCACAAAAGCTACGTCTACTGCAAGTATGTTCAACATATACTCATCCTTTTGGGCAAACATGTAATCAGTTTGATCCGTTGCTTTGCAATCAGGTAAATCCTACCCATATTCGATATATAAAGATTGACAATGGAGCTTTGCCTCAATCTCTAAGGATTTTTTACCATCTTCAAGTATTAGATGCTTGCTCAAAACCTTATCTCATTATGCCTAACGATATGGATAATCTTGTTAGCCTACGGCATCTTGTAGCACCAGAGCAAATGTACATGTCCATTGCTAGCATCAGCAGAATGACCGCCCTTCAGGAACTACATGGTTTTAGTGTTCAAGTCGATAGCAGTTCCGAAACAACACTACTTCAATCCATGAACCAGCTTGTACAACTCGGTGTGTCCCAACTTGAAAATATTACAGCTAGAGCTGATGCTTCTGGTGCGAGACTAAGAGACAAACCAAATTTAGAAAGGCTGCGCCTTTCATGGAGTCAGTCCTTGTCACAGGATAAATATGAGAATGCAAGAGAGGTGCTTGAGGGTCTTGAACCACATAACAACCTTAAGCATCTACAGATATCTTGGTACAATGGTGCTACCTCTCCAACATGGCTTGCCACTTCACTTACCTCTTTACAGACTCTTCGTCTAGTGTATTGTGGACATTGGCAAATAATTCCGTCACTGGAGCGTCTTCCATTTCTTAGAAAGATGGAGTTGAGGAGTATGCAGAACGTAGTAGAAATACAAATTCCTCCGCTGGAGGAGCTGATGTTATTTGAAATGCCAAAGTTGGAGAGATGCTCCTGCACTTCCATGAGGGACTTAAACTCTAGTTTAAGGGTTCTGAAGATTGAAAGGTGTCCTATGCTGAAGGTCTTTCCGTTGTTTGAGGGCTGCCAGCAATTTGAAATTGAGCGGACATCATGGTTGTCCCATCTTAGCAAGCTTACTATCCATAATTGTCCTCATTTGCATGTGCACAATCCTCTTCCACCTTCAATTAGTGTTTCGAAGTTATCCATCAATGTTCCAACGCTTCCAACATTTGAGGGGTCATCCAGCGGAACTTTAAGAATTAAACTTCCAATTTATTTTAATTATATCTTGAATACGACTTCTTATCAGCTAAGTACATTGGATGACAAAGTTTTGTCATTCCATAACCTGAGGTTCCTAACTGGATTGATATTATATGGTTCGCAAAATCGGACGTCTGTTTCATTTGAAGGTTTGAGGCAACTCAATTGTTTGAAAAGTTTGGAATTAAGCAGCTTCGGGGAACTTCTATTTTCAAATGTCCCATCAGAGCTTACATGTGAAGACACGTCAGGCGCAAATCGCAGAGCCTTCCGATCTCTCGAATGTCTCGAAATTTGTCTTTGTGGAATAACGGAGAAGTGGCTATCTCTGATGCTGCAACATGCGCAGGCCCTACAGTATTTGAGTTTAGCTTACTGCGATCAGATAAGAGGGCTATCGATAGGAGAGGAAGAAAACAGTCAACCAAATCCTATTATGTCAGCTGCGGAGGCTCCGTCATTAGGATATCCAGGTCGAGATGAACTTCTGTGCCTTTCGTTAAATCTCACCCCCTCTCTGAAGAAGGTATCTATTTCATATTGCGTTGATTTTACATTTTATGGGAACAAGGAAGGTTTCGCTGGATTTACCTCCCTTGAGGAGCTAAAGATTACGAGATGCCCCAAGCTGCTCTCATCCTTGGTGCATAACGACGGATATGATGAGCAGGCAAATGGAAGATGGCTCCTCCCACAATCACTTAGAGAACTTGAGATCGGAGTTGATTCCATAGAAACGCTGCAACCGTGCTTTCCGGAGGACCTCACCCGCCTGAAAAAACTAGTAGTACGTGGAAGCCCAAGTTTAACGTCTCTGCGGTTGCATTCCTGCACAGCACTCGAAGAGTTGAGAATTGTATTTTGTCAATCGCTTGCCGCAATAGAGGGCTTGCAATCCCTCCGTGGCATCAGGAATTTGGAAATACGCGGTTGCCCCGGCTTGCCTCCATGTTTGGTGAGTTTGTCAGGGCAGGGATATGAGCTATGCCCTGGACTGGAAAGGCTCCACATCGATGACCCCTCTGTCCTTACCACGTCTTTCTGCAAACACCTCGCCTTACTCCAATGCCTACATCTCTTCAATTGCGGAAGCGAAGTGGAAAGACTAACGGATGAACAAGAGAGAGCGCTTCAGCTCCTCACGTCCCTGCAAGAGCTCCGATTTGAGCGTTGCGACAATCTTATAGATCTGCCTACGGGGCTCCACAGCCTTCCCTCTCTCAAGAGGTTGGAGATCGCATATTGCAGGAAAATCACGAAGCTGCCGGAGAAGGGTATCCCACCTTCGTTGGAAGAACTGGATATCACAGGTAGCAGTAAAGAGCTAGCTCACCAGTGCAGAACGCTAGCAAGCAAGCTGAAGGTCAAAATTGAATTGGTGAGGAATATGTGTATTGATCATTGGGTGGCTTGATGTTTTGGGCTCGTTCCTTTCTAAGGTACATTTCTACCTTCGACCTGTATCTTCAGAGTTTGCACACGCTCAGTGTTGGTGCTAAACTAAGCACTCTCTCTTCAGGCGTTCAAGCTATCCTACATATACCAAACTGTTTGGGAAAGAAATTGAGTTGTGACTTTTGAGCCTCCTTCCTTGTATCTCCTGGATCAGAGCTAGCTTTGATTTGCCTGAAAAAAAGGCCAAACATAAATTGGTTATGATCTTTAAAAAGATGTCAGAAATTGGTTTTCATGTGCCAGATTCTGCACTGGTTTTGTCTCACTTCAGAACCTCATCCTAATGTGGCTATGCAATCGTGTATTGCTATGGTGTCTCTATACATGGTTCTGTGGTAATGTGGTATGGTTGCTGTTGTATTAACTGAAACCTTATTCTTCTTCGAAAAAAAAAACTGAAACCTTATGGCTGCTTAATTGTTTGGTAGTATCAAGTCTATCTTCTACCTTCTAAAAATGATAACTGTTGTTCATTTATGTGATTACAGAGGAACTGTGGTTATTATGCTATTCTGTAATTCATACTGTGCTCCAAATTGTGCTAGAATCTTTCGAGTCAGACAATTTTAGTGGTTAGTTTGCTTTGCTGTATCCTGTGTGCATTCCAGAATTGTTGTTAGCACATGCGTGTGGTAGCTGATGGCATAACTATAAACATCCGCCCTGCACGAGTTTTTGGTGAATTTGTGATCATCCTAGTGTTCTCTTTTAAAACGGTGATCATCGTATTCTTTGAGCTTAACAGGATTGTAGATTGCTAGAGCCGTGTCAGAATTTTCAAACTAAATAGTGTTCTCTTCAATTATATGAAATGAAACTAAATGCCAACATAAGTAATCGAAGTGAACATAGGATCACTACTCACTGGAGAAGACGAGCGACAAACTCTTCGTTTCAATAAATGGGGGAGGGGAAACTCATCACCCAATCTCACAGTACATCATTTCGAATTTTCGATCATGTAGGCATCTGGCTGAACATTAGCAAGATCCCTAAACATAACAATCAAGACATGTTCCTATGGCTACTAAAATATATATATCCTACCAGACAAGATTATCGCTAGATATTAGTATGTTCCTAATTCGATCGCCATAGTGACAGTCACACAATGACGCTTACGAGCATATGACAGTTGCAAAACAAAACAGCTGTATTGGGAAGAACAGACAGCAAAGGGAACCATATTCACTACATCAGATCAGAAAGCCTGATGAACAACCAATTCCGACCATAGTCCCACCTTTTCACTTATACTACCTCCGTCCTAAAAAGAGTTCACTTTTATACATGAATCTTGAGCCTCCGTTCCAAAAAGAGTTTACTTTTATACATGTATAAAAGTGAACTCTTTTTGGAACGGAGGTAGTATATACATAGAACGCCTGCGCTATCAGAATACCCACAAAGCTAGTTCATCCCCTACAAACTATCTTGACTAATCCCAAGTAGATACCCACCCCTCTTAATCAACTTACAAAACACCTACAGTTGATGTTTCTACTCCAATCACACAAAATCACAAAAGGTAATCAATCATCCACCTACTCAAATCCTACTGTTAGAATGAACTCTTTACACCAGAGAACAGGCAGTGCCAGACTCGGAGACGCTGTCCTTCGAGCTCCCCGAATCTGAACCTGTATAATTGTATATAAGTCAAACAAGAACAAACGCAAAAATTTTGGTTCATGAAGAAGTTGGAGATTCGAATTATAAACTGTCAGTTGGATCATAGCACTGGATGATGAGGAACCACTGCTCGCGACCACGGTCCACAGCATCCTTCTCAATCTCCACTGATTGGTAGGTCGTTGTTGGTATCTCATCCCTAACTAGCTTATAAAGTCACGCATTCGCACGACTATAACCATCTTGTCATTTGTCGCCCGCCCGCCCTCTGCGCCACTGCATGACCCCCTTATCCTCATCTTATTTTCCATTGGCGCTAAATAACCTATTTAGCATGGTAACCGGTAGCTGCTAATCTGCCATCATTCTAAACTATTCATTTGGGGATTCTTCTAGATATCACAGTTCAAGACAAAAGTTATTTCCTCGAACAGTTCTATTTATATTGCATTTCATGCTACACATGACCTCCGAAATATTTAGCTACAAATGAAGTGCGTGTTTACTTTATCTAGGTGGTCAGTTGTAATACAATCATTTCCATTTTTCAAAATTGTTTCATTCACCATTGAAGTTAGCTATTGTCACGAAAGAACAGGAAGATGTGAAAAACAGAACACTATACAAAAATGGAAAGGTGGCAGCCAGGATAGCACTTTATACCTCAAAGCTCTTTTTAGCCCATCTATTGACATCACTTTTACTGGTTGTAATGGATTTCTTGGATTGGACTGTTCTGACGGAGGATTGACCATGTAAATCTCTTTTGAACGATGTTTTGAAGCAAATTTGAGGTTTCTGAAAAAATGTAAAGAATCATGCAAGGCTCAACAAAGATATGAACTACATTAAGGGGAAAAAACAGAAGGTTCCTTGGGGGCTCACTAATCAATTACATGTCCTTAAGCTCTGCTCTGCCAGTAGAGTACTACTGTGAGGATTCTTATCGATCCTTTGGGGGTTGTAATTCTGTGAGGATTTCTGCCAATAGGAAATAAGTGAAATGCATCATGTGACATGTACATCCATTTTCATTTACAAAATGACGGAAATTACGATGTCCTTATCGATGAATGAAATTTGCAGTATGATCTTTTACGCCTGAAAATGTGCAGATAAAATTCAATACAGAGGTCCATAGCTACATCAATGAAAACCAAGCAGGAGCATCCAATTTTGGGTTCAGATATCACGCAAAAGAAATGCTACCTAAGTATAACCGCATGTAAATGCAAATATATGATAAGAAAAGGCTGTCTTGCTATGCAGTCAGGAGTAAAAGAAAATAATGGAACAAAGGAAATGAAAACATATGCATATATAAGCTTGCGCTCGATCTCGTAAACAATCCCTGCAAATATGGGGCTGCGTATCAAAAGGTGAAAGGATGTTGATGGTGAAAGGACAAAGCGGGAGGACAATAGAAAAAATCTCAGAAGTCTATAAGGCCCACCAACCAACAGTTACAAAGATAAAATGATGACAGTTTCACATTCAATTCGATGTGAATTTCTAAATTGTAATTTTAATAACCTGTAGATCTCACTATCCTTCTGAAGAAAAGGTGAAAGGACATATAAAGGATGGAAAAGATAAGACCAAAAGAGGGACCAAAATGTGGCTTTTATCTGTAATAGAACAATTCAAATATTTGGGCTGAATTTGACATAGTGGAAATGCTCTGCACGCATAGCTTTATTCTTGAATATCTGTAAACATCATGCCGCAATTCTTGCAGAACAGTGCGTTACATAGGGGACGTCTGCTCATGTTTGTTTCTGATGATGAGTCATTTACTGACCTAACCCGGTAGACCTTCTCCATTGAGAAAGTTGGAACTATAGCAAATTGGCAACCCATTCCAGGACGCAAGAACATATTGGTCAATTTAACTGTCCCATTTCCAGAACCGTATAGTTTGGCAGGCTAACCTTTCGGCTTTCATCAAAGCCCTTCTCCACATGATTTTTTTTCTTTTGACATTTAAGTTGATAAATCCAAAACTTTTCAATGGAAATAGATTAAATACAATAACGTGTACAAAATAAACAAACTCAAACCGTGTATAGCTTGTGCTGAAATTTCAATCGTACAGACGAGTAAGTTATTCGTTAGTTTGGTCCCAACATATGAATTCATTGGAAATGCAAATGGAAGAGATGTAATCTGAGCATAACTTGCGATAGGAAAGGGTTTGGTATGAGAGCAAGCAATGGACTGTGAATTGGGAATAGATCAGGACTAACCTCTTACTTCCCACCGATGCTTGAATCGAGTTCATCATCACGCGCTATGGCCACCTGCTTCGAGCCCATCGTGGTACGCAATTACACATGCATGATGTCAACAACTTCAAGAAGGCACTCAACAAGAGTCGGGCTGCCAAATAAAAGAACGGTGAAAATGCTGATGTTATTGATGCTTCCATGGCTAACGACAGTGATGTGCCGGTGAATGGCAGTGTTCCTACAATAGTGGACAACGGTGATGTGGTAATGGCAATTGTAAGCAGCATGCTTTGTTCTTTTGGTTCCTGTTGGCTGATGTATGCAGTGAGCTATTATGATGGTTGATTTGAATTGTTGTTTACAGGAGGGCAAAAATGCTGACAGTAGTACTACATCCGGTTTTTAATAAATGACGCCGTTAACTTTTGTTGACATTTGATCATTCGTCTTATTCAAAAAATTAGTATAAATATATAAAAATACGAGTTATGCTTAAAATCTCTTTAATGATAAAACTAATTACTTAAATTTTTCGTATAAAATGAATGGTCAAACATCGTATTAAAAGTTAACGGTATCATTTACTAAAAATCGGAGGGGTATTACACTGGCCAAACAGTTGGATGAGTATGTAGATATCTAATCTAAATAACTGAAAGGTGAAACCAAGGGATCGCCCGCAGCCCGGCAAAGGTGTGGACCTGGTGCCCAGTAGGGTTGTGCCGCAGCGCATTGGAGAAGTGAGCGAGTGCGCAGCGAAGGCGTCGTGCGAGGTTACCTCCCGGCGGCGGCGGCTGCGAAGTTCGCCTTTACAGCAACGAGATCCATACGGCGTGCTAGTCGTGCAGCCCGTGGCGGTCGACTTCCACTGGCGCGTTGGAGCAGATGCTGCGCTGCGCTTGTCCTTCCGCAGCCTCCCACCGCTTCCGCATCGCCGCCTGGAGTTTCGCCAGAGCGGGAAGACAATCCCGGTGAGGCGACCCATGGCGGTTCGGCTGGCTCTGCTCCTGCGAAATGTCGATGACCTGCCTCGACCGGAGTGGACCGGGCCCAGCTGGACCCAAGGGGTCGCTGCCTGGTTTTGGATCAAAAACAAAAAATCGGGGAGTCGATGCGCTGGTCTGCAAAAAGACATGGGCCTAGAGGCCCACGTAACAATAGGCCACTGAGAGGATATTGTTACGAATCCTTATTTTTTAAGATAAAATTCTTTATCGTAAACCAATCTAAATTAGTTAGAGATAAATTTATGGTTTTTATCTCTCTCTATCTATAAATAGAGAAGCGGGGGTGTCTTCATTATACACATTGATTATTGATTAATAAAGATAGTAACACCCTTATATCTGTGTCTCCTGTTTATTATCTTCTTCTGTGGTGTGATTTATTGTCTTCTTCTGTGGTGTAATTGTGCAGGAAGGGATACGGTCTTCTACATCTTCTCGATGCCTCATTTGCTGCGGGAGGGAAGTGTCACACCCAGAATTTCCATCCAAAATTCTAGAGTTTTATTGTGTGTAAATCCTCGTCCGGGAATCAACCGAGACACACATGATATAGTTGATAATCAAAGTAATTCTTTACATATTGAAAGTATTTATTACAGAGGCGAATGGTGCCTCTCAAAATAATAAAGTTCTAACAGCGAAAAATAAATTAAAACAATGTGATGGAACCCACTCCACGAACTTGACTGGGCTCCCGCTTAATCCTCCAAGCAGTCCTCCTCGCTGAATTACTCCTCTGAATGATGATTGTTGATTGCAAGGTGAGTACATGACTCCACAAG
The DNA here is from genome assembly GCA_003991445.1 of Oryza meyeriana var. granulata. Classification (NCBI taxonomy): domain Eukaryota; kingdom Viridiplantae; phylum Streptophyta; class Magnoliopsida; order Poales; family Poaceae; genus Oryza; species Oryza meyeriana. The sequence goes on along the minus strand of RYFJ01000151.1, from coordinate 426,671 downwards.
CAATACAGTAAATATACAAGTGCACAGGATAACAAAGGATGGCATAATATGGCTCAATTTGCGTAAACAATATTTAATAAAGCATTTAAGACAATAATAAAACATCAATAATTAATTAACACTATCCAACGCTATACCATTCAGCAAATGGCATAGGCCTAACTACTCCAACCTAGAGCTAACCATACTTCATCCTTCAATAATCAAATTTAATTAATGTGGGACTAATCATAGAAAATATCGCTAGGCTCGCCCTTAAACGTGGGCACGGCTATTCGAATAGTTTTACTCTAGCTAGAGGTGTACCAATTTACCCACAAGACATAACCCCACAACACATCACTGTGTGCCTTAATATCACCACGTTACCTCGGAAAGGAGTTGTGACAGGATCATCCATGTAACTCGCACAATAGGAGAGCCTCCCGCCGAACCTCCAGTCTCTGGTAGGGGTGATCAAGTGCCTTCCCGCGAGACGACCCGACGCTCGAAGCATGGTTTTATTGTCACTGCCATGTGTGTGAACTTATATCAGCCACAAGCACGCCCTGGAGCCTCCTATTGAACTCGGCACACTTTAAACTCCTGCTATCCCATTCTAACTTGTGGTTAGCATAAGTGTTACTTCGCAACAAGTAGTCCGTGAACTGGTCCTTAATTGTCACGAGCACCGCTAGCAACATTTATAACCCTGGTGCTCGCAACCCACCATTTGTCCATAATTTAGTAGACCATTAAATCATCCTTGCACGATCACAATCGAATGTCGAACCATTATTTCATTTGAGTCAATAGTAATTGTTAAGCCTTTAGTGATATCCCATTAATTATTCTACAGTTTGCTAAGCATGGCTAAGCAGGGTCCTAGAATTATTCTAGCTAACCAGTAAATAAAGCTACCTAGTCACATTTGTCCCATGGGTACAATATCAAATAATCAAGTCAAAGAGGCCTTAACCAAAGATTAGGGTTTCCCAATTTCGGTGACATTCCAAAATATATGCAGAGTTGAAAGAAAATATAGCTTTAAACATATAAACAATATGCTCAGATGGATTTAGGAATCTGTGTGACTTGCCTTGCTGCTCCTCACAAACCTCGGAACTCTCCTCAAGAAACTGCGACTCTTCCTGAACGTCGACGGCTAAAGGCAATAAACAAAAACGAGCAAAACAATACATCAACACACATGAACAGTGTCATATTATATTTTTAATGGGTAGATCTTGATTTTTAAAGAATTTTGCAAGTTGAATCACCCAAACGGAGTTCGGATGAATTAGTTATAAATTTAGAAGTTTAAACCCTTTTAAAAGCTTTTAAAAGAATAAAACCGATTTATTGCGTCATTAGTGGATTAATTTAATTCGGGAAAGGGTTTATGGCATCATCAGAGAGAGAGAGCTCTCGGCTGACCAGTAGGGCCCACTGGCAGTGAGAGGGAGGGGTTCTAGTCCACGGTGGATCGAGTCCACCGGGGTCCATAGATCCATCCGAAGGCTGGGATCTTAAGGGATCGGATCAGACGGTCGAAAATGATCCATGATTTTGAGATAGATTGGAGGGCCAGGATTTAATATAACCTAGATCGAACGGTTGAGATCTAATCTAGCAATCTAAGGGCTGAGATCAAAGCGAGGAGATCCGACGGCTGAGATCAGATCGGGCAAACGACGGCTCGGATTAGATCCAAGCGGATCTAAGCTGGCGCCTACGCGGCAGCCACGTTGACGGCCGAGTCAACACGGGTGATGGCGGCGACTGCGGCGACACAGGGACCAATGGTCGCCGGTGATCGGCGGCACAGCAACGCGTGGTGAGGACGGGAATAGGTAGAGGAGATCACGGTGGTTCTCACCGTGGGTAGGCAAGCGGCAAACGGCGACAAGAGGCACCGGCGGCGAGCTCCAAGTGGCAGCGGTCTTTGGGTTCCCGACGGTGACGGCGCCCCGGTGGTCTCGGCGGTCCAAAGGCGGTGGCCAAGCTTCCTTGGGCTCCAGCGAAGCTCACAGAGGCGGTGGCGAACTCTAACGGCGACCGAAGAGGCGGCGACACGTGACCGAGTGTAACGCCCAGAAATTCGCACCGAAATTCTGAACATTAATGTGTAATAAATCCCTGCCCAGGAAAGCCAGGGTACACAAACCAAGTTGCCAAACAGAGTGTCTTACAAACAAAATAAACATTTATATTACATAATGCAGCGGAAAAGATAAAGTAACGTTTATGAACAACTAGCCACGCATCAGCTTCCATCCCACAGGCACCTTGACGGCGGAGCCAGCCTATTCCTCTGGGTGATCCTCGTCTGAAGCGGTCTCCAACACTGAGAGGAGGAAAATTGGAGCAAGGCTGAGTACCACCCACAGTACTCAACAAATCACACCCACAAGTATGCATATGCACAGGGTACAAAGATGGGATAGGGTTTATTTGTGAAAAAGCAGTTGCAAAAGGGAGTAGTTCGCAAACAGTAAAAAGTTGATTTATTTAACAACATTATTTTTCACTGATTAACGTTACACCACGTTAACCAGGCCCAACCATTCCCAACTGATTGACGCTACACCACGTCAACCAGTCTCCACTGATGAACGCTACACCATGTTCACCAGACATCTCCAAGTACCGTTACACCACGTTACCTGGATTCCACTGATTAACGCTACACCACGTTAACCAGTCACCACCGGACAACATTACACCACGCTGACCAGTTTTTCCTGATCAACGCTAGACCACGTTGACTAGGCCACGCCGATGGAAGTTACACCACAACCACCAGGCGTAACTGATGAGAGTTACACCACACTCACCAGTCCCCACCGATTAGCGTTACACCACGCTAACCGGCCACCTCCGGTCAACTCAACACATCGACCGGACTCACACCTTTCACAACACCAGTTTTATAAAACCAGATTAATTATCTAGGGTGAGACTAATCACGGTGAGTCTTGGCCAATGTGCCCATGACCGCGGGCGCGGCTATTCGAATAGTTTTACTCTGATCAGAGGTGTACAACTGTACCCACAAGACACAGCCCCCACACACGTTCCCGTGTGCCAGTACATCACCACGATGTCCCGTACGAGGCTGTGATAGGACCGTTCACGAAACCCCTCCCTAACCATCCACACCACGCTGAGGTTGCACCTATCGACAGGGCACGCCATATTGGCCAGGCTACACCCCTTGCGCCACGGTGAATCCGGCAGCCGATCAACCCTACCCCGGGCCGACCCAACTCCATCACGCCCACCCTCTTCTTTGGTGCTTAGGAGAGGGTGAAGAAACGCTTCAAGCCCAGCCGTTACCCACGCTGGCTTGTGGAAAGTACGGGAAGTTGCCCAAGTGATTCCCGCGAACCGGTCCTTAATTGCCATTGGTGTGACAAGCAAAACCATACACCCACAACCCACCATTTAGGTCAAATTTTAGGAATTTAACAACAGCCTATCCAAGGTTCCATTTTTCCGACATTGAGTCGAATCATAAAAAGAAATAATATTTAATTCCCAGGTGAGCTATGTTGCTAAGCACGGCTAAGCATCCTAGGGATTATAATCTACTCATATTATTACCCAGGTGACAAGGAATCAGGTTTCCAAACTATGGTTAAATCCTAACATGGTATAGGTAATAACCCTCCACATGAAATATTAAATTGATGCAGTTTATTTGAGCAAACAAAGCAATTTAGCGAAAAAGTAGGTACAAAGTGATCAAGGTAACAGTGTGACTTGCCTTGCTCCGGCTCGAGGTACTCTGCTACGATCTCGTAAAACACAGGAGAATTACCAGCGTCGGATTCTACAACAAACAATGCATAAACAATTAAAAACAATACATGGGGCAATCAAACATGGGCTGAAAGTATTTTTAATGGATTCTTGGCATTTTTCTGGATTTAATGAAATTTGAATGGACTTAATCGGAGTTCGTATGAATTAGTTACGATTTATTAAAGTTTTACTGCTATTTTCAGTGTAAATATAATTAACCAGCGATTTAATGTGCACTTAACCAATTTATCACGTCACCAGACCAGGAAGCCGGCGCCGACAGGCGAGCCTCACCGGCCAGTGGCGTGCGAGAGGCAGGCGCACGGTGGACCAAGTCCACCGCGCCGAGAGCGGGCGCACCCAGTGGCGCCACCGCGGGCAACCACGCGGGCGAGCGAGCAGGCGGCCCCGATCTGCCACCCGGCAGATCGGACAGCCCCGGGGAGCGGCGGCCGAAGCCGGCCGTCCCGAGCGGGAGGCGGCAGCGCGCACGCGACCCGATGGTCACCGGCGGCAACCACCCGGCGTGGCGGTGACCACACAGAGGGGCGGAATGGAACAGGAAAATGGAGGGGGTTCTCACCGGCGGCTCGCGACGGCGCGAAGACGACGGTGGTGACGAAAAAGCGACGGCGGCTTCGGGACGACGTCGGCGACGAAGCTCCGACGGCGGGGAATGGGCGAGAGGCGGTTGCCGAGGCATTCTGGAGGAGGAGGAGGACGACAGAGTGTTAGGGCGTAGAATGGAGACGCGGCACGGCAGGAATCATCGGCCGGAGAGGAGGCGGAGAGCCAATAATCACCGTGCGCGCGGGCGAGGCGGTCCGGCGAGCTTTGGCTTCCACGGAGTGGCGGCCGAGGTGCGGCGTGGCACGGTGGAGGTGATGGCGGTGGTGGCGTGGCTTGGCGGCAGCCGGAACGGCGGCGAACGGCGGCCGGAGACGATGAAAAATGGCGGAGCTCGGGTGCGCGGTGGTGAGGGAGTTCTAGAGTACGGGGAAGCTCGGCGTGTTGGGGGAAAGATGGAGGAGAGGGCGGAGGGACTTTTTAAGCACGCGGGCGAGAGAGATCGAGGCCGAACGGCTCCAATCGTGCACGGGAGAGGAGTGGGCGGCGTGGGCATTGTGTGCAAGATTCTCAGGAGAGAGGGGACATGGACGCCGGAGAACTCGGGGGAGTGGGACGGACTCGGTCCGCGCCCGTTTGAACGAGTGGAGAGCATGGGAGGAGGCGCCGGATCGGACGGCTCCGGGGATTTTCCCCTCCGCCCGATTCGGACGGAGGAGGAAGACGATGCTGATAGGCAGGCCCAGCCTGTCAGCGGGAGGCATGCGGTGCGCGGGCGAGAGGCGAGCGCAGGCGCGAGCGCGAGCGCGAGCAAGGGCGCGGGCGTGGGCGATGGCGCGGGTGCGGGTGTTAACACCAAAATTTGGTACGATTCGTATCGGACTCGGTTAAGGAAAGAGATTGTGTCAGCCGGTGGAAGCTAATCCAGAAGAAGCCGAGTACAGAAAGGAATCGTGAAGACCACGACATGGCAGTTAATTGCCTTATCTACTAATTAGGTAGTTTTAATAAATTTTAGAAAACCTGATCTCATGTCCGATCAAGGCTTGTTAATTTTCCTTTTATAGATAGGAAACTCCTGTTCGTATCCGATCGGGACTATATCAACTCTGGGTATAAATACGTATGCCCGGGTACCATGTAAACTATCTCACAGATCAATACAACTTCGGCGCATCGCCACCCTTTTCGACGGGTTCTTGCTTCTCGAGCCGGGCTGCATCGGTTAGGTCCGAACTCCTGCGAGAGGGTAAGTCTCGTTACCCCGACTACCTTATCGGCTAGTACTTCCTCGGTTATGTCCGATATTCTAGCTGATCTACGTTAGTCGGCTTACCACGGTGTATCTATTCTGTCTACGGCTGCATCAGTTAAGTTTGATCTCTTAGTCCGAGTGAATATATCACATCACGCGTGCATAGATCGTATCGGCTTACTGGGAGCAATTTATCATCAGTTTGTGCTGCATCGGTTGGGTCCGACCTACTAAACTGCTAGTGATAAATCGTTCCTGCTAGGTCGATAGTTTTTATGCAAGCGTTTTATCGGGATGTATAGCCGATAAGTTATCTTTTACTATATAAAGCCGACTGCATTATCTTGATTATTATTTCAACTATCTACACTATCATCGGCTTTCCAGCCGATGCACATGTTCTATTGGCAGTCGGCTGGCTTTTTATTTGCTTATATTATCATCGATTCTATCATCGGCTTCTTAGCCGATGCGCAAGTGCTGTTGGTAGTCGGGCACGCGCGAGGACCCGGGCGCGAGCACAGGCGAGGACCCGGGCATGAGCACGGGCGAGGACCTGGGCACGGGCACGAGTGAGGGCCCGGGTACAGGCGCGGGCAGTACTTTAGGTGCAGCGCTAACAATCACTATTGCAATCGGCTGAAGATTAGTCAATTCATTTATTCTGCCTATTTATTTTATCATCGGCTTATGGCCGATGTTCCAGTATACAAGTTCTATCGGCAATCGGCTGGTAAGATTCTTATCGGCTGATTGAATCATTGATCTATTTTTTTCTATTTTCTTGTTAATTGCTGGGTCAAATTGACTGGCACGCCCGCGAACCTTAAATTTAGGACCTGCACTGGAGTTAAGCAAATCTCCCAGGCCTTCGCGTGTCTATAGACGCCGAACCAGATCGTCGGCCCCCGGTGGTTTTCGACGTCAACAGCGGGCGCAGGCGAGGGCGCGGGGAGGGGAACCGGCTTGTGGCACAGTGCTGGGCCGGTGGCTGAGCGATGGAGAAAAAGAGGAAAAAGAGAAAACATAAGGGAAAAGAAAAGGAAAAAGATTTCCAGAGCGAAATTAATTCCGATAATCATTTTTGATTTATTAAAAATAGTTTCTGTGCTCTGAAAATTCCACTAAAAATCCAGTTAATGTATTTTGGCACAGGGAACATAAGAAAAATATTCCCGGCCATAATAATTTATTATTTTGTATTTTACGTCTTTAATTAATTCCTCTGGCCATTTAAAATTTATTTTCTTGGGTATTTTTCACAAGTATAATTTAGTGTGGCTAATCTCAGGGTGTGACACCGAGGCTCAGCGGCGGTGGTGGAGCGAGCTCGGGACGCGGGGAGGCGGCTAGGGCTAGCTAGGGCTCAATCTCGTGCACAGGATAGCTCCTAGGGGTCTCGGGCTTGCTATATAAGGAGGAGAGGGGCAGAGTCCAGCTCGGGATCGGCAAGATACGCGGCGGAGGTGGATTAGGGATAAGGTCCGAGTTGGGAAGCTTCGGGTCTCCTCAACCGACGGTGATATGGCTCCGGTTTTCTTGGGGATAAGGTAAAGGAGGATCGGGGCTCCATTTCCCCTCAACCAATTCGATCCGAGGCCAACCAACACAAGCGGATTCTGTGGGATGCGGCGGCGGAGCTCGGGAATGAACAGGATTCTCTCGAGCGGGAGGTTGAAGATGACCAATAGGTGAGGCCCACCTGTCGACGAGGCATGAGCGACGTGGCAGCCACAGGCCATGGGCCGCGTGCGCGAGGGGAGAGGTGATAAGTGCACAGTAACGGGCCGAAAACGGCCCAAGTGCACAGGGAGGAGATTTTTAATTTTTTTCTTTTATTTTAATGTTGTAAACTCAATTTAATTCACTAAAAATACTTCCCTTAATCAAATAAATCTCAGAAAATTTTAGAAAATAGATAATTAAGCAATAAATTTTATAAAATTATTTCCAAGCCCATTGTGCTATAGATTTTTCTCTGATTTTACTATTTTCACTCCTTGAGGCTTTTAATTTAATTTCTACAATTCTTTTCTTCACAATATTTTTATATGGGATAAATTCAAGGTGTTACAGAAAGGGAGCGGATCTGGGCGATCCATTGACGTAGCCGTTCTACAGCACGTTATCAGCAGCTCTACCGGTTGGGCTGACGTCGAATCCTCACGCGCCAATCAATCTACGGTAACAAAATTGGTTGTTTATCAATTTGTAGATTGATTTTAGACTGGTGGATGTTTGTTCTTTGGTTTTTTTAAATGCATGTTTTGTAGTAGATCTGTTATTAGCAGTAGATTTATTTCTTATTTTTACTCTACAATTGCATCTGTTGATAATCGGAGTAAAACCATGTGCAATAAATTGTAATTGATTAGTTTTTCCCTATTTTGAAAGCGAACCCAGTTTGGCCCAGCTGAATCGGTCGTCTTCCTCGCGTTCCCCTCGCATCTCTCTGTTCTCTCTCTCTCTCCGATGGATGCCACGCCGGGAGCCGCTGCAGCCGCCGTGGAATCGCCCGCGCTGCTGGGTTGTTCTACGCGCGTGGCTGCCGCTCATCGTCGCTGCTAGAAACGCCACCGGCCCTTGCCACCGGTGCCGTTGCAGGAGACTGCCATCATCGGAGGAAGCCCCAAACCCACGTTGTCACCGCCGTTGGTTTTTCGATGCCGAGGCAGGGCAGCCACCAGCGTTGAACTCTCACCGACGCCGCCGTTGAGCCGTAGTGGGAGGACGATGGGACGACCTGCCGCCGCCAGAGGATCGAGACTCCGCCGGGACGCCGTAGTCAGAATAACCACATGACGCCGTCGCCACAGGACCTGATATCGAGCAGCCACCGCCATCAATTTCTCACCGACGCGCCTTGGATCCGTGGTGGGAGGTCGATGGGACGAACGGTCGCCGACCTTGGATTGGGATCCGCCGGGACGCCGTGGTTGGATGCGAATTGGTCACCATCGCTGGAGCTTTGGTTGTCGACGTTGAGCTCTGCCTCGCTGCCGTCTTGAGGATGTGTGGGTCATGGCGGAGCTCCGCCGCACAACGCCGAGCCACCGCTGCACCGATTGCCGTATGGGAGCGAAGCCGCTACCGCCGTCTTGCCACCGGGCAGTCGATGGGTCGCCAGCCAGCCTCCTCTCCGTGCACCGCCTCTATCTCGACTGCCACCGACAGTCGACGTCCTTCATCACCGCCGACGTGCCCGTCTGGTCGGTGCGCTGGGCGATAGGCGCCGCTACGGGTGCCGGTGGGGATAGAGGAAACCCTATTTTCCTCTTTCCTCTCTCTTGATCATTTAGGCCGGCCGGCTGGGCCGACCTGCCACAGCCCGACCGCTTTTGGCCCAACAGCACCGACCGGCCCAAACACAAATTAATAAAAATCTGAAACCATAGATGGGCCTTGAATTCGGAATTCGGCCCATTTGGCATTTGGACCACATTTTGTGCGCGGCCCAATAAGATCACAGCCCAGCAGCGTTTTCGGTCCGATTAAACTCAGTTTTATTGATATTTTATGTTTAAGTCCCTCGAAAAGTTGATTTTTACACCGACAATTCACTGTTCATGTAATATTTACAGTTTGAACCCTTAATTTATTAGAAATTATATCAATTTGTGTTTAGTGGCTGTAAACTTGTTGTGTAGACCTTTCTTGAGTTGGTTTCTTGCATGTGAGTCCCAGGACTCGTTAATAACCATGTGATGGTGTTTTTAAGCATTTATTTGCTTTTAAATTTGATGCAACTCCAAGTATATAATCTTAATATGAGTCTAGGTTAATATGCTTCCATAAAAATGTGCAATCACCTACTCTAGTGACCCATCTCTTGGAAGTATTATTTGGGCATAAAATTATTAATTTAATACCATAAGGCCATAAAAATCACAAAAAATCAGTAAATACAAGATAAATTTGGGAAAATACTAGTAATTACATATGACTACGTTATATTGTTCTGTGACTTTATTTTCATGCAAGATAACCCGGCGTTGGTTTTTTGCATGACAACAGGCCATATTTGACGCAGACTTCAAGAAGAGAGAGTTCCCTATTCTCCCCGTAATAGGGCGAACTATCAGACTTGTGCCATGGACTGTGAAATCCACCTTTCCGTGATAGAGCTATCTGAGGCCATCCGTCGGCAAGGGGCTGGTGTAGCTCCGCTTTCGATAGTGAAGCGGGCAAGGGCACTTGCGTTTATCAGGAAACACATTCATGAGGATCTCAAGGATGAATACCTTGAGCTACGTGAACCTCTCATGTTGTGGGAGGCCCTAAGGGACCGCTACATCGTCGAGAAAACTATCATTCTCCCGAAGGTTAGAATAGATTGTGCTCAACTTCGGTTTAGTGATTTCAAGACCGTGGAGAGCTACAACAATGCCGTGCACCACATCGTCAGTTGTCTTCGCTTCTGTAACCAGGTAGTGACAGACGCGGATATGATTGAGAAGACTCTTGACACTTTGCACCCCAAAAACTCAATGATGCAAGAGTAGTACCGCGAGGCTAAGTACGTCAAGTACTCAAAGCTTACTTTTAAGTTCCTATACCCAAGCGCTAAACGCATGCTCCTTACTTTTAAGGATATTCAATGTTACGGCTACCACCTCACCACAACATGTGAAGGAGGAGATGAATTTCCCTTCATGACATTGTCTAAGAACGATGAGACCACAGTGGTTAAGAAGATGCCAGTGAGCTCCGATGGACTTTACTGTACTAAAATAAAACCTCCAAACGAATATGTTGCGATGCAGACAATCTATAGGAACCTAGAATCTTTTAAGATCTGACATGAGAGATTAGGTCATTCTGGATTGACTATGATGTGAAAAATAGTACTAGCTTGCTAGGTCATGACATAAACACTAAAAACTTCCCCAAGGAGTTTATGTGTCCCACTTGTGCAACGGGAAAACTAATCATTCGACCATCCTTTAAGAAGTTGAGGGTCAAACCCCTACGATTCTTAGAGAGAATCCAAGGGGATATCTGTGGACCCATATACACATGGTCTGGGCCATTCAGATATTTCACGGCGTTGATTAACGCCTCTACAAGGTGGAACCACGTATGCTTGCTGTCTACGAGGAACTACGTTTTTGTCAGATTTATCGCGCAGATCATCCGTTTGCGTGCGGAGTTCCCCGAGAACCGCATCAAAACGATTTGGATGGATAATGCGGGTAAATTCACATCAAAGGTATTCAATGACTATTGTATGACCTTAGGCATTAATGTAGAGCATTCTATTCCTCATGTTCACACTCAAAACGGCCTTGCTGAGTCGTTGATAAAAAGGATCAAGTCAATTGCCAGACCATTGCTACATGGTAGCAATTTGCCCACTACATGTTAGGGCCATGCAGTATTGCACGCTGCAAAGCTAATCTAGTATAGACCGTCTGCATATCACTCTACTTCACCCCATTAACTGGCGTGTGGTCAAGAACCGGTGGTTTACCATCAGCTTAAGTTCGGCTGTGCAGTATATGTGCTGATCTCAGCACCAAGCGTACGACTATGGGACCGTACCTTAAGGTGGTGGTCTATGTGGGTTATGAGTCTCCATCCATAATTTACTACTTAGAGCCTAAACTGGGGATCTGTTTACGGCTCGGTACGCTAATTGCATCTTCGATGAAGGGCATTTTTCGGTATTAGGGGGAGGAAATTACCTTGACTCTAAATAATGCCATGAAGTAGAATGGAACTCGAGCAGTATCCATACTCTTGATCCGCGTTTGCCGACATTGAACGAAAAGTTCAACGTATCATACACCTTCAAAACTTAGCTAATGATCTGCCAGAAGTTTTCACTGATCTAAGAGGAGTGTCGAAGTCGCATATCCCTGCGGCAAATGCACTGAAAAGAGTAGAGATATCCATGGAGGGAGACTCTATTCTAGCCCCTAAGCCTAGGAAGAGGAAGAGAAACCCGGATGGTTCGACTCAGGCTAAGTGGAGACGTCCGCAAGAGCTGAATACGGAGCCGCATACATCACACTCTCATTCAGTAGTCTCTAAGGAGACCCATCCAGGGAACGGACGCCAGAAGGGTAGAGGCTCTAATGGATTAGCGCGCGCACCTAGTCCTACTGGCGAATTGTAACCCTCTCCTATTGTGGGAAACTAGGATGAGAAAATAAATGAGGAAATTACCACAAACTATGTTGTTTTAGGAGAATTGTATGACCGGAAGACTACATATGTCGACATAAATTTCGTTTCTAAAATCGTTAACATGATGGATCATGATCATGAATCTAAGTCCATGGCAGAGTGCTGTAAGCGCTCAGATTGGGTCAAATGGAAATAAGCGATAGAGACGGAATTATGCTCGCTTGCTAGTAGGCGCGTCTTTAGGCCGATAAGCCTAATGCCCCCACTGTGTGCCCTGTTGGGTACAAGTAGGTTTTCGTCCGGAAGCGGAACGAAAACAATGAAGTGGTGAGATACAAAGCGAGGCTTATAGCACAAGGGTTCACACAGAGACCCGGCATCTATTACGATGAAACCAATTTTCCTGTAATGAGTGGCATAACGTTCTGATACTTGATGTCTATGGCAGCTGACATGAAATTGAAAATACAGTTGATGGATGTGGTGACTGCATATCTATACGGATCATTGGATTCGGAGATTTACATGTGTATCCCTGATAGGTTGAAGGTCCCGAACAAAACAAATCGTAACATATACAGTGTGAAATTGGAGAGATCGCTATATGGGTTAAAACAGTCTGGTCGTGGAACAACCGGCTGAGTGACTTCTTTTTAGAGAAAAAAATATGTCAATAGTGAGGATTGTCCTTGCATGTTTATCAGAAAGTCCCAGAGAGGTTTCTGTATCATCTCAGTCTATGTCGATGATTTGAACATCATAGGCCACGTAGAGGACATTGAGGAGGCGGCTGCCTATCTCAAGGCAGAGTTTGAGATGAAAGACTTGGATCAGACTAAGTTTTGCTTGGGCCTATAGGTCGAGCATCTCCCTAACAGGATCTTAATGCACTAGTCAAACTATACTAGAAAGGTTCTTGAGGGATTTAACATACCAAAAGCTCATCCTTTGAAGATACCCATAGTTGTGAGATGACTTGATCGGGACAAAGACCCATTCCGTCCTAGGAGTGAGACTAAGGAAGTGTTGGGACCGAAAATCTCATACTTAAGCGCCATAGGAGCACTGATGTACCTTATGAACTGCACCAGGCCTGATATTGCGTTCACAGTAAATCTGCTAGCAAGATACAATGTGTCTCCCACTAGGAGACATTGGGTTGGCGTTAAGACAGTACTCAAATACCTTCAGGGTACGCAAGATCTCGGCCTCTTCTTTCCAAGACAACAAAACTTAACCATGGTGGGCTATGCAGATGCACGATATCTGTCTGATTCCCATAATGCCTGTTCTCAAATTAATTTTGTGTTTCTTTGTGGTGGTATAGCCATTTCGTGGTGGTCTAGTAAATAGAATTTGGTAACGACGTCTATAAACCCCTCAGAGATCATTGCATTATATAAAGTCGCACGAGAGTATGCATGGCTTAGGAGGATGACTTACCATATTGAGCGATCATATAGTTTCAGTATCCCCGATATCCCCACTATTATCTATAAGGATAATACAGCATGTGTCACATAGATGCAACTAGGATATATCAAAAATAATATGACGAAGTATATTGTTCCAAAATTCTTCTATCCGCATGAGCTTCAGAAGGAAGGGGAAGTGAAAATCCTGCAGTCCAAGTCGTGTGACAACCTGGCACATTTATTCACTAAGTCTCTCCCAGTTGAGTGAAGCTTGTGATCCCCACAAAGGTTTTTAACGAGACAACGGTATGTGACGCATGACGGCGACTATGTATTCTTTCTCCTAGCCTTTTTTTTCACTGGGTTTTGATAGGAGTTTTGACGAGACATAAGTTAATCACGAATAGGTCCAAGAGGAAGTGTTACGAATCCTTATCTCTTTACGAGATAAAATTCTTTCTTATGGACCAATCCGAATTAGTTAGAGTTAAATTTATGGTTCTTATCTCTAGTCTCCTCTACCTATAAATAGAGGGACAGGGGTGCATTCATCGTATATATTGATCATTGATTAATAAAGAGAGAACAACATCCCTATATCTTTGTCTTCTTTTCTGTAGTGTGATTGTACGAAAAAAAATACGGTTTTCTACATCTTCTGAACGCCTCATCTACTGCGGAAGAGAAGGAAGAAGCCATAAGGACACTACAACAGATATAAGAAGCCATAACGACAAGTAGGCCCAGCCCATACGACGATTCCCATCGTCCGCGTCGGCGTTGCCCCGCATCACCCAGCCTGCGCTCCTTGGCTTCGTCGGCGGCTGCGGGGGCGTTTGTAGCAACGATGAATCTGATCGCCGGAGCCGTGCGCCACGAAAATGAGAAAGGCAGAAGAACTGTCCATCTGGCATCTGCAATGCGTAGGGGGACTAATCTGTAGATTTTCAGAACCACAGCAGACTGTGGAGCGCATCTCCTTCATGGTCTTCTCCATCTGTTTCTCGTATCAGTTGATGGTTGTGCGTCCATCAGCAAAGAGAAAATGTGCGTTCCTTCCGTCAGCCCGAATTCCCGATCCCTTTGCGCGTAGCTCGCCGAGCGGCAGAGTAAACCGATCGAGCGCCGGGTTCGGATTCGGGGCGAGCATGTCCTTATCATTTCTGCTGCAAAGGGGCCGGGTGCTCTTCTTGATAAGATGCACCGGGTCGCAGCTGAAAGACGACGTGTCCAAAAGGAGAAAAAACAAACGGTGAAAAGCGTACGTCCATCGGGTTTGGTTCGGATTTCAGGACGTCGTCTGCTGTGCTTGACTACACATTAAAGCGAAGTGCCAACTCGGTTCGGTTCGGTTCGGATTTTAGCTCCGGGTTTGGCTGTGCTATATAAGCAGGCAACGAGTGAATCCGCATGACATCAACCAACAAGCTCCCTCTCCATCCCGGTCTCCCCCGCCATTACCCAAGCTCAAAGCAGAGCACTTCCCTGAAACACCACCCAAACCAGGGCATCTCTCTCGAAGGTACACAAGACATGGATCTCCTGGAGTTCCTCGTCAAGATCCTGCGGGCGATCGCCGAGGCCTGCCTCGACGAGAACAAGCTGCCGGGGGCGCTCATTTCGTGCGGCGTCCTGCAAGCCGCGGCCGCGCTCAGCCTCGTCTTCTTCATTGCTCCGGGCGGTATCTTCGGCCACCATGCTAGGGCACTCCACTGGTTGTATTACGGCATCCTTGTCACCGTGGTCCTTGTCGGGTTTGTGGAGGCTTCTCTCGGGTTCTGGGTGGCAGGAGACCTGGTAAACCGGCGAGCAGTGGGCAGGACGAGCCTCTTGGTTTGCATCTTCAGCTTGATCTTCGTGGTCGCGCTTTGGGGCTCTGTTCTTGTGAGATGATTGCATTTTTTTTGCTGTATGTAGAAGATTTAGCATTCCTTTGTGGGTATGTTGTTGTATTCACTATTCAGCTGTGTTGTACTGTTGTCTAAATATATGGCAATAGTCTTAGTGCGTGAGATTTTCTTTTGTAGTTTCAGAAATTCTAGGATGATTTACTTCTGATTTGGGCTGTTTTCATGTAATTAGTACGAGTATTCAAGAATAAAAAATTGTTTTTTTTCAGACGATCACAGTTCTGACATGAGCTTACACCGCCTCTGTTCTAACTCCGTCCTCCGAGAGAGCCACATACTTTCCTCTCACGTTCAGAGGGCAAAGGCAGCAAAGAGGCAACGGGGTTCAGCACTTCAGCCTCTTCTGCCCTGTTCTGAATTTATCCTGAAAACAGTCGTCCTGAGTCACTGGCAGTGCAGCATGCTGCGACACAAAAATTCACGACCTGATCAACTCGAAATTCAAGCCACATGCAAACGATTTCCGTAGCTTTCAGATAGAACAAAAACACGAATTTTTTTTATTTTTATATTTATTTAATAAAATATTTACAAAACTACGTTTTTATTTCAAACATTTACAAAAATATACTCCCGCCGCTCTCTGGGAGGGCGGCAAGGGGGCCGCCTGCAAAAATTCGGTCGGGGGCCGAGGGGCGAGGGCGAGGGCGAGGGGCGAGGGGACAGGCGCGGGCATGGGCGCGGGGGCGGGCGAGGGCGAAGGCACGGGCGCGGGCACGGGCAAGGGGCGCGGGCAAGGCGAGGACGAGGACGAGGGGCACGGGCGCAGGCGAGGGGCGAGGGCGCGGGCACGGGCCCGGCTGGATTTTTGCAGGCGGCCCCCTTACCGCCCTCCCAGAGGGCGGCGGGAGTATATTTTTTTAAATGTTTGAAATGAAAATATAGTTTTGTAAATATTTTATTAAATAAATATAAAAATGAAAAAAATTCACAAAAACACTCGTGCATTCGTACCCAACGTTATTACGGGCCACATTATGTATTTTTAGTCTAGCCAGTGCATTGTTCATCTTGGCCCGTCAAAGCAAAACTCTATTTCTGGCAGAAGTTTTAAGCCTGAGCTAGGGCTGGGCCAATACCAACTTAAAGCGTTGGAAAGGTTTGTGAAGCTCAACTTGGGTTTCTCTCCGGATGCTGAATTTCTGATGGCCCAAATATCACCCAACTCGCACAGCCCATCAAAGTGGAAGTCGACGACTCCACCCACAGTCAACGCAGTTCGGCGGCAGTAGTAAATCCGGAAACGTGGCTAGCGCGTACTGATCGAGCAGACGATTAATCCACGATGACCAGGAGCGCTGCCCCTAGACGCACGCACTTGTGAATCTTCTCCTTCCACCTATTTTTCACTCTCCAGTCTACGATGACCAGGAGCTCTTTCGTCTCCTCTACTAGCTAGTCGTCTTTTGCCATCCTCGCCTCTTGCAGCCTTGCACACACCATTGGCCATCGTCCGAGGACTGCTTCTGTTCTGATGGAGGAGGTGGAAGCCGGTTTGCTGGAGGGCGGGATCGGGTGGCTGGCGGAGACCATCCTGGAGAACCTGGACACTGATAAGCTGGGTGAGTGGATTCGCCAGGTTGGGCTCGCCGATGACACCGAGAAGCTCAGGTCGGATATCGAGAGGGTGGAGATTTGGTGGTCGCTGCTGTCAAGGGGAGGGTGATCGGGAACAGGTCGCTGGCCCGATCGCTCGGTCGTCTCAGGGAGGTGCTCTACGACGCGGACGACGCAGTCGATGAGCTCGACTACTACAGACTCCAGCAGCAGATCCAAGGAGGTAAGTGATAACTATGTAAGATACTTCCATTTCTGAGTCCTGGGAGGTGCCTTCATTACCTTTTTCTGTTGGTTCAGACGCATGGCAAGGCGCCACTGAAAGCTTGGATGAACATGGAGCAGAGCAAGCAGAGAGACCGAGTAGCAGTGGTAGCAAAAAACGGTCCAAGGCATGGGGGCACTTCGATATCGCAGAAGAGGAAGATGGAAAGCCTGTGAAGGCCAGATGTATTCACCGTCACACGGTGGTCAAGTGCGATTCTGACAATGGGACATCGGTTTTGCACGATCACCTCCGGAGTGACCGTTGTAAGAAGAAGCGTGAGGCAAACGACCAGCAGCCAGACCCATCAAGGTACGATTATGATTCAGTTTTAATTTTTTTCGCCGGGAATTAATCTGCGTTTCTCACGATTGGTTCAGCAGTTCAAACCCCAGAAACCGTGAAATTTTTCCCTAAAAAAATTTCCTTTTCCTTTTGCAGTACTGCTGAAGCTACAGCAAATGGCATCCCTGTTGAACTCGGTGGTTCAGGCAGTAGAAAAAAGGATGAGGATTGCTGGTGAGTCAACACGAAACAGTGTAGCTGGTGAACTCTCTTGGAACAAGGCTGAATGTTCCATTAGGATAAAGCAAATAACTCGTGAGTTACAAGATGCACGAGGGACTGTGAGTGAAGTTCTTAAGCTAAATGGACAGGACTCTGTTGGAAACTCAAACCATCTTACGAGTACAACCACAACTCTGTGCAGAAGAACGTCAGGTCTTAATCCACACAAAATGTATGGAAGAGACGCAGAGAAGAATGCCATCATGAAGATTATTACAGATGAAAGTTATGATGGAGTAGCTGTAGTGCCCATTGTAGACATTGGAGGAGTTGGAAAGACAGCTCTTGCTCAACTTGCATACAATGACCCAATAATGAAATGTGACTTTGTGCGGATATGGGTTTGGGTGTCTGACAGCTATGATGAATTAAGGCTCACAATGGAGATTCTAGACTTCGTCTCTCAAGAAATACATGAAGAATCTCCTCAAAGAAAAGAAAGTTACAAAGGAGTAAGTAGCTTTGCGAAGCTTCAGGAGATTTTGAATGGGTATATGGGCATCCAGTCGAAAAAGTTTTTGCTTATTTTAGATGATGTATGGGACAACATGGATGATTACAGATGGAACATTCTATTGGCTCCATTGAAATCAAATCGTACCAAAGGTAATATGATCCTTGTGACGACTAGAATTTTGTCACTTGCACAAAGAGTGGGCACAGTCCAACCAATTAAGTTAGATGCTTTGTCAAAAAAGGATTTTTGGTTATATTTTAAAGCATGTGCATTTGGTGATGAGAACTACGAGGCACATCCAAGTCTGAACATCATTGGGCAGAAAATAGCTGACAAGTTAAATGGCAACCCATTTGCAGAACAAACAGCAGGACGACTATTAAGAAAGCATCTTACTGTTGATCATTGGAGCAACATTTTGGCTGACGAAGATTGGAAATCCTTGCATATCACTAGAGGCATCATGCTTGCTTTGAAGATTAGCTATGATCAGCTGCCTTACCATTTACAACAATGTTTCTTGTATTGTTCTATATTTCCCAGTAAGTAGTTATCACTTGGTGAGGAGTTAGTCCATGTTTGGATTTCTCAAGGCTTAGTGCATGGTAACTCATCAAGTAAGAGACTGGAGGAGATGGGAAGGGACTACCGGACTGACTTGGTAAGCTCTAGTTTATTTCGACAAGTCGAATGCATAGAAATACCAATTCCTCCGTTGGAGGAGCTGATGTTATTTGAAATGCCAAAGTTGGAGAGATGCTCCTGCACTTCCATGAGGGACTTAAACTCTAGTTTAAGGGTTCTGAAGATTGAAAGGTGTCCTATGCTGAAGGTCTTTCCGTTGTTTGAGGGCTGCCAGCAATTTGAAATTGAGCGGACATCATGGTTGTCCCATCTTAGCAAGCTTACTATCCATAATTGTCCTCATTTGCATGTGCACAATCCTCTTCCACCTTCAATTAGTGTTTCGAAGTTATCCATCATCAATGTTCCAACGCTTCCAACATTTGAGGGGTCATCCAGCGGAACTTTAAGAATTGAACTTCCAGATTATTTTAATGATATCTTCAATAGGACTTTTTAATGATATCTTCAATAGGACTTCTTATCAGCTGATAACATTGGATGTCAAAGTTTTGTCATTCCATAACCTGAGGTTCCTAACTAGATTAGAAATATATGGTTCGCAAAATCGGACATCTGTTTCATTTGAAGGTTTGAGGCAACTCAATTATTTGAAAAGTTTGAAAATATACGATTTCCAAGAACTTCTCTTTTCAAATGTCCCATCGGAGCTTACCCATGAAGACATGGCAGGTGCAAATCGCAGAGCCTTCCGATCTCTCAAATGTCTCAAAGTTAGTGATTGTGGAATAACGGAGAAGTGGCTATCTCTGATGCTGCAGCATGCGCAGGCCCCACAGTATTTGAGTTTAGATTACTGCAATCAGATAAGGAGGCTATCGATAGGAGAGGAAGAAAACAGTCAACCAAATCCTATTATGTCAACTGCGGAGGCTCCGTCATTAGGATACGACGAGCAGGCATATGGAAAATTAGCAAGAGGGAAATTTATTGAATGGGCAAACATAAGAAAATTAATTCTCAAGCAATTTAATAATTATGAACCAATTTAATGTCTTACAATATCAAAATATACAAAAAAGAATTCACACACCATGCAGCATCACTGAAACATTACAATCAAGACAGGTTCATCTGGCTACTGAAATATATATCCTCCCGAAAAGATTATCACTTGAGATTAGTGTTGCTAATTCAATCGCCAGAGTGACAGTCACGCACAACTGAGACATCAAATTGCATAAGAGTATTAAGAGTATATGACAGTTGCAACAAACCAGCTGTATTGGGAAGGGCAGTCATATGAACAATATCCATTTCTACAGATAAGAAAGCTTGATGAACTACCAATTGCAACCGTAATCTCCACTTTTCACTTATATATACATAGAAACACTTGCACTATCAGAATACCCACAAAGCCAGTTCATCCACTACAAACTATCCTGATTCCTGACTAAATCCAAGCAGATAGCCAGATACCCACCCCTCTTAACCAACTTGCAGAACACCTACACTTCTGGTGTCTCTACTCCAATCACACAAAAGGAAATCAATCATCCACCTACTAAATCCTACTGTTAGAATGACCGCCTTACATTACACCAGAGAACGGGCATTGCCTGATTCTGAGATGTTGTCCTTTGAGCTCCCCGAATCTAAACCTGTAACATAAGTCAAATAAGAAATAATGCAAAAACTTTGGTTCGTGAAGAAGTTGGTGGTTCGAATTATAAACTGGCAGTTCAAACGCACCACTGGACGATGAGGACCCACTGCTCGCAACCTCAGCATCCTTCTCAATCTCCACTGATTGGTAAGTCGCTGTTGGCATCTCATCCCCAATATCTACATACTCATCCAACTGCTCGGCCAGTGCAGTACTCTTGTCAGGATTCTTGCTCTCCTGTAAACAACAAAACAACCATTATAAGAGCTCATTTCACACATCAGCTAACAGCAACCAAGAACAAAGCATGCTGCTTACTATTGCCATTGCCACATCACCGTTGTCCACCATCGTAGGGGATCTGCCATTCACCAGCACATCACTATCATTAGCCATGGAAGCATCAACTACATCGACATTTTCACCAGTAACAATGGCAGCCCGTCGACTCTTGTTGAGTGCCTTCTTAAAGTTGTTGACGAATCGATCAAGCTCCCACTGTGTCTCGACATCCATCTCATCAATATCCAGCTCGATCTCACCCCCAACCAGCTCTGGATTGCCATTCCTCTTCCGCACAATCTGCAGCACATTATGCATCTTCTCCTCCGGCAAGCTCTCCAACCCGACCCTCAACAAGTTCTTCTCCTCCAGCGTCATCTCCCTCTTGTTCGGCTCCCTTGCCTTTGGCTTCCGCATTTTCACATTCCCTGCCCTTGGTTTCACCTGCGGCGGAGCTGTTGCCGACGGCAATTCTGGTGGCACTGGCATCAGAGGTTCAAGGAGCTTGCGTTCCTGCTCGAACCAAGATACTGACGCTCTGTACATCTTCTCAAAGGACGCCACGAGGTCGCCGGCGAAGGTGTGGACCTCGTGCCCCGCAGGGTTGTACCGCAGCGCATTGTTGAACGTGAGCCGGACGTCGGCGGCAAAGGCGTCGTGCGAGGGGTACCTTCCGGTGGCGAGGTTCGCCTTCACCGTGCCGAGATCCATGGGGTTCTTGATGACGGTGTGGTAGTCGTGGAGCCCGAGGCGCTCGACTTCCACGGGGGCGTTGAACCAGATGCTCCGCTTGTCCTTCCGCAGCTTCGTCAGGATCTGGTCGCACCGCTTCCGCATCGCCGCCATGAGCTTCGCCGGGGGCGGGGGAAGGTCCAGGCGAGGCGACCCATGGCGCTTCAGCTGACCCTGCTGTTGCTGCTGCCACGTGTCGATCCGGGCGATGAGGGCACGGATCTGGCCCAGCTCGCCGGCGAGGCGGTCCCGCAGCGCGCGGGCCTCGCGGTGTGCCAGCGCCCCCGGCCGCAATGCCACGTAGCCGGACGGCGGGGAGGCCACCAGCGGCGGCCTCGTGGCCGAGCCGTTGGCGCGCTGAAGGGGGTAGTTGGGATCGGAATTGGGGGGCACGGGCGCGAGCGGGGCGCGGGTCTTACCCCACTGGTGTTGGTGAGCTCCGCCCCGGCCGGCGAGCAGGGCGGAGGCCATCGCCGTCGTCGTCGCCGGCGAGGGTTTCGCGTGCTGCTGCGCTGGTGTGCGTGCCCGTGAGAGTGGGTGGGTGGATCCGAAACCCGGGAGCACGGGAAGGGGTGAAGGCGAGGAGATTTTTCTCGGTGGCGGGTAGATCTGCCCAGGAGGCGTGAAAGGCGAAATCCTGACCGTTGATTTCTATTCCGTGAAGATCTGACGGTGGAGATCTGCGTAGAGTTGCCCGCGGGCAGTGGGGAGTGGACGGTTAGGATGCTGGTGCGGTGTGACGTGGCCCGATCTTGTTGGATGATCCTGATGTCGTGATTCTAACTGTGAACATAATGTTATTGGGTAACTAACTTACGAGAAGCTTAAGCCATACGTGATAGCAATTTTTTTTACATGTATGTGATTGTACTTAAATTAGATTACTATTTTTTCTGTCTTAAAATCAAATACTAATATTAGATATAATATATTTTAGTACTTGGCACGTTATGATACAGTCCCTTTCGAACCTCTGTGCAAAAGTGTGC
The DNA here is from genome assembly GCA_003991445.1 of Oryza meyeriana var. granulata. Lineage (NCBI taxonomy): Eukaryota > Viridiplantae > Streptophyta > Magnoliopsida > Poales > Poaceae > Oryza > Oryza meyeriana. The sequence continues at coordinate 404,506 of RYFJ01000151.1, read as the reverse complement.
GCACCAAAAGAAAAAGATTTTGTGGAGGGAGCCACATGTGCCCTTCTGTTCGGAAAGCATGGTTTCAACTGCTGTCCCGGCCTACATGTAGCCATTGCCCAATTGCTGTAGGTACTTGCAACAAGGCCAACACGGCGATACAAATAATCTAGTACAAGTAGAGATCATAGTATAATTTTCATATATATAATCATTTTCATCTATTAAATATATATAAACACATATATAGCGGCCATGCATGACAACATTGTTAGAGTGTATAGTGGTTAGAAATATATTATGATAGGATTGATTTATATAGACTTCTTCTTTATCTTTAGATATTTTCTTATCTGTACCTATTGTACTCCTATATATACCGGCCCCCGAGGCTTCGTACAATCCATCCTGTTACGCAGTAATATTTCTCTCCCCTATTATTCAACATGGTATCAGAGCGGGCTACGTTCTAGCGCCGCTTCTAGTCTTCCGCTGTCGTCGCCCCCGAGAGGAGCGATCTTGCTCCCGGGGACTGCCACCCGTTTTGTTTTGTCATCGCTTCTTCATTCGTCGCGTCATCGTCGTCGTCGAGTCAAGCAGCATGCAGTACCGGACCACCACCTCCTTTGTCCACCTTGACGCTGCCAAATGGGAGCTGTGACATCACCGCTTCATGGCCTTCCTCTGCCCGCCTCCGGTTGGAGCTCCGCATCGCCCGGTGGTCTGCCAGCCCCGACCCCAATCTACTCCTCTTCGCCGCCGACGAGGACCTGCCTCCTATCTGCCACCGAGGGCCTCGCCTTCGACTGCTGCTCCACCAAGCTGGATCTACTCTGTGTCGGTCGTCTCCGCCACCAGTGCCCAGGGGAACCGCCTCCGCCCTCTCTTCTTCGGCCCCTCCGTTCCCTCCCCGCCGCCAATCTACTCAGCCGGCCTTCTTCTTCCTCCGTCGCCCCGTCAGGCTCCCCGTCTTCGGCTGCCTCTCCACCGGCCCGCCCCCTCGAGGATCCCGCGCCGCGCCGCTCCTCTCCATTTGCGCCATCTCCATCAACTCCTCTGCCCCGAGCTTCTCCACGTTGATCGCCGTCTCTGCCGCCGGCCACCTGGTCTACTCTGCCCCTCTCCGTCGCCGCCACCGGGTCTCCTCCGACGTGCCTCTCCCAATGGTGCCCCTGACTCCGCCGCCTTCTCTCGGATGGACGCCGGCGTCCGCTAGGCTCCCGACCTCCCGCTCTCTTCTCTGTATGCCTCTTTGAGGTAGTTGGAGAGAGAGGGGGAATGGGTGAGTCTGGCGTGGACCTGGTATATGGACCATCGAGGAGGACATAAGGTGCGGTGCTTGCTGCTGTATCTTTCTTTTTCCCGTTCAGAGAGCGGGTTTGCGTCGCTGTTAACGCCAAAATTTGGTACGGGTCGTTACCATGTTCGGCTAAGGAAAGAAGCGATATCAGCCATTGGAAACTAATCCAGAAGAGTCCGAGCTTGGGAAGGAATCGTGAAGACCACGTTATGGCAGTTATTTATCTTATCTATTAGATAGTTTTATCTTTTAGGAAACCTGATCTCTTGTCCGATCAGGTCTGTTAGTTTTCCTTTTCTAGTTAGGAAAGTCCTGTTTCGTGTCCTATAAGGACTCTTGTAACTCGGGGTATATATACGTATGCCCGGGGACCTTGTAAGCTATCTAATCGATCAATACAACTTCGGCGCATCGCCACCCTTTACCAACGGGTTCTTGCTTCTCGAGCGGGGCTGCATCGGTTAGGTCCGAACTCCTGCGAGAGGGTAAGTCTCGTTACCCCGACTACCAATCGGCTAGGACTTTCTCGGTTAGGTCCGATATTCTAGTCGGTCTATGGTAGTCGGCTTACCACGGTGTATCGGATCTGTCTACGGCTGCATCGGTTCGGTCCGACCTCTTAGGCTGGTCAGGTATATCACATCACGCGTGCATAGTTTTTATCAGTTTATCGGGGGTAGTTTATCATCAGTTTGTGCTGCATCGGTTGGGTCCGATCTACTAAACTGCTAGCGATAAATTATTCCTGTTAGGCTGATATCCTTTGTGCAAGCGTCTTATTGGAATGTATAGCCGGTAAGTTATTTTCATCACAGTTGCATTAGGTCTATCGGCTCGTTGAGGTTCCTTTACTATTATCGATCTGTGCTGCATCAGTTAGGTTTGAACTACTAGATCGATAATAATAGATTTATCCTTGTCGAGCCGATCGGTGTATATGCGACGTTCTATCGGAGTGCTTAGCCGATAGGTTATCTTTTTATAAAGCCGACTGTATTATCCTTACTGTTTGTCATCTATATTACCATCGGTTTTCTAGCCGATGCACATGTGTTTCATCGGCAGTCGGCTGGCTTACTATCCTGCATATCTATTTTATCATCGGCTTCTAGTCGATGCACATGTTGTACTAACATCTTGTCTATTTGCTCATAGCGCTATCGGTTTCCTAGCCGATACACAGGTGCCATCGGCCATCGGCTACAAGGAGCCTACATCAGTCCGTATCGGCCGATAGCCGATGTGCAGTTGCTGCTGACCTGGGCACGAGCACAAGCGAGGACCCGGGAACGAGAACCCGAGCACGAGACCCGGGCGCGAGTACAGGCGAGGGCCCGGGCACGAGCATAGCGGCGATCGACTGGAAGGAATCCGTATCGGCTTATTGGCCGATTGGATCAGTAATCAAATTTCTTCATCTCCTTGTCAATTGCGGGGTCAAATTGACTGGCACGCCTGCGAACCTCAAGATTTTAGGACCTGCACTGGAGCTAAGCAGATCTCCCAGGCCTTCGCGTGTCTCTAGGCGCCGAACCAGATCGTCAGCAAGCTTTTGGCACACCCGGCGGTTTTCGGCGTCAACAGTCGCCCACCGCCTCATCAACATCGGCATCGACTTTGCTTCGAGTACATCATCCCACCCCCCACGTTCTTGGCTTGATCACCCAATAGACTATCCAGGTACGATGACTTCTGCAATTGATTATCTTTGACTATGCGTCTCCGCCATCAAGCTTCGGGTTGCCGCTGCGTCGCTCCTTCAGGCCGCAGTGTTGCTGCCTGTGGTCCACGTTTACTGGCTGTTGCAGCGCTGAGAGGGCCCTCCTTAGCGTGGCCTCACCTTTAGTGAACTTTTCACCACTGCATCGACATGGAGTTGCAGTTGTGTTGCCCCTTCCGGTCGCAGTGTCACCGCTCTCATCTTCTTCACCGTCGTTCGTGCATCGACCTTGTCGTCCGCACTGATCATCGTCAGCCACTTGAGGTCTTCTTTGCCTACTCCAAGCATAGCCGCCGCGTCTTCTTCATGGCTGCCACTGTCACCGCTCTAGGCTGGTGGTCCAGCTGGTCCTACATGGCTATCGACGTCGCTGTTCAGGCTGTTGGTCTTGCTACTTCACCTTTGTCTTCATCCACTACGCCTCGTTGCCAGTGTCATCTCTTCTTCGACTACGTTCGTTCTGCTCCTACAACAGCAGGCTGCATCGGCGCTTCATCCTCTACGCTGCTCTGCACACTGTGACCGTCTCAAAGGCCTTCTCTGCTATTCCCCTTCAACAATGGTGCAAGGCTCAAGTTGGTCGACTACCTCGCCCGCACGGTATGAGCAACACTGTTGTGTGCATTCTTCTCGAGCTGTCCCTAGGCTTGGCAAACCTAGTGTGATACCTCGTCCTCCACGGTTCGACAGCATCTGCTCTTCAGCACCATCTTCCTCAACAACTGCTGCGATCGCGTCACTGTCTTTGTCCTTAGCACGTCCTCGTGCACCCTGGTCCATGGCACCATCCTACGCGCTAGCGACCACTCTATGGCGCCTCTTGCGCCCCGCGGCTTGACAGATCGCTTATTATCAACACTCGACTTCGGCTACATCGACCATGGCTACTCTACGCACGGCTACCTCGACAAGGCTGCTTCGTGCCCTTTGCTTTGGCTACCTCAACTTCGGCACAAAGTGCTATCATCATTGAGCACTCTCACCGGTTTCTTCTCCAGTCTAAGCATCTGCATTGCTCATACTTGAACTGCGGGGGATGTTAGAGTATATGGTAGTTAGAGATATATTAGGATAGGATTGATTTGTATGGACTCATTCCTTATCTCTAGATCCTTCTTTATCTATATCCATTGTACTCCTATATATACCGGCTCTCGAGGTTCAATACAATCCCTGTTACGCAGTAATATTTATCTCCCCTACTATTCGACAAGCATGAGTAGAGACTAGAGAGGCATTGAGCTAGGCTAAAAAACCATTGGTGTCATATGTGTTAGTTGATAGAATCACTACCTATAAAAGCAATATGATATATCAATTTATAATGGAGTTTGTAAAATTTTATTAGTGTCACGTGACACCATGAAAAGGCCCTGGCTCCGCCCATTAGCTACTATTAGTATGACGCGTTTCATTCTTCGTCTATGCCATGCGTAATTGCGTATTAATCGGATTTACGCGCAGATGTTGGAGCACGCTGCTGCTGCTTTGGCCGCCGGAGCCGGGTCAAGGGGGAGCCGCTTCTCAGCGCTGTGGACGACGGCGGAGGCTGAGCTCCCGACGACGACGACGCACCGCTTCTCCTTGGTCTCGGCGCGCACCAGGACCAACGAGCTGCTGCCGACCATCACAGGCGGCGGTGGTGGTGCCACGGCGGCGGCGACCCCACGTAGCAGCGCGTAGCTAGACAGCTCCGCCATGACTATGGCCGGCGCGTCCGGCTCCTCCTCCGCTATCGTGTCCAGCATCGTCACCGGGATCCCGCGGTGGCGGCGCCTGATGATCGACGACGACAGCTGCGGCGGCGCGACCTCGACGGAGAACCGGGCGACGAGCTGGGCCTTCGCCATGGTCGGCTTCAGCGTCAAGCGTGTGCTACGCACAGCGACCGGCCAAATGCATGTGAAGTTTACACTTCAGCTCAAGAATCTGTGGCCATGGAAGCTTTGTCCCAAGCTTACTGTGAATCGAAGTCTAGGCGCTCGTATTTATAGACCCGAATTGTCAATGTGTCAATTTGTAATTGCAATTTGCAAATGGATGGTTCTCTCTGGTGGAAACTGACAGCTAGATAAATTTTGGAAAGAAAATACAAATGAGAAGATTTTGGGATTTTGGAGGCAAGGATAAATGACTTGAAAGTGAGGTGACCAGAGACACAATCAAAGTCAGTGTGATATATGCATGGTAATGCCTAGAGAAGTGTTGCTATACTGTCCCGTGATAAATGAAGAATTGTCGTTACAGTAAATGATGAATATTCTGCTGGGATAAAAAAATATCATGGAATTTTGTTTGGTTATATTGGATATGGTCAGAAATTATATTGAGCCAACTATATGCAGTCATGGAAGATTTGTGTTGGTTTTAACCTTCAGATGCTAAGTTGATAACTGACTATACTAGAAGAAAATCAACTGAAGAACCTCAATTGAACACTGGCAAATTTTCAAAGCTACATGAACAAAAAACTGAGTGTGTGAAAACATATGCCATAAATCATTCGTGCAACATCCAAAAGTGGTGCATCATCTCTCTTGTTATGCAACACGCCGCACAAAACAACTCCACCAATAAAATGTAGTCCTGTACACATTTCTGCAAAAATAATATATTGAGTAAAGATAACTGTCACTTTCATCAACTTTTCTATAGAAGATTGTAGAGAGGCTTCCCCATGGAGGAGGGCAATTGCATAAGGCAGAGAAAGTGTTCCTTTCATCTACTTTAGGCAATTAACTGCAAGTGGGCTGGTCTGTCCCTGTACAGGCCGTCCTCTGCAGTTTGGTTATTGCTTAATTAGAGCTTGCCCATAGCCAGAAACTTGGTACTCTTCGAACAGTATCAATGGTGCACGCATGGGTTAGGATAATGAAATGAGAGGAGAGGAGAGTGATGCTCCTTGCAATGTTGGGGCTAATGTTGTTTTCCAGCAGATTGCTCAAATCTTGCAAATAAGTAGGACAGGATGAATTCATTGAAATAGAAGATTAAAAGAAGTTTCCATTTTTTTTGTAACATTTTGAAGCCAATATCACACTCATATGAAGTATTTGTTGACAAGATTGAAACCCTACGTTAATAATCAATGCGTATGTGCACTTGTCATATTGGCAAAGGCCCATTTGTCAGTGTAGGTTACAAATTTTATTTGCCATGGTAATTTTCATGTATGTCATGGTCACTTTTATTTCCATGTTCATGAGGATTTGGCACGCGAGGAAAGAAATTTTCATGACCTTTAGACATCAAATCGCACTAATTTGCGGGAACAGAATTGATGATGTGTGATCACAGGATATTTTCGCCTTTCATCTCTCTTCTCATCCACATGAACCCAGTGAGTAACTGTTACTCCAGAATCAGTGAGCAGTGAATGTCAATGCCAACAACAGTATATCAAGATTCAGAGAACAATAGCCTGACACTGCTTGCATTTCGGGTATGGTTTGGTGCCAATTGGCAGCCTTCAGAATAATGTGCAGAAAATCTCATGCCCATGATCTTACGTTCAAGAACAGTAGATCAAAATTCAGAAGCCACAGAATGATGACATGGAAGGCCAGTAGGAGCACAGTCATCACGATCGATTAGTCTCCTATGCCCTGGTGAAAAGATTGGGGAGCAATGGTGCTGTTCAATCTGTCTCTCGAAATCAGTAGACAGTAGCTGTTACTGGAAGTCCTTCACCCTCTGAAACACGCTGTGAGCTTTGTGACCAGGTAGGTTCAGGGGATCCGTTGGCATCAACATCGCAAGCAGTCGAGCAGCAGCACACGTCGCGCTCTACGTCGAATTCAAGCCGGTGCTTGCCCTTTGCAGGCAGAAATACAGCTTGTTCAATTCAAGTAGAATACAGTTTCTGAAACACTGAACAATACTACCCTCTAGCATGTTCCTCTGTGGCTACCAGTTTCTGAAGTTACACTCGTATCGCTTAACTTGATCAAGATGACAGATTGCAGCAGGACGAAGGATGATGCAGTTCTTGGGCAACAAACAATGGTTGCTTCAAACGTTTTGTGCAGTTGAGGACTTGGTTATATTTCCTTTCTCTTGCGAAGTTTTTCATGTAACAGTGGATGTGGATGTGGATGCACCCAAATGTTATTTAACGAAATGCCAGCAAACCAGTCGCAAACGTTTTGTGCAGTCTAAAAGAGTCAGAGTATAAACATGAGAATGGACAAATTTGAAATCATTCTTCTTTTACCATTCAGTGTTTAAATTAATTGTTCGTCACACATACACCATCTGTAATAGTGGCTCACATAGCCCGTAGCCCGTAGTTCCTGCTTAACTACATAATAACTCCCCGAGTTTTTATACTCAACAATACAAACCAGACCACCACACACTCCATATTTAATAGTAACTTTATTTAGCGCACTGCAAGCTACACCAGCACACTCCTCATGCCAAGGAGAAGCAAGGATAATTGCTCCAATGCTGCCTTCCTCGTGCAATCAGGGGAATGGCTAGTGTTGCCAATGGCCCTAGAAGACATATATAATTTAGGTGCAGCTCCTGGTCTGTTCACAGCCGGGAGATGAGCAGTGGGACTGAGACAGTGGCCGTCTGCTCGCCCATTGCAGGGTGGCACATCTCCAGCATGTCCAGCTCCCTGAACCGCTCAAGAACCCTCATCCGGCACTCCTCAGCTGCCATTAGACCGGTGGAGTAGGCGCCATGCACTGTGCCAGTGTACTGGACACTGGTGGCCTCTCCTGCAAAGAATAGGTTGTCGACAGGGATCCGCAGCTTCTCGTACAGGTCACGAGGTTTGCCGACCCCATCAAAGGTGTATGATCCAAGCGTATTCTCGTCTGAGCCCCAGTGTGACACTAGGTAATGTATCTGCAATAAGATTTGGGCAACATGCTTGTAAGAATTGGCATAGAGAGATTATTGGTTGCAAATTTCATATTTGTGTCAGAATACTAACCGGCTCAGCTGCATTGGGCAGGATCTTTTTCAGCTGAGAGAAGGCAAATTGGGCAGCAGCAGCATCTGACAGCTTTTCGATGTCACATGCAAGCCGACCCGCAGGCATGTAAACTAGAACAGGATGGCCAGTAGCCTTGTGGAGATTGAGGAAATAGCTGCAGCCATATGTAGTGGATGAAACTACTCCAAGGAACTCCACATTAGGCCAGAAAACCTCACTGAAATGGAGAATTATTTTGTTCTCGACTCCAACTGAGAGTTCTCTTATTGCTTCCTCCTTCCACTCTGGCAACCTAGGCTCAAATTTAATGGTGTTTGCTTTTAGAACACCTAAGGGGATGGCAACAACTGCAGCATCTGCAACAAATGTTTTACCACTGCTTACAGTAACCTCCACCCTATTCCTGTGGCGAACAATCTCAACAACCCTAAAGAAAAGAACTTGGATAAGTGATAAGGAATGGTGGACTGAACCATGGATTTTGATTTTCAAATGAGAAGGCAAACTACATGGATATGCATACCTGTGACCAAGGCGTATATCTAGGCCCTTTGCCAGAGTATTTATTACTGGACGATATCCACGAACCATGAGACCATGGCCACCAGGAAGCAGTACCTCCTGCACCCACAACACAGTACATACACAACACAGAGCAATCAAACAATAGCATGTAACATCAAGACATTGGCAACTGTAGGTGATAACAGGAATAAGTCCTACCTGGTCCCAACCCTGAAGAGAAATTGTGTCTGCGTCAGTAGCAAACCAACCTTCCATGCGGCACAAATACCACCGGAGAACATCATGAGCAATCCCTTCTTGCCTGTTGTGAACACAAGGACAGGTCAGGCAAATTGAACAAAAAAATCAGGATAGTCTATGCATATGGGCAGAAATTGGATGGTACAAACCTCAAGTGTGGATTTCTCTCCAAAACAATTGCTATGGCCTTTGCAATAGAAATATCTTCCTTAGTTTCGTCCCTCAGTTTGCCAGTCTGCACATGTAAATGTTATGGAAAATTAAATACCAAAAAAATTATCATGTAACATCAATAAGCACAGAAAACTGAACCAAGGTAATACCTCTTCCAATATAGTCTCAAACACCTTCCCTATCTTTTCTACCAGCTCTTGTGGAACTTGACGTCCCTTAGTGTCATAGAGAGCATAACTGAGAGCCAATAGAACATGTTAGATGGATGATTCTTATGTTCCATTGTCTCAACATATAAAATAAACTAGCTCTAATTACCTCTCGAGGTCATGATCAAACAGCACAGAGTCATCTCCACTTGTGCGATACAGTGGAAGTCCAAGCCTTCCAATAATTGGTGCCAGGGGATTTTCTTCACAAACACCATGAAGCCTAATGCTCAAAAAAATGGAAATGGGTTTAAAATAATGGTTTCAGATAAACTTTTGTCATCATTTTAAATAATTCTGAAAATATTTTCAGAGAGGAACCTCACCAAGATGCTCCCAGATCAACAGGAAAGCCAAAAGAGTAATCCGTGTGAATTCTACCACCTATCCTGTCACGAGATTCTAGAAGAACAACCTGGAAGAAACCACATTAGCAAAACCAGTGGGGGCGAATTTTACATCAGCTGAAATGCATTTTAAGGGACCATTCAACCTATATCATTAAATCTAGGCCATAAACTGCATTACATTTACCTCAAATGATGCATTCCTGAGAGCATTAGCTGCAGCAATGCCTGCAAACCCACTGCCTATAACAATAGCTGAAGGTGTGTGGGTCTTTCTCCTAACATTTTCACCATATGAACCTGGATTTTTTTTAAAAAAAAAGAAAGAAAAAAAACTCAATGAGAGTGACAAAGTACACTGAAAAGTTAAAACGTTAAAAATGATAGTGACGTGTCAATTTTAGTTATTATCTTGCCCAAACATTGCATTGAATAAAAGGAGCTCATGAAACTTCAATCTAGAATGCAAATACTAGCTCATAAAATACCAAAATATGGGGCACATGTACCAGCATATGTTCTATAACTGTCAACACAGGAAGCAAACTGAAAGTTTCACATGTTCGATGTGCTTGTGGTTCATGAATCTAAAGGTTTTGCGCCTTAAGGCTGATGGTTTGCTTCAGTGTGAAAGGGGGTTTTATACCTCCAAACGATAAAAGATCAGTTTATACAGAAGTAACATAAAGAAGCCTACCAAGTGATGAAATTGCCGATATCGCCTGTTCTTCTCACATCAACCCTCCTCTACCTCCCTCCATCATGGAGGGTTAGTAGTGAGGCATGTTCCCCTGTCTCAGAACAATGATGGTGAGGTAAGACAGGACAATTTTAACATTTTCGCTGATTCCCCACAGAAACTAAATCCAGTGTGAACCTAACTGCTCAATCTGTCGCTACATATTGGATGCTGGGATGTAGGACTGATCAAACTTTTCCCTGGGCAGGCACACCAAAGACTCTCCTTAAAACACAACGATCTCAAAGGACGGTGCAAAGGCAAGGACACAAGATTATTATTGGACTGTTCTAGTTATGTGTGGACATGGTGCACATTCCGACTAATGGGCAATAGACATGACATGGATTTGTGGCTATTGCTCATCTTGGAACTATTTGGTAGAATACAGTATATTAGACAATCTTTAGCGAGGCAACCCTCTGCCGGATATGCTTCAGAGCACTTAACAAGAAAAATAATGGTCACTGAACATCTCTCATATAATGACTATAGGCGCACTAAAAGGCACAATCCAAAAGTAAAGGTACCCATAAATGAGACAGCAACAAAAGACAACAAAAGAAGGCATTTTATAAGAGCAAAAGAGTAAAATAAGCAAATGCTGGCATTGGAAGATAGCACAACTTAGATAACTAGATCCACCAGCGAATATTCTAGTATAATAATTTGCACCCTACACGCATTACAATAATATATGGATCATGCATGCATAGAATGACAGCATGTCGCTAAACTTAAACATCATTGACTCATAGTAGTAATTAACATGATATGCACTTTTGGTGATCTAATTTTAGAACAGTAAGCATATGATATATTAAACTTCAAGCACTACTGCATGTTGTTAGACTTCAATTGCACCCAGGTATATGAGTGCCTGTACAAACGGTTTACATTGTAGTTTTACAAGTTGAGAGCTCTTCTGGAACTAAAAGGAACAGTAGCCTACAACTCCACATTGAGGACTAGCTCTTGCCATGAGAAAAATCCTAGAAGCTTCCAATTGGTTGAGGCGCTGGCATAACAAGTGTAAACAGCTAGTGTTTTGTTTTTCTCTTCCTACAACCGACAGAGGAATATGGGAACTCATCCTCGATGGCTGATGTCTCTTTCATCTGGCCCACTAGCACCTCCCAACAACCATAATCAACTCAAGTGTTTAGCTTATCAAAGCAATTTTATCACTTCAATGATAATGGAAAATTCGGTTTTTGCACTAAGGTTGCATTAAGAAGAGCATAAGCCCCTAAAATAATACCTGATCGATATTCTAATACATCAGTAAGCTTTATAAAACAGTTCGTTCTAAATTCGATTTTCCACCAAACTTCACATTAACAAATGCAAAAAATCTTGAATCGACCTAAACTTACATTAAAGGATTGAATCGAGAGAGAAACTTTAATGGAATAGTCAAAATCACATAAAACAAAAAAAAAGCTCAACAGAAGCACCATAAAAGCAATTGATGAGAAAATCTGCCAAACGAAGCAAGCAACTTACTGTTGTTCGCCATTGTCGGGGCTCTGTTTTTCTCCTTCACAATTACTACTCGAATTAAAATTGGAGGAATTTAACAGAAACTGCGGGGAGAAATGCAGCAGGTAGATGAGGAGGCAGGCGACGTAATGGTTCGAGTTCGAGTTGAGTCCCAGGTTCACGAAACAGTTCATGCAGCCGTGCAGCCAAATCGCCGCAACCCTCCTAGCAATTCGAGGTCCACCCCTTTCCCGATCTCACACCAGCGCCGACAATTCGCGCGATCCCATGAAAGTTTCAGGCGATCCGGTTTAAGTCTGGACCAACTCCCGCGTGATATCACTGCAAAAATCAAAGGAAACCAACCGTTTATTCACCGAAATTAAAATATTCAGGAAATCTGCCGCAAAATCGAGAGATTTTTGAGCGATTTGGTAGGCAGATGATTATGATTAAAGCCACAAATCATCAGGAAATAAGCTTCCAATCCCACACCAGAAGCGATCAAATCGAGCAAGGCAGTCAACAAGCTAGGGCCAAAAACGCATACAAATTTCCTTATTTTTCCCCTCCCAAACCAGTCCAAAAATCGCACGCAAGCTACGATTCCGCACAAAAATCGTGCCACCCACCTCGAGATTTCTCTTCGAAAAGCGCGATCGATTGGAGCGAGAAAAAAAAACCGCGGGAGACTTGCGGCGATCGATCGATCGGATGATTTTTTTGGAGATTCGGAGGGGATTTGGGGAGGAGGAGCCTTGCGCTTTCCTGCCGTTTCGAGAGATTTTTGTGCTTTCGGTGACGGGATCCTGTCGAGTTGGGGGTGGCATTTATAGCTTCCTTTTCCCGGGGGTTACGTGCACCACCAGGTCAGCTTACCTGCTACGCGGGGCCATCACACCAAACGCACCATATTTACACCGTTGATTCAGATTGGACGGTCCAGATCTACGCCACGTCGCCCAAAGTTGGTGTCCACACATCAGGCGATATTTTCGTATCCACACCCTGTGAATTTCACAGCTGTAGATCATATCATCGTGTACATTGATGTCCAAAGTACATATTCTAGAGATTGTACTATTTTGTCTAAATTTCTTCTTTTTCTTTCTTTTAGTTTTTTAAGTACAAATCAGACTCACACCGAGACTCACTTCACCGCACGCCTACACACATGCGCATGTATCATGCAGAAACTGAATAATTTCACGTGAAACATCTGCAAATCTCACAGGAAGCCTTTGAGTTTATAAAATGTTCCATAGCCAATAATATACTGTCATATATACTCACCCAAAAGGTCATTTGTTTGATATAATAACACCCAAATGGCTCCACTAGAGTACACTTGGAGGAGCACAAACGAGCCTTACGACGCTAGAATTTCATACAAAATATGTTTATGATAAAAATGGGACATTGCTTGGCGTTTTGACTTCAACACGAAAGGCCAAATTTCCTGTAGTGTGGCTATGGAACCCAACTACATATATCTACCTCCTTTTCCCTATGTTTAGTTTTAAAATACGCTATTACCCTTTGTTTCCTATGATGAGTTAATTGATGATGCAACACAGAATCAGAAGAAGTGGCAGATCCAGCATGGGGTTGTGGGACTCTAGCCCCTACCCTCTAGATCTTTATAGGCGCACGAAAAGAGGGGAGAGGGAAGAAGAGGGGGTTGGAGGAACACGAATGCAATGAACCTCTCAAATCTCAAGCTACATCTGCCCCTGATCAAAAGAGACGCAGCTCGTCTGCTCCGACCTTGTGCACCTATCTGTTCTCCTACACACGTGGACGCATCCAATGGTTCTCGTCTAATGAGTAGGCCTTGAAAGGGCTTATAGAATTTTGATGTTTCCTAAAGGAAGGTGAATAGGTGTTTTCTAAAATTATAAAAACTTACAGCGAAAATTAGAACTAACCAGACAGTCCAACATCGCACTAGACAATCTGACTATAGAGAAGACGGATAGTCCGACTATGCTCGGACAATCCGGCCAACACAAAGGAAATTGAGAAATACTTAAAGACCCAGACAATCCAACTTACCTCGGACAGTCTGGCCAACATAGATATTAAAGCCTTGCAAGATAACAAGAACTAGCTAGGAAGAAAGAGATAGCAAGCAAACTAGCCAAGCTGCAAAGCGGTAAATGCAAGTGAAAGAGAAAGGGAGACATTGATTTGTTACCAAAATTCGGATCCAACCAATCTCACGTCTTCGTTGAGGGGCCTCAAAAGGACAGGCCTCTCTCGACCCTTTTCCTCTCCAAGTGACAACCTTCAATGAAGCTTCGATCTCCAAGCAACCACCAAGGCTGAGCTCTGTCTCCAAGCGACCACCAAGGTCCAAGCTTGGATGATGAGCAACCACCTCCAGTGAACCTTGCTCTACCAAATCCCACCAAGATGTAACTTGGCTTCCATCAATTTACTCTTCCCTTTCAGAGGGGAGGCAGAATCTTCACAAGTGTTCCCAGGCACACCACACACCTTGATTGCTCGTGGGATTACAATTCTCAAACTCCAAACAGTCTCAACTTAACTCACTCACAGCACACACACACACTTCAGAACACAGGGAGAGAGAGTTTGAGTGGAGTTTTCCCTTCTAAAACTTGATCAACAACACACTCAAGACTAAAACTCTAACTCAATGTATTTTCAATTTGCTCCTCAACCTATTGGACACTCACTTGGGTTCTCAGGTTAAATAAGGGTCCAAAAGTCTCTAAGTGAGTTCAAGGCAATGCCCATTTATAGCCCCAACTCCTCCAACAAGCTGTCTGTAGCCGTTGCTCGAGTCTGCTAAAACTTGAATAGAATCGGACAATCCAGTATTGATGCCAGACAGTATGGCTCTATACACTTTTCAACGGTCACTGAACAACTAGCTGTTGGGCTATAAAGAGCCGGACAGTCTAACCATTGTAGGACTGTCCGATAGAGCATCTCCTGGACTGTTCGATACCGATCCTGAATTGGTCGGTTCATTCATCTTCATCGTCTGACTGAGAGATCGTCCGGCTACTCCATGTCTTTCCCAGACTGTCCAACACCATCCCAGACTGTCCGACTCATGATTGTTCGACAGCTCCCGGACAATCCGCTTCTTCAACTTTGTCGACGATCAACCTTCACTCGGACTGTTCGAAACTGTCCCGAACTGTCCGACTCGTGATTGTCCGACTGCTCCCAGACAATCCACTTCTTCAGCTTCGTTGACGATCAACCTTCACCCGGACCGTCCAGCTTCACCCGGATTGTGCGGCCTATTCAAGTTGAGTTGGACAATCGCATTGTCCTATATGTCAATTTGCACTAGATGAATTGTCCGGCCACACTCGGACTGTCCGGCCTATACAATTTGACTTGAACAATCACATTATCCAAAACCCCAACTCAAACAAGGCGGACTATATGGACAATTCCAGATTGTCCGACTCAACACAACCCGGACTGTCCTGCTCAATGCGATCTCAAGGCAATTTGATCTTCTTCATCACATGCTTTGTCCAGATTGCTTCCACTTCAACTCTTTTGTTTTGAGACTTCCAATTTCTCATTGACCTATCGGAAGGATAATTCCTAGAAAAATCTCAAAAACCCACCTTATGGGAGACATTAGTACCACCTTGCTTATTTTAGGAGAAGGAGACCACCTTAGGCATTATTAGGTTGTGCTTGAGGCTTCTGCTTATTCCCTCGTTTTCTATAAGTACGCTTCTCGAACTGCTAAACGGTGTATTTTTTACAAAAAAAAATTCTATGTGAAAGTATCTTAAAAAAAATCAAATAGATCCATTTTTCAAGTTTCTAATAGTTAATACTTAATTAATCATGTGCTAATGATATTTCTTGTTTTGCGTGCGGCTTATAAGCCCCATGCAGAAGCCTGTTCGTACGCGGCCTTAAAAGGGTGAGTGCTCTCCTAGCTATTTGAGTAATGTGTGGAAGAGAACTAGAGGAACACATGCGCGTACTCACTCCCCTCGTCTCGCCGGGCTCGAGCCAGGAGGAGCACGCATGCAACATGTGTGTGAATGGTCCGTCAAAATTAGCTTCTCATGCTTGCGCAGGCTTATGAGTTATGAAAGGTGTCCTGATCACATGTCCTATAAATACCAAACCGCCACCTCCACGCAACACATACGAAAACAATTTAGGGTTTTGCGGACTGCTCGCTGTTCATCCACCACGGCACCTCTTCCTCTTCGTTTGGCTGTGGCACGCCATAGTCATCATTCTATACCGACTACCGAGCGTTGTTCATACGGTACCCGCTGCTGCTAACTCTCCAAAACAAAACCCTCAAGTACGTGCTAGTTATGTCGAGTATATTAGATATGTTCGTGCTTGTGCAGACGTATGAGTTATGGAAGGCGTCCTGATCACATATTCTATAAATACCAAGCCGCCACCTCCACGCAACACATGCGAAAACAATTTAGAGTTTGCCTCCTCCTCTCTACTGTGCCGTAGTTTACTCCATCCGTCTGTTGGCGTGCACCGGCAAGCAGGAGAGCATGTCTCTAGAACCATCGTCTTCGACATCCTGCACCTGTCGATGCCTTGCACCGGCAATAAAACTATGGGGTTATTCGGCGAGGGTGAATTCGGTGGATTGCAGAGGAACACAAAAGAATTATACTGGTTCAGGCCCTCAAGGTGAGGTAATACCCTACGTCCAGTTGAGGTGTTATTCCTCTGAAGTATATGGAGATCGATGATTCGGTTGCTCTTGTTGTGCTTGCCCTAAGGGGCGCCCTGCCTCCCTTTATATACTAGGGGACAGAGGTACATGATAAGAATCCCAGTCGGATACAACTAAGGGATTTCCTTCTTAGAGATAGAATCCTATCCGACTAAGACTTTGTTTTCTTATTATTCAAAGTACAGCCTGCCGGGTGCTATCTTATCTCTAATTACATGGTCCGGCCCATCCTCTATCCGAGTGGCCCATGTACTGGTAATAAGGTACCCGGGGCCCATGGCTTCCACAGTAGCCCCTGAGACCTTCATAGTCGAGTCACGGCTGATGCCGAGTGCTCGTCCTCTACGGTGAAGGTTGCCCGAGTGCGGTGCGCCCGAGTACTCTTTGTCCGAGTAAGTCTTCTCCGGAGTTCTGCTTCATGTCAGCTGGCAGCGAGGCTATGAAGGGCTTCATGTAGATATATGAATAGTATGCGCTGAATAGGCGCACCTATTAGGTGTAGCCCCTGACTTTGTGCTTAATTGTGAAGACAATTAAACATAAAGTCAAAGATCTTTAACCTGGAAGTCTTTCCCGAGTAGATTACTACTGGTATATGAGACCCTTCGGTATCATGTCAACCGGAATAAACTTTATAGTCTTGTCGAGTAAAAAACTACTCGTATATAGGACTCTTCGACTTCATGTCAGTCGGAATATATGTTTATAGTCTTGCCGAGTAGGATGCTACTCGTATATGGGACTCTTCAGCGTCATGTCAGCTGGAAAAAGGGGTTTATAGTCTTTTCCGAGTGGCGTCCCACTCAAAAGTTAGACTCCTCCACATCATGTCAGCGGGAAAAGATATTTATAGTCTCTCCCGAGTAGTGCACTACTCGAAAGTTAGACTCTTCCGCATCATGTCAGCGGGAAAAGATATTTATAGTCTTTCCCGAGTAGTGCACTACTCGAAAGTTAGACTCTTCCGCATCATGTCAGCGGGTAAAATGTTGCTCATGACAACTGATGGCCACGCATGTAGGCCGAGTACCACTTTATGAAAGTAAATCCATGACGTGGTCAGGTGTACTCGAGAAAGATACCTGCATCCCCAATTTTAACGAAGACCAGCTTGTGATCCTTATAAGGATATATCTTCGAGACCTGGTGGACAAAACAAATACCCAAACATATATGTTTAGCAATAAGGCTCTCATGAAGCATATCTGTTTACCTCATCGGTTCCTGTTAGTAGCACCAGCGCTATAATTTCAACTCAGCCTGCGTGCGGCCCATATGGAGCATGCTACTGTAGGAACTCATATCTTGTTGGCCCAGTGCAGACTGTGTAGGCCCAAGCCCGTCTAATCGGCATCGGCTCTATAAAAAGATGGGGAGAGAGAAAAAGATTCCGTCATCTTCCCTAAATCAGCCAATCTCTTCATCTTCCACCTTCGCGCCCAACTTTTCGCCTCCCGCCCGGCTAGGGTTAACTGCTGTTATTCCCCACCCGAACTCGGGCGATTTCAATCCTCCCCGTTTGCCCCAAGCCCCCGATTTGCTTTTCCTCAAATATCATCACCTCCAGTCATGCCGAAGGCTTCGGATCTTGCGGGGGCGCCGGGAAGTTCTTGGCCGGTGTCGGATTGCGGCTCGGTAAAGCTGAAGCGGCTGGAAAGTGAACTGAAGTTGCCCAGCCAAGAGGTGATTCACTGGCGGCCGGCCAGGGATGAGTCGAGCCCAAATCCCCGACCTGGAGAAACGGTAGTTTTCGCCTCCTTTTTCGATCGAGGCTTGTGCCTTCCATCTTCTGATTTCTTCCGCCGTATTCTCGACTTTTACGAGCTGGAGTTGGTACATCTGAACCCCAACTCCATTCTTCAGATCTCTATATTTGTTACTCTTTGCGAGTGCTTCTTGGGCGTTGAACCCCATTTCATCCTCTTCCGACACCTGTTCCATATCAAACCTCAACCCTCCAAGAGCAATATCAATGTGATTGGAGGGGCTGGTCTTCAACTGAGGAGCGATGGGAAGAAAACATATCTCGATTTGCCCTTGAAATCTTCTCTGAAGGGCTGGCACAAGGAGTGGTTTTATTGCGCCGATCTGGCTCCTTCCTTGCGCCCGTTTACCGGTATGCCGCCGATGGTGTTGCCAAACTGGTCCGCGGAGCCGACCTTTGAAGAACTGGGCCAGGCACATATGTTGTTGTCGAAGATAGATGACCTCAAGAGAGCGGGCTTGACAGGTCCTTGGGTGGCTCGTCGCTTTCTGACAAGGCGCGTTCAGCCGCTGAAGCTTAGGAGCTCATTCGGCTGGGCCTTCAAAGGCAAAAATGATCTTGACCGAGTGAGCAGCGAATCGGCGGACAAGAAGGAGGTGACCGCGACCCTGTTCGGCTATTTCTCTGAAGGGGTGATCGCGACCGAGGACGACAAGCGCCGGATTGCGGCTTATAGCTTCATTCGGCCTCGGACCAAGGTAACCCTTAACCTTCCTCTGTGATGAATGCCCGTGGGACCGTTGTTGTTCAGCATAGCGTGACGCATTTGGTTGACTCACTTGTAGTGGCATGAAGAATTTGATGAAGACTCCCGTCCATTGTCAGCTGTCGCGTCGAAGAAGAGGGCGAGGAGTCCCTCTGCTGCCCAACCCGACTCTAAGAGAGTGGGGAAGAAACCGATTTTATATCGGGGCGAGGGGGCCATGACGGCGCGCGCTGTGAGCGGAAGCTTGAAAATAAAGGACACCGCTGCCGCCACGCCCATGTGGTCAAGTCCCAGGTTGAGACCTGCGGGTTCAAGCCCGACATCGTCGAGCCCAGCCGTGGCACCAGCGAGGGGCCGGCTAGAGCAAACGCCGCCTGGGGTGAAGGTGCCCAAGCCGACCATACCGGAGTTGGGGCCGAACCGGGTCGATACGCTTCCGCCGACTGCGACGCTGACCGGGCCGACTGCTGGAGCTAGCGCTCCGTCGGGAAACGGATCACCCAGCAAGAGGCTGAAGTTCTCCAAGAGGTGCGCTGCTCCGGGTCTTCTGAAGCCTTCATGTGTTGAAGTAATGTCTTGATGTATTGTTTCGTCGTGCAGGAGGCAGGCCGATATCGATCTCAAGGAGGTCGACCCGACCGCTCCACTTGATGAGCCTGCCCCAGCCGAGCCAGCGACCGCGAACACACCTGTTGAGCCGGCAGCCAGCCTGGTCGCTGAGACCGAGGTGGCCCCGACTATAGGGTCGCCGCCGCCACCCGACCAAGAGGCGGCTGCTGGAACCGAGGCCCCGGCTCCTGAGGCACCGCTCATCGCGGAAGCCGCGGATGGAGCCCCTGAGCCGGTCCCGGAGGTCACGGGGGACGGTGGCGCTGAGGTCAGGACCCCATCGCCGTTGTGGTCGTCACCGTCGCCGTCGTCGCTGCCATCGCCACCAGGGATCCCGCATCTGCCTCGGATCGAAGCTCCTCCACGCGTGATGCCCCGGATCTTCACATGGACAGCTCGCGACGGTACTACGAAAAGCTTCAGGCTTGATGAAGTCGTTGCAAGGAGAGAGCGCGAAAGCCTGCTTCGTGCCGCCATCAGCGGGTCGCAAGGGGTTGCGGTACGAGTCTTGTAGTAAAGCTTTGGCAATCTTCGTGTTTTGATGTCTGACTCCATCCTTGATTCGCCTTTTATCCTGAGCAGAAGCTTGTTGACCGCAACGAGGCGATGACAGAGATCTTGGTCGAGATGGCTCCCCACCTCGCAGAATTGGAGTAGCTTCGGGCGTTGAAAGCCGAGATGGAGGCGCGTCATGCGAGGTGGGAGGCCTTGCTGAAGAGTGGCGTCGATCAGCTCAGGGCGGAGACATGGGCCCTGGCTGGGAAGATCAGAGGTAAAATTCTCGAGTGTATTTCCCCGACCGAACCGTTGATATGTTCGTCCAGCTGCGTTGTTCCTGACTGCCCAGTTGTGTCATGACTACACAGTTGAGCTCTTGGCTAATCTGTGGTGCAGACCACGAAGCGGAGTTAAAGACCCGAACGGAGAGGGAATCGCAGCTGAAGGAGGCCGAAAAAGCCAAGGCCGAGCTTGAGAAGGTCAAGGCCGACCTGACAAAGGCCAATACCGAGATTGACCGGGAGAGGTCCGAGCTGAAGGAGGCCGTCGTCAAGCTCGGTAAGGAGAAAGCTGAACTGGAGAAGACCGTGGCCGGGTGGGAGGCCGACTACGAAAGTAAGTCCTCAACCCGACTGTGATCTTAGCCAATCCACTAGTTACCCTGTGTGTAGCCGAATTTGACAAGTTTACTTGCCGGCGGATTTGGGCAGACATGAGAACCAATGTCCGGGCCTAGTATCAGTTCTACACAGAGGAGATAAGGTTGATCAGGGAGTCACGGGAAGCCCTCGTCGGGTTCGTGAAAGGGCTCCTTGATCTCATAGATCCCCGCCCGGTGGGAACCAGCTGTAGCAGAATCCCTCAGATAGTGGGGCGTCTCGAGGATGCCCCGAGTGCCTTGAAAAGGTATTCGGATGAGCATGTTGTCGCCGGCGTGGCCCATACCCTGGCGATGACCAAATCCTTATACCCTAGGGCGGATATTGAAGCCATCGGGGAGGGGTTTGCCGAAGAGACGACGCCAGAGGAGGCGCTGGAGCTGATCGCCCGGGCGAAGCCGACTGCAGAGATAATTACCCGAGACCTGGGTCTGTAAGGACAACATGTTTATGTAGTCGGAATATATAAACTTGTGTAAACAAGCATGTGTAAATATGTGTGCAATGCCGCCAAGCTTATTGTTCGGTTGTCATTAGCTTTACTTGAAAGTGTAGTATGCACCGAGTTAGTCTGTCAGAACTTAATAAAAACGTTCGAAGTAAGAAGCTGTACTCGGGCAAACGTGACAGTCATAGTAAGGCTTCATAACCGAAGTGAAATAAGCTCGTATGTTATTGACAACGCACATATATACATGCAGCCCCCGACTCACTACTCGGTTGATACAAGCGGCGTAGTGAGTCAGAGGAACTGTACACATGAAAATTATAGAACTCAGGTATAGAAAGGACGTAGCTGTTCTATGTTCCATGAGTTGCTGATGAGAGCGCCGTCTTCGGTCTTCAGTCGGTAGGCGCCTGGCCGCGTGATCTCGGCTATAATGAACGGCCCTTTCCAGATTGGGGATAATTTATGCCTGTCTTTGGTGGTTTGTATTTTCCGTAGAACGAGATCCCCGACCAAAAAGGCGCGGCCACGGACATTGCAATTATGGTAGCGACGCAGGCCTTGAAGATACCTTGCCAACTGGATAGTTGCGGTGTCTCTTGCTTCTTCCAGCTAATCTAGTTCGACCAGTCGGGTGTTGTTGGAGTCATCTTCTGAGTAGGCCCGGACTCGTGGAGAGCCGAACTGTAACTTGGTAGGTAGCATAGCCTCGCCACCGTAGACCAGAAAGAAAGGGGATTGCCCTGTCGCCCGACTAACCATGGTTCTGAGAGACCAGAGAGCGGATGGGAGTTCTTGTACCCACCGGCCCGCATATGGTTGTAGTCGGTCGAATACCCTGGCCTTGATGCCTCGTAAGACCATGCCGTTGGCTCGTTCAACCTGCCCGTTGCTCCGCGGGTGTGCCACGGATGCATAGCAGAACTTGATGCCGAAGTCATCGCAGAAGTCTTGGAATACGCCCGCCGCGAACTGGGTACTGTTGTCGGTGATGATGCGGTTAGGGACTCCGAACCGGTATAATATGCTCATGATGAAGTCCTTAGCTCGTGCCGCTGTAATTGTTGTGACGGGTTTAGCCTCAATCCACTTGGTGAACTTATCCACCGCGACGAATAAATGTGTGAACCCTCCTAGCGCTTTCTTGAAAGGCCCGACCATGTCGAGCCCCCATACTGCAAATGGCCAGGAGATGGGGATAGTTTGGAGTTCCTGGGCTGGGAGATTTGTTTGTCTTGCGTAGAACTGGCAACTCTCGCACTTGCGAACGATGTCTTTGGCGTCTGTTACTGCTGTGGGCCAGAAAAATCCCTGCCGGTAAGCCTTTCCGACTAACGTCTTGGATGCTGCGTGGTTGCCACATATGCCCGAGTGGGTTGAGTGCAGAATCTGCTTGCCCTCCTCGGTGGTGATGCAGCGCATGAGGACACCGGATGCGCTCCTTCGGTACAGGTCTTCTCCGACTAGCAGGAAGCTTTTGCTTCGACGCTTTATCTGCTCGGCTTGACTGCGATCTTCTGGGAGTTCGTTGTCCGTGAGAAATTTGACAACAGGAGTCCTCCAGTCTTGACATATGTGCAACACCTCATCTGTGGTCGGGGTAGGCTCGCCTCCCGACTGATCTAGTGTCGGTTTCTTCTTGACTGATGGCTCCATGAGTTGCTCGACAAAGATTCCGGTTGGAACTGCTTCTCGCTTGGATCCCATGTTGGCCAGCTCGTCTGCCGTGTCGTTGTATTGGCGCAGGACATGTGTGATTTCCAGCCCATCGAACTTGTTTTCCAGCTTGCGGACCTCCTGACAGTATGCCGCCATGGTATCGTCGAGACAGGTCCAGTCTTTCATGACTTGGTTTACCACGAGTTGAGAATCTCCGCGCACAACCAGTCGACGTATGCCGAGTGATATAGCGATGCGGAGCCCGTGGACAAGTGCCTCGTACTCGGCGACGTTGTGGAAAGCCGGAAAGTGGATTTGTAGAACGTACTTCAGTTTTTCGCCAGTGGGGGACGTCAATATGACTCCGGCCCCGGCGCCACTGATCCGTAGAGAACCGTCGAAGTACATTGTCCAGTATTCTAGCTTTGCTGTTGGTGTAGACAGTTGGACTTCTGTCCACTCGGCCACGAAGTCGGCTAGAGCTTGAGATTTGATTGCTGTCCGTGGCTGAAAGGTGATGCCAAATGCCATCAGCTCGAGTGCCCATTTAGCGATTCGGCCAATGGCCTCACGATTATGAAGGACATCCCCGAGTGAAAATGTTGTGACCACCGTGACTTGGTGTGCTTGGAAATAATGCACCAGCTTCCGGACTGTGATAAGTAGGCCATATAGCAGCTTCTGGAGTTGCGGATATCTCGTTTTGGAGTCGGCAAGGACCTCGCTGACGAAGTAGACTGGCCGTTGTATTTTTTGAATATGACCCTGTTCGGATCGCTCAACCACCAGCACCGTGCTGACTACCTGTATTGTTGCTGCCAGATATAGCATTAGCGGTTCCTGGGGCAGAGGTGACGCCAACACGGGGGGTGATGTGAGGAATTGTTTGAAGTCTTCGAAGGCTCGCTGGGCTTCCGGAGTCCATTGGAAATTGTCGGTCTTTTTGAGTAGCTTGAAGAAGGGCATGCCCCGTTCGCCCAGTCGGGAGATAAACCGGCTGAGTGCCGCCATGCAGCGTGTCAGCTTCTGGACGTCTTTGAGGTTAGTCGAGGGTGCCATGTGCCTGATGGCGTTGACTTTCTCCGTGTTGGCCTCAATGCCGCGGTGCGAGACGATGAAGCCGAGTAACTTTCCGGATGGAACACCGAAGGCGCATTTTTCCGGGTTCAACTTCATCTTGAATCTTCGAAGGTTTTGGAAGGTTTCTTCCAAGTCAGCGATGAGGTCTTCTTTGGACTTGGTCTTGATCACCACATCGTCGACGTAGGCTTCCACGTTGCGTCCGATCTGAGTATGCAGACACCGCTGAATAGCCCTTTGATAGGTTGCGCCCGCGTTCTTCAGACCGAACGGCATTGTGATATAGCAGTACGCTCCAAACGGTGTGATGAAAGATGTCTTCAAGCAGTCTTCTTCCCTCAAGCTGATTTGATGGTATCCCGAGTAACAGTCGAGAAAGCTGAGTAGGTCGCACCCTGCCGTGGAATCAACCACCTGATCTATCCGGGGAAGACCAAATGGGTACTTGGGGCACGCTTTGTTGAGGTTGGTGTAGTCGACGCACATGCGCCATTGACTGTTTTTCTTCCGGATTAGAACTGGGTTTGCCAGCCAGTCCGGGTGGTAGACCTCTTTGATGAACCCGGCTGCGAGGAGCTTGGTAATTTCCTCCCGGATAGCATCTTTGCGGTCAAAGCGCCGCAGTCGTTGTTTGACTGGTTTGGCATCTGTCTTCACGTTTAGGGCGTGCTCGATCACCTCCCTTGGTACGCCCGGCATGTCGGACGGTTTCCACGCAAAGATATTTTTGTTGGCTTGGAGGAAGGTGACGAGCGCGTCTTCCTATTTGGGGTCGAGTCCGGTCCCGACTAGGGCAGTCTTGGAGGGGTCGGAAGGGTCTAGGGAGATCTTCTTCGTGTCAGAGTCCGCTGAAATTCCTGACTTCGCTGCTTTTTTCGCCGGAATTTGATCTTGCTCGACTTCTGTTGTGGCGGCTTGCCGAATACTGTCGCGCCCGACCGCCGCCTCTTGTGATTGGGCCAGTTCGCAGCTCTCCTTGTCGCAGGTGAAGGCTTGCTTGACGTCGCTGCGGAGGGAGAGGACTCCTGCTGGTCCAGGCATCTTCAGCACCATGTATGTATAGTGCGGTACCGCCATGAATTTGGCGAGTGCCGGTCGTCCGAGTATCACGTGTGTAACGACCCGTTTTCCTTTTCCCTGTTGAAACTTGTTTTCTGGATCTTAATCCTTTCATATCCTGTCAGCTGTGCCTCCGTTTTCCCTCTACCCGGCCAGCCGACTACCTTCTCCCTTGAGCCGAGTAGATTGCTACTCAGTCCTTGTATCCTACCCTTTCCTTTGTTTTACTCGGACCTCCTTGCTGCCGAGTAAGCCTGTGAAGTGGCCGACTACCTTGTTATTTTACCTGTTGTTTCATCGTCTCACTGAGTTGCGCCCGCCCGTTGGACGCCGACTACCGAAGTGGAGAAGAATCAGTCTTCACCTGCCCGCAGCACCGCTTGGACCGATGGACAATAACCCGCTGCATCGCTTGGACCAGTGGTCAGTCCGAAGCCCTGTCAGTGAGATTTCTCCAACCCATCCTTGCTTTGACCTTAGTGTCTCATCGCCGCTACAGTGCCGACCTACTCCACTGGCCACGCCGGACTCCCAAGTCAATCCCTGCGTGGATATCAAATCCTTTGTCAGTTCATCTTGACTTTTTCTCCCTACCCGTTGCCCAGCCCCTACCGTGCTTCAACCTTGCACGTCGGCTATATATATATATATGGCCAACCGTGCCTCCTCTTTCTCTTGTTTTGCAACTGGCCAGCTCTGCTAAGTTCTCATTCTCCTCTCAAGCTTTGGAGCTCTATCGCCTGGTTCGCAAGCCTGGTTCAGCCGACTACTTCGTTGATCCTTTTTCTTGGTGTTTTGCCCTTCCTGCTTATCAGTGTTTCCTTTCTGCTTGTTCAGAGCCTGAACCGGTGGACGATCCCGAAGCCGTCTTCGTCGAGGAAGATCCTTCCTTGGAACAAGGCAAGCCTCTTTGATCATATTGTTTCCCATATATGCAAAACTATGTTGTTTGTAAAATATGCATGCTTAGTTCACACTTTAAACTGATTGGCCTCGGTTTGCAAGCGCAACCGATGGACCTACCCAGTAGTAGCACTTATTTTGGTAGGATGTTGATGTATCCCCTTGGTAGCCCCACAAATGGCACGCTGGCATCCTATCTACGCATTCGATGGCCGAGTAGAATGGCTTAGCCCTGCAACGTTGTATTGTCGATGGGAAAACGATGGTCTTTACTAAACTGCTTGAAAAACATGATACTTTGTGTATCGGCGTGTTTGAGAAATAAATGAAAGATTTGTGAAAATCTTGATGTACAGAGACAGTGCCTGTGTGGCTTGACTATGTATTATCATTAAGGACCGTTTCCTTTGGAAATTTCATCCGAGCATCTTACAGTACGACCATACGGGCATTGTGGGATGCCCCTGGCCGAGTAAATTGTAGGTTTAGGGAAGTTCAGTGCCCACTGGAGTGGACTCATCTGAGTTGTGGCTCGTGAGCCCTGGTGCTGAAGGTGGTTGTAGCCATTCTGAAGCACTGATCCTGTGTGGATCCTTCGGCTGGCATTGGGTAACCCTGGACTGGCTTTGGAAATGGCCTTGTCACGAACTTTCGGGTACAGGCCAGTACTCGGTGTAAGTTTCGTGTCGGATGGGTAAAGCGTACACCCTCTGTAGAGTTTAGCAGAACTGTTCGAACAGCCGTGCCCACGGTTAAGGGCGATGTAAGGTGATTCCCATAGCGTAGATTTGTTTGCCCGTGTTTTGTGAAAAAGTTTGATGGGAAGGGAACCGTGACCAGAGTTTGCCGAGTAAGCAAACGGAAGGCCTGTGTGGCCAGAAACGGGTCTGTGTGATCCGGGGTGTTAAGCACCATAAGCAAGTGTGTAAAAAGTAAACAGGATGAAGATCATGCTCCCGGGTTGTAGCCAGGGCAGCAAAGTTTAAGCCCCCGGGTTGTAGCCAGGGCAGCAGTTAAGTCTTCGGGTTGTAGCCAGAAGACGGTGATGATCATGCTCCCGGGTTGTAGCCAGGGCAGCAATGTTTGAGCCCCCGGGTTGTAGCCAGGGCGGCAGATGAGCTAGCTGGTTGTAGCCAGCGTAGCGGGCATTAAGTGCCATAGCTGAGATTTGGTTGTAGCCGAGTCTCAGGGTCAACGAGTGGTTGTAGCTACTCGGGACACACCGGACCGACAAATGTGAATTAAAAGATGATATGGTTATACTTGATTCATTAAGTGGCGAGTTGTTGAAAAGCAACTTGCGGAATGGATCGAAGCGTGAGCCTCTTTCCGACAACTAAAAATTGGATCTCACTAGTGTTTGCAAAGAAAAGTGTTTCTAAAGGCAGTTTTTCGCAAATAAAACCCTTTGCCTTCTTGTCTGACCGACATGGCATCTTTTCCCGGCTTGCTGAGTACGAAAGTACTCACCCTTGTTCATATATATGTATAGTAGGTTTTGGAGAAGAAGACGAAGACCCGACTGCCGCAGAGTTCCTCCAAGACCAGGCTGACTACGAAGACTTCTGAGGTTTCGAGCCTAGTCCCCAACCGAGCCTGTGGTGTAGCCGAGTTCTTTTGCCGAATAGTTTTATCCAGCTTCCGCCCTGTCTGTGCTGTTCTCGCTAGTTTACCTGTTGATGCTTTTGTCCACCCGGGGTCTGTCCTGGATGGAATTCCTTTGTAATATATATGTATGTACCCTGTTATGTAATTATTGTAACTCTGAATTGTATCACTGATGACTGTTGTGCGTACCCGACTACTGATCCTGGGATCGGGTGCTGTATGCACATGGTGGGCTTCCACCGAGTTGTGAGCGCCGCGACAGCGTGGTACGCAGTCTCGAAGTCGGCGACCTCGAAGCAGACATTTTCTGTGCGGTAATTATCCCGCGTGCCGAAGGTTACCGGCAAGGTTATCTGCCCGAGTGGAGTTGATGACAGGCCGGGAATTATCCCGTGGAAGGGCGCAGTGCTCGGCCGTAGTTCTGAACGAGGAACTTTCATCTCGTCCAAAGTTTTGGCGAACAGGATATTGAGCGCGCTGCCTCCGTCTATGAGGGTTTTCTTCAGCCTGATGTTTTTGACGACCGGGTCCAGGACGAGTGGATAGCGTCCCGGGTGGGAAACCCGATCTGGGTGATCTGTGCGATTGAAGGTGATGGCCATCTCTGACCAGCGCAGGTATTGGGGGGTGTCGGTTGTGGAGACCGTGTTGATGTCGCGCGCTGAAAGCTTCTGTTTGCGCTTGGACTCGTACGTGAGTGGCCCCCCGAAGATGTGGTTGAGCTCGGCTTGAGGATCTTGGAAATCGTCAGCCGGACCCGAGTCTGGCTTGTCTTTGCCCTTGTCGGTGCCAGACGATGAAGTCTGCTCGGAGGCAAACTTCTTGAGCATATAGCAGTCTTTGGCCACGTGCTTTCCCTTGGGGTGAAAGGGGCATGGCCCGCTCATGACTTTTTGGTAGTCGTTGTTCCGCTGGGGCCGCGATCGACTGCGCTCCATATTGGCCACCTCGTTGTTCGGCTTCCGCTTACGGCTGCCAGACTTGTTTTGAGACGGCTCGTTGTCGGCTTTCGCCTTCTGTTCTTTCTGTCGGGGCTCCTTCTTTTCGTCGAGGGCCTCCGCGACCGCTTCGGCCGAGTCGGCGTATTTGTTGGCCATGTCGAAGAGTGCCCGGACTGTGGATGGTGGCTTCCGAGTGAATTTCGCGATAAGTGGAGCGTCTTTTACCCCTTTACGAAAGGCGGCGATGACGGCTTCGTCTTTGACAGTTGGGATTTGGTTGCGCTTCTCGGAAAACCTCTTGATGAATTCGCGCAAAGACTCGTTTTTCTTCTGGTGCAGTTGATAAAGATCATGCTCCGAAGCGGGTCTGTCGTAGGTCTCCTGGAAGTTAGCGATGAACCGCTCCCTGAGTTGTCCCCAGGAACCAATCGACCGCCTCGGGAGGCCTGTCAGCCATGTCCTCGCCGAGTCGGCTAGCGCGACTGGGAGGTAGTTAGCCATGACTCTGTTGTTGCCCCCAGCAGCACGAACTGCTAGGGTGTAGACGGTGAGCCAGGACTCGGGGTTTGTCTTGCCGTCGTATTTTTCGATCCCGGTGGGCTTAAAGCCAGTCGGCCACAAGACGTTCTGCAGCTCCTGAGTGAAGGCTGGGATGCCTTTGTCTTCGTGAGGGCTCCGACTCCGATCTTGGCGATGTAGTCGCTCGTGGTGGAGACCGAAGCGCTCGTTTTCGTCTTCTAGTCGGCGGCGTTCATCTTCTTCGCGTTCTTCGCGTCGAGCGTTTATGGTGTGATGAAGGTCTCGGTGCAGTAGCACTCGGAGGTCTTGATTGGGTCGGCGATCATACTGGCGACGCCGCCGGTTGTTATTGTTGGTATTGCCAAGCGTTGTTTGCCGGGACTCTTCGTGTTGCTGACTGGAGCCGGCTGCCTAGCGTCGCGTTGATGCAGATGAGCCTGCCGCAGGAGAACCCGACCGGTTGGTCGGTGTAGCAGCGCTGTCCGACTGCTGTTGCTACTGACAGGTAGCAGCTGTGATCATCGCCTTGATCTTGGCGATAGTCGGAGTGGCCTGATGATCCGGCCCGAGCTGGAGGGTGTCCAGCAGAGTTGCTGCGGCCACAACGTTCTGTTGTGGTGTGACGAAGACGTCGTGGTCGCCAACTTTGGTTTGGAGGATCTGTTGCTGAGCGATTCGCCCAGCTTGTCGTAGCTCGTTATTGCGGGCTTCGCGGTTGGCCTCCTCTTGTTGTAATCGGCGTGCCTCCTCTTGTCGCTCCTCTTGTAGTCGGCGCACCTCGGAAGGTGGTGTTGAAGCCATGAAGATCTCGCGGGGGAGGAGGAAGCTTGCCAGAGTAGAGTCCGAGCTGGCGCTCGAACCGCTATCCGACTTGGTGTCGGACTCCGAGTAATCTATCGGAGTAAGAACGACTCCGACCTCTCTGGATCCAATCTGAAACGGTGCTTGACCGTGTCCAAACTGAACCGCTGGAGATCGGGTCTGCTGCGCGGTTTGTAGATGCGCAGCGTCGCCGAACCCGTGCGGGAGACTGACGATCTCTCCCCCTCTCGGCCCAACCCGCGCTGGCTCGAGGCCTAGCGCGAGCCGGACGCCGAAGGGGAGGGTTGTCCCGATGTTCGGCGATGTAAGGGACCTCCGTAGTAGGTCGTCGAAGGAGATGGCGGCGTCCCGTGGGCCGACTGGCGCAATGTCGATTGGTCCCTCGGCTGGTAAGATCGGATCTGCTTCAGCCAAGGTGAGATTGCCGAGTAGATCGGCAACGAAATCTAGGCTCTCGAAGGTGATGGTGTCTCCAGGGGAGAGCTTGGTGCTCTTGACTCCGTTGATTGAATCCATCGAATCTGCTGATGAAGAATTCGCCGGAGCCCCTACCTGGCGCGCCAATTGTCGATGCCTTGCACCGGCAATAAAACTATGGGGTTATTCGGCGAGGGTGAATTTGGTGGATTGCAGAGGAACACAAAAGAATTATACTGGTTCAGGCCCTCAAGGTGATGTAATACCCTACGTCCAGTTGAGGTGTTATTCCTCTGAAGTATATGGAGATCGATGATCTGGTTGCTCTTGTTGTGCTTGCCCTGAGGGGCGCCCTGCCTCCCTTTATATACTAGGGGACAGGGGTACATGATAAGGATCCCAGTCGGATACAACTAAGGGATTTTCTTCTTAGAGATAGAATCCTATCCGACTAAGACTTTGTTTCCTTATTATTCAAGGTACAGCCTGCCGGGTGCTATTTTATCTCTAATTATATGGTCCGGCCCATCCTCTATCCGAGTGGCCCATGTACTGGTAATGAGGTACTCGGGGCCCATGGCCTCCACAGCACCAGGAGAGGGCGAATAATGTGCGGGAGAGCAGGTCTCTAGAATGGTCGCCTTCGATGTCCTACACCGAGAGAGGGTGAATAAGGTTTTTGGAAAGCACTCCGCACGACTGCTCGTTGTTCTTCCACCATGACGTGTCTTCCTCTTTGTTCGACCGTGGCACGCCGTCGTTATTATTCTATACCGGACGTTGTTCGTGTGGTACCCGCTGCTGCTAAAGCTCCAAAACAGAACCCTCGGTGCGTGCTAGTTTTGTGGAGTATATTAGATCCGTTCATGTGCATTGTTGCTATATACATGTGTAGAATATATCTTGTGACATGATTATGCTAGTTAAATGATTTATTTATGGATTAAATTAAATCATTATGTGCTTATATTTTTAATAATTATCACAAGAAATAGGACCAACTCTTCTCACTAACCATCAGCACACAATTTTATATCCTTCAGAAAAAGTATATGTTTTCTCTGCTAATAGGAATAGGATCTTTCAAAAAGTACTGAACATCTTGAACCCAACGATCCAAACAAATCCTCGAATTGAGAGAGAATAGATTCATTTGAATGCTTGAGAACTGGAACAGACAGCATCGCGATCAATCATGACATTTTTGTTTTTGATCCACAGTAACGAGAGGGTAATTCAGTACGGCGGGTACAATTCATCGAATGCGATGCGTTCCATGCCCGTTTATTATTCGACCGCGTCTGAACAACTGTTAGCTTCGTGCTCGTTGATTGGCAGCAACTATGCGGCGCATGCCAAAATCCATTCAGAACGAGACCGAGTCCCTGTGAGAGACGTCCATGATGGGGCCAGCTACCGGCCTTGCATCCTTCCAACGCAGAAACCATTAGCCTCTCGCTATCCAAAACAACAGAAAAGAAAGCATTCACCATCACAGATGATCGCATCCGTTCTATCTATACACAGATAGGCACACGAGGAAATTATGCACATAAAGTGTCTATCTTTAACCTCGTCTTCCTAGGGGCCATCAATGTGATCTCGTTAATTTAATTATAGAACACGTAATGTACATGTTGCAACTTATTTAATTCGTCGTTGTAGAATATATATATCACACTAGAATTGTTGATCGATATATGCTGTCACATAATTCAAACTTTAACAGAGACGCGATTTATCCATTATTCAGATTTCAAAGGGGCAGCAAAATGATCATATCGTTGAAACGGACGAGCACGTAGTTAACATGTCAATTCCGCGTCATTTTCCGGGAGGGAATATCGTGAACTCGTGGGCATTCGTCTTGTCCCGAGAGCAAAGGACAAGCTTCACGCAGTACGTGCTGGCGCTTTTCGGGCCAGCTGGACGATCATGCAATCAACAATGACGCTGAAAGAACGATATGCTAGTCAGCTACTCAGCCAGTGACATGCATTGCACGCCACTTTAATTTCTTTCCCTAGAGCTTGGACCAACTGCTCGATGAAACCAAATTACACGAGAGAGCTATGCTTCTTATCATTGCTAGATGATTAAAAAGTTCAGCTCTGAAAGGACATATTTGGGAGGATAAGAACAGCCTATCCCAACGAGATCATGCGACACTCAACGCATTCGCTGTGACTTGTAAGCAAGAAAGTGGCAGCTTTGTCGAAGCAGGAGGCCCCTCAATGGCTCAATCGAACTACTCCCTCTTACTACAAATATAATCTAGTAGTAAATTAAATTATTTTTAACTTTGACTGCCAATAAAAAAAATAAAAACTGATGACCTAAAACTAATGTTATTAGATTTATCGTTAAACAAACTATTATAATATGTAACTTTTTATTTAGAATAATTTATTTTATAGATATTATACATTAAAAACCATATCAAACTTTAAAAATATTTGTATTATTAGACGATGGAAGTAACCGTTAATTTGCACAAACAAATTAGAGACCTTTTACAATACTTGAAAGATACCTCACGTACCTTTTAAATCAAGCAGTATCAACCGTTGATGTTTAAAGAGTAAATTAGGAATGGGAAATAAGCCAAACCGTTAAATTATTTCCCGCTGGGCAGCCGGAGGAGACGGCGGCGCACGCCGCGCAGCGGCGTGGGGCGCAGCAAGGGCGGCGGCTCGCTCGGGGAGGCGGTGGAGCAGGAGCGGCGACCGGCGACGACTTGCGGCAACACGGCAACGGGCGGGGTGGCGAGGAGGCGGCGCACGGCGGGGCGGCGCTGGAGCGGCAGCAGGGCGGCGGCAGAGGCAGGCGACGGCGAGCTCGGCTAGATGAGGGGAAAAGGAGAGAGAGGCACAGAGGTTTCAATGCGCTGCTCGCCCGCCGCCGAGGTCGCCGAGGCCGCTGCTTGCCCGCTGCTCCACCGTCCAGGCCGCTGCTCGCCTGCCACCGAGGCCGTTGCTCCACCGCCGAGTCACCGCCGAGGCTGCTGCGAGGCCGCTGCCGAGGTCGCCGAGGCCGAGCATGCTCGCCCGCT
The DNA here is from genome assembly GCA_003991445.1 of Oryza meyeriana var. granulata. Lineage (NCBI taxonomy): Eukaryota > Viridiplantae > Streptophyta > Magnoliopsida > Poales > Poaceae > Oryza > Oryza meyeriana. The sequence goes on along the minus strand of RYFJ01000151.1, from coordinate 371,378 downwards.
GTCGCGGCCGCTGCTCACCCACCGCCGAGGCCGCTGCTCTCCCGCCGCCACCGCCGCTCGCCCGGTGCCGAGGTCGCCAAGGCTGCCGGCGTGGGGCGCAACAAGGGTGGCGGCTTGCGCGGGGAGGCGGTGGAGCAGGAGCAGTGACCGGCGACGACTTGCGGCAACACAACAACGGGCGGGGTGGCGAGGAGGCGGCGCACTGCGGGCGGCGCTGGAGCGGCAGCAGAGGCAGGCGACGGCGAGCTCGGCTAGACGAGGGAAAAAGGAGAGAGAGGCACAGGTTCCAATGCGCTGCCACACAAATTAATCTTACAAGCCAATTACTATTTTAACCTTCCACCTCCAGTACCTGGCCCACACTTTGGATACCTTTTCATCAGTACCTTTTATTCTACTCTGTTAGATTAGAGACGATTAACGGTTTTAATTAATTCCAAACACCGAAGAAAGTCTCGACAAATTATCGTCTTTCTCGCTAGCTGCACATGGAAGAGAGAAAGCTCATCAACCCATCGAGAACCCAGCTGCTGGCCGGTCGGCTCCGGCGGCGGTCGATCGGCACGTACGGCGCGCGCGCGCGGAGCCCTCACCGGTTTGTCACCTGCCACTTGGCAATTTGTCCGTGGCGCCAGGTCTCCAACCGACGTCGTCGTACGGCCGCCAAAGCAGCGAACACCACCACCTGACCATTTCCACCAACCTTCTGCCTTTCCCTGATGCCGCGTGCCATGGTGGAGCATCCGTTTTTCTGTTTACACATTGGGCGCCGCGCAGGCTCGCATGGCGCAGCCGCGCGGATCAAACGGGGCTTCGGGCGGAAACGCTCGTCAGCCGGGCCCGGTCTCACCATCCTTGACGACGACGGAGGGGCGCGGCACGCGAGAGTCGCGAACTCGTGATGCGCGCGCGATCCAGGGATCGATCGACCGACGATTTACCCGGCAGAGCCGAGCGCACGTACGCCGCCACGCCAAACACGCGGATCGGCCAGGAAAACGAGCGGGATCACGCGCTCGTGTGCGTGCGCCCGTGCACGAGGCGCACCTGGTGTCCCGAGCTAGTAGGGCCATGCACAATGCGTGACCTTAACCCCGTGCCCCAGTATTCACGCAGGCTCGGATATCACGGTGGAGACAAGAAATGGTCTCACAGAGTGTTAGTGTGGCTCACAGAAGACACGGTGGCTTTGGAAAGAAGAGAGAAAAAAGGTGTGGTCCAAGCAATCCAAGAAAAGATAGGAGGGAGAGAGAGAGCACATCTCGTCGTCACCGGCTTTCTCGTCACCGCTACAACCTCGTCTCAATTCACTGCTCGAGGAGATCGTCACTGGAGAGAGAGGGAGAGAGGAGAGGCTCGCCACCGCCGAGGAGGTCGCCACTGGAGAGAAAGGGAGAGGGGAGAGGCTCACCACCACTGGGGAGGTCGCCGCTTGCTCTAGACTACCATGTATCTCGCCGGCTAGATCTAGGTGATGCCAAAGCAAGCGGTGATAGCCGGCAGAGGAGGGAGGAGGGAAGGTGGTGGCCGGAGCAATGGAGGAAGGGGCGGTGGTGGTTCGACGAGGGGAGGGACAGGCGGTGAATGATCCCATGGGAGGAAGGGTGTTAATGTGAGTTTTTTTTTTCAGCTTAAGGTTTGTTATGCAAATTTAAGACTGGGAATAAATTATAAAATTATATACGAACTTGAATAGAAAATAGAGGGGCTAAAATAAAAATATTACATAGGATAGGACCTATTTTAAGCTATTTTATATTGTAGCAGCAGTATCCCTAGCAGTGGTCTCATACTACATGGCACATGAGACTACTTCTAGAGCATATTTGCACTATGAATGCCCTAAATTACGAGTCGGACGTCGTGTGCCACTCGGAGACGGAGCCACTGCTCCGCGGGATGAAGCGAGGGCATTTAACTATTTATCATTATACACTAAACACATTTAATCCCTCTCACAATATCCTTTCTCACAAAGTGATCAATCTTTTGTCATTTACCACTTAATTATTTGAACTGACAGTGTGTGGTTTGACGAGACCGTGACTCAATCGTTACTCGCTAGCATCAGCATCGGCGCGTCGCAAGGCGTCGATCGTGCAAAGATGGGCGCGTCTCTCCAGCATGTACGAGGTTCTCTCCCATGTACTGTCTGGTGTGCTCCATTGCACCGAACAGCCACGTAGCGTGAGAAGCGTTCGTCATATGATCCGGTGAAACATTGTTGTCATGGCCAAAAAGGACATGGGACAGATCCCTCACCACAACTGTTTTGTCTGGTGCTATGTTATAGCATAGCCGGTTTAAGTTATTGACTAAAGATCAGGGCTACGCGCTTCTACCTCGAAGAAACGAGGGACACATGGCTAAAGCACAAAGGTTGCTTTTGGTTGTGAAAAAAAGAAGGGGTCTAGAAGCATCCATCTATCAGTGCATCATCTAACCAACACGCTGAAAGAGCATGACAAACGCAAAGATGGGCAAGGGAAACACAAGGTTAGCCAGCTGACCTTGAAAAGCTAGTTAACTATACGCAAAGCGATACCGTCAAAGTAAACCATTTCAAAGTGCAGTAGGTGCTACAATATGCAAGAAATTATAGGTAAACGTGAGATAGCTCAACTGTTGAAGTGGCATCTGAAGCCCATATGTCTTCAAAACCAAACAGATAATGCTATTGAGCATGCAAATGGAACCCACCAAAATCCGCCCACCAGATAACGAACGAAGATGATTCGCGAGTTGGTCCAAAACAAATAGCCATGCAACAGATTTTGAAGAAAAAAAAGTCGATATAGACCTGGAAATCAAGAAATGAGAGTTTGCATGTTCCACTTTTCCCTGTACATGTTTGGTTTGCAATATAGCGGGTTTGGAGCAGAAAAGCACGTGATGGAAAACCGGGATCGGAACCGAGCAACACACGTCAGAAAAGTCAGTCAACAAATATCTTGGAATATATTTTACCAGTAATTAAATCCACAAAAAGAACTGTCAATACTCCAAACTGAGAGCAGGGTAATTGGGAATAGAAAAAAATTTAAAAATATTATTTTTTTTACTTTTTCAAATATATACATCGCACGAGAAAATTTTCAAAAATATACATCAACAACATCAGGAAACCGCGACATCAAGCTGGAACCACGGGGTAGAGACGCAGGACAGCGGCACATACCGGTTGTTGCATGCATAAAGAATTAACAATTAATTAAGGGATTAACAATCGATGCCGCGTGACGGTAGCGCGGTACCGCTCGTCGCCGGCGTGTCACCGGTGAGCGATACCGCTACCCTTGCGCGGCACTGTAGGGTTTGCGCGGTGCCGCGTGACATCTTAGGGCCACGCGGTGCCATGCCCCCACGCCACGGGTCCCGTCGGTGCCGTGTCCTCACATCACGGAGAAGGAATATTTTTGCTACCCTCCGTTCAAATGTATATATTTACAAAACACAAAAAAAAATTAATATTTTAAAATTTTTTTATTAGGAATATTGGTAGGTTAAGAACGGAAAAAAATTACTCACGAGACATCTAAATTTCTCGTGCTTCTCTCTCTGGTTCAGACTGCTGTTCGAAATTGGTCCATTGAAAAAGCAAGCAGAGAGAACACATGGGAGCAACACCAACTGGTAACAAGAAAAGGGCCAAGCATTACAGTCCATAGTATATTTCAACTGAGCAGTATTCAACAAGTATTATAGGAAAGCAAGCAATGATAAACATGTGGTCACTAATGGGCTGAACAATATGCAGTTGAAACAAATAATTTCTGTAGCGCTCTCTAATCAAGTGGAGTAAAGAAGTCATGGTGCACAGGGCTACAACAAGATTGTAAAAGACTGACGCTTGTAACATTCAGAACGCTCAATTCCAACTAAACAAAACAAAACATAGTTCCATGGCAACAGTACCATACCAGAAAGAAGAGCTCAGATAAGAAGGTTGGTTGCATCCAAAGTCATACAGGATACTCTAGCAAAGAAATACATGTGTTATGCAAGACTATAATACCACACATCTAAAATTAGCAAACAGAGTTGACAGTGACAAAATAAATACTAAAGCCCTTCTTCATTCTACTACAAATCAACCATACTTCTTATTTACAGAAACAAATGAGGCGATGTCTTCACTAATGCAGGAAATGCAGTCGCTATGCCCTATTGAACTGAAGTTGGATCGGATAGCAGGTCCCAACTAACTTCCACCAGGATGTATTGATCTCACAAGTTCAAATATTTTAAATGGCATATGCCACCCAAGAATAAAAAGCACAAACTCTACTTTTCAATAGCTGACAGCTCATAAATAAAGCAAGTCAAATAATAAAGAAATATCATTCCACACTGAATCCAGCACTGAAGCATATCAAATGGATGTGATGATGATCCAGTGGAAATGGTTTAGCCATGGTTTTATCATGCTGGTAGCAATGAAGATATCAACTTGTTCAGTTCAAATTGTAGGTTTTTATTGAAAAATACAGGTACTATTTCAATAGTAAAAAGCTATAGTTCTTGAATGCCGAGATGACACCAGCTGGAAAAAATATCCAGCATGTGCACAGGTCAAATAAGTTTAAGCACTAAAAAAGCTGGAGTTTACAAAACTAAGAAACTTTGCTGAATTCACTAGCCTTCGTGGCCTCATTTATTAGTTCTTCACATGTCAGTTTTAGATCAAAAGTCATTTTCTGGAAAACCTGACACAATATCATAACATCTCGCATTGCTCTATGTGGATCTTTGTCTGAGCGGATGCCATAGTGTTCTCTGAGTGCCTCCAAGTTTGTAAGACGTTTTTTCCCTGCAACAGAACAGTAAACTATATGTAACTTCAGCTAGTTATTAAATGAACTAGGGGATTATCCCAGGCAATTTTGCGTGGAGCTAAATAATTGAGGTAGAATTAGATTTGATAAAGAATTCTTAAATTCTATTTCCATGGATACAAATGTATTTTCTACACAATGGATTTACCAAATAGCACAGGACAGGGGACATAATTGAGAAATGAAAACAGTAAGGCAGAACAAAATAAAATGAGATGTGTCCCTAACTGGGCCCAAAAACATATCTACAGCTCCATGCTACTGCTCCTCACTAGGACCATATACCAGCATTTCACTTTTCAATTAGTTAGTCCTCATTCTGACATACACTCAAATCAGTATATATGGTAACTTCCGGAGAAGAATAACCTGTTCTCTTTTCGACAAATAATACAATGTCATATGAAAACTTCAAGAACAGTCGGCAAATTCCAAGAACTACTAATTTGCTAATAGCAGAAACATGGAAACTGAGTCATACTACTAAAGCACACACAACATCCCAACAGAAGCACTCTTTTTGCGTGGTTAAAAAATGAAGTGTGGTTAAAAAATGAAGCGTGGGTTTCATCTTACGCAATATGCAACTATAGTTCTGTAATTAAATACAGTTCTGTAATTAAATGAAAAATCTAGCTTAAAAGGATGCAGATAGTGAGAATGCCACGCCCCAAAATGCTGCGAGAAGAAGTGCATCCTTTTTTTTCTGAACATGATGTTAGCTAAAAATTGCATGCTCAAAACACATCGACACTGGACTACTAACCGCAGGTCACTTTTGCAAGCAAAAGCCCTAAATCCTAGACCCCAAAAATATACAGTATAGTCACATGCAAAAACCTTAGAATGAAAGAGTACCTACCCTCTGCTTTCACCATTTTTTTTGCCAAGGGAAGGGTGTCGAGAAACAGCCAATCTGCAGGAATTGGTGCTGAACAACGATCAAACTCCTGGGCAAGGAAACGGGCATCAAATTTTCTTGCGTTATGAGCAACCCACAGAATCGGCTTGCCAGGAGCTTGGCGACTTCGAATGTATGCCAATAGTAGTGGGATTACATCACTGAACCTGTGGTAATCATATTGAGATAACATTCAGAGTAAGTGAAATGATGAAATAACTGTTAGTGAAGTTAGATACGCACAACCAATTTTCCATTGCAAAAACTAACTTACTGCACAAGATTTCCAGCAAGCAAATAACTTACAATGACACCAGCCTTAATGGCATGCATGCTTGTTAAAAAAATGGCATACAGAGCTAATGCATAAATGGACTTATTTTCCACAACTAATTCCATACTATGGTCTGTTCACAGCATCATGTTGAGTGATGAATACATCGGGGCATGTCTCCTAATTATTGGTTCTTCTCTTTTAACAGTATGGTTCATTTATTAAGATTTAAGGCATGTGATGGAGAGATCAGGAATAATGCGGATTCATTGGATGCAAGACACACCTTGGGATATCAGGCCTGCACACGAGACCAGTGCCGATTTTATTGAGACGTTCAACATGGTCAGGAACAGTCCTTTCAGGATTAACAAGAGTTTCAAAAGTGCTATTTTTTCCTCCAGAAAGATCACAGAGTGCAAACTCAATTATTCTATGATCCTTATGGAAAAATCCAGTAGTCTCAACATCAAAAATTAGAACAGTTGCTGCCTCCACAACTTCCTTTCCAAGATCCTGTACTTCTGCTGTGAAATTTCGTTTCTCACAGCTTGTAGGATCAAGCAATTTTGCAGTTGATAATCCGATTCGTTGCTTAAGGAACCTGACAGGGAAACTACTCCATATATTGTTCCTCAGCTGACTGGATCGAAGAATTGATGACATTGTGCACAGGAAATGCACTTAAAACCAATAAGCAGAGCAGCTGTCCTTTGGCTTAGGTGAAGCACATCTCACATAGCCAAACCTGTATACATAGGTCCATACAACTACCATGTCAGAGTAGATGGGGCAAGTAATCAATGTCACAGCGTTTCGGTATGTAATTTAACAAAAAAAAAAATACTGAACTTCTGATAGTCAGAAACTATATGTTCTAAATGTAGCAAAACATCAATATAAGGTATTCATAAGACAGGATAAATTCCATTAAAAAAAAGACGTTTCCACATGCAGATGAACTTCCTGAAAGCATGGGGCCTGCGTGCGACTCCCATCGACACACACCATCCAACCCGTCGCCCCCATTGTGAGACTTGAGCATTTCGCCTCTTAAATAAGTGACTAAATTTTCATTTCCACAGACCAAGCAAGAAGACCCCCTTACAGTTATATTAACTTCCACGCCTCCCCCAAAAAATAAAAGAAATCTGCAGTTCAGTATAGCCAGAATTCGTTCCAGAACCCTATTCCTACTCCCCCGAATTTTCTCCCCCACGCGCTACACAACCCATCCAGGCACAACACCACCACGAAAGGGAGAGCGAGGTGGAGCTTACCAGCGTCGACACGACACTACGACCGCCGCCGAGATGCCCACGCACGCCGCCCCCGTCTCCCGCCCTCGCCACCGCCGCCGCCGCCGATTCCGGACGAGGAGAGGGTTTAGGGTGGCTGTGGTGGTGACCTGGTGATGCCGCGGCGCGTAATGCGGGCGGGCGGGGGTCAGTAAACTGTACTACTAAAAAAGTGATGGGATGCCCTGTGCTACTGTGGGGTGGGCCCCTTCGGGCTCGCCAGTGATGGACCGAATCAAACGGCCGGCTCTCTGGATGAGGGATGATGGGCTGGGAGACATGCGTTGATGCGAGGGGAAAGTGAGGTCAAAGAAGGTTGGAGTTTAAAAGATGTCATTAGGCGGCGTGGTACGTCCGACGTTTTGTAAATTATCGAAAGGTGTTGTAGTGTATTGCTGTGTGAGGGAAAAATAAGGTCAAAGGAGGTCGGAGTTTAAAGGATGTCACTAGGCGGTGTCGGACGCTCGATGTTTTATAAATTATTGTTGTACTGTATTGCTGATAAATATTTTATATGTTTTATCGTTTGATAAAAAATATTTTAGATGTTTCATCAATTAGAGAAAAATGTTTCATCGTTTGAATAAAAATGGTTGTATTGCTGATAAATATTTCATATGTTTTATCGCTCGATGAAAAATATTTCAGATATTTCATCAATCGGAGAAAAATGTTTCTATCGCTTGAATAAAAATGATTCAACCAAATACAACATCTAAAACATACTCATCGCAATACTAAAAAAATCAATATATACGACATTGAATCAAAACAGAATAAAACACCTTAATACAACAAATTGTAACAAGAAAAAAAAGTAGATTGTAATATTGTTAAACTCCTACAAAATAAACCCACCTCCATCTTCTTCTTCTGGTCCGATCATCGAATCCACCCTCGTCCACTCCGGTAACCAAAACCGTCTTCTTTCTCTATATCAGCGATCCGATCTGCTCTCCACTCCACAACCTTAGCGCTAGTGCCGGTGCTTGCGATGGCTTCCAGCAAGAGGAAGCACGCCTCCAGCGAATGAGCATAAAGGCAGCAATCCTCCAGCTCCCTCTCCTCCATGCTAGCCACCCGCGGCCACCACCACGTCCTCCAAGCCAGAGCTGAGCAGCAAGGATCCAGGTAGCCGCCACCACCGTCGATGGTGACTCTACACTTGGAGAGAGAACAGATGGAGAATGGATCCAGAAAGTGTGGTAATTTGTGAAGCGTCCGGGCGAACGGGTGGGGTCGATCGCTCCTTCTGCTCGCTCGGGGAGTGCCAACGTCTGATTTCTGGCGTCCCAGCGGATGCCCTAACGGAAGGCTTTTCGAACGCCAGTGATGGACCGAATCAAACGGCCCGTCTCTTCGGATGAGGGATGATGGGCTGGGAGACGTGCGCTGTTGCGAGGGGAAAATGAGTGTTAGAAGTAGAGATTGAAAGAATTGAGAGATAAACTCATATCTTTTATTAGTGATTGTATATAGGATGATTATAAGTATTTATAGAGAATGAAGGGGTGTGAACATAGTGTGAACATGTTCCACTCATAAAGAGTTGTCTATTTACAAACAAGCATAATTAACATGTGCTAATTAATCATTAACCAATCTTTGTTTGTAACACTCCCCCTTGATCAATTTGCTTCTGGTAATCATCATTTGATCTATCTCTTGGAAAAACTCCTCTAAAACCTTGTGGAAAAATTTGAAAAGAAACCATTGTATAGATATGTCATAAAAAAACTCCTTTAAAATTCAGTGGAAAAATATAAAGAGAAAATGATATAGCATATATGTGAATTCATTCTGAGAAACCTTAAGAAAGGAAAAACTCATATGAGAATTTCAGTACTTTGATTATGATCATTGGATCATAATAAAGGATAACTTCCCCTAAAAATATATAGAAAAAATATGAGAAGTTATTACATATCATTGATATCTCTTTAAAAACCCCTGTGAGGAAAATAGAGATATGATATATATCTACGTTGATATATTGTCTCATTAAAAACCTTCTATGAGAAACCCAATAGGGAAAAAACTCATAAGAGGAGAAAAAAGTACAATATTACTTTGAACAGGTATAATCTAAGAGATTACTCCCCTGATTCTTACAAGTCATACAATCGTCCCATACCAATTTCTTGAACACATTTCGGAAAATGTGGAAGTTGGTAAGGACGTAGTAAATAGGTCCATGAGATTATCATAGGACTTTGCAAGATACTAATTTCCCCACTCTCATGTAATTGATGCAGGTAAAATAGGTTAGGAGTAATATGCTTGATGATATTGCTCTTTATGCACCTGTCTGCATTTGATCAACGTAAGCATCATTATCTTTGTAGATAATGGTAGGTTATTCAAATTGAATCAATATTACATGACTATTGCATGTGATGAATCACTTGACGAAGCCATTCATATGAATGTAAAACTTCGGAATGATGGGTGGAAGTAACCAATGGAGTCTATTTTGATGACTCTTATGAGAAAACTATACCACTATGAAATCAGTACATGATTTGTCATTCTGGGGATTAGTTGGCCAATTTGTACATATCCCACTATGATCTTAGCTTGATTTATCAAATGATGAATCAAGATATTTTGTGCTACAAAGATATCTATAGATATCCTTTCTGACTCCCACCCAATGGTGTTATTGGAGTTGCGCTACTTTAAGTTAGCAAGGTATCTTCAAATGCAATTTCAAGCCTGTTGCAATATGCAGGATACATTAGCGCTTTAATGGCACTAAAGTATATCATCCTTGAGTCTAAATGGATATTGATCTATTTTTAGGGATTAAATGACCACAAGTGTTTATGGATATGATTATCCAATATAATTTGGATACTAGTTGATAATATCAATAGGATATTGATGGACTGATTTATATGCTTAAGTTATACACTCAAGCGTAATTTGGTCTTAACAAAATATTTCATCTTAGAATCCATCTTAAAGGTCAATATCTCTAGTGAGAAAATTGTTCCTAAGATGATTGCTTGTTTGTTTCGTGTGTTCTGATGATGTTAAGATCATCAATATGTGCTGAGATAATGGGAAATCCAAATGAAAATTTCTTTATGAACACATATAGGCAATCATTATGATTGGAGTTACCTTTTATGTAAGGAACTCATATGGTTAGTTGTACCACAATCAACTTAACTGTTCAAGTCATATGGTGACTTGAATTGTACACAATATATATTGCGATTTTGTATTTTGATTCAGAATGTGAAGTCCATTGGGAGCTTGGTTGTCTGAATCTATCAAATTTATTTGATTTGCCAATAATTAGATATGGGAACGTGATTTCCACACATACCAATGGTATGCTATAGTTGGTCTCTGCGTGAAACCATGTGCTACAAGCTCTTACGATCTCACCACCTTGCTTCCGTAAGGAAGACATGAGAAGAATGTATTAGTATGGTAATACTTTTAATTGTTGAGTGAGAGCAATTCTCCTTAATTGTCATCTTTGATTTAACCCAATTTGAGTGTTTTGAAGGTGTAAGGCAACTTTGAGGAGTATATGTCGATAATTTGTAGTCTTTGTATGATTGATTCAATGGAACCAATATAGCTTGTGGAAATATCAACCCTTTTGAACTCTATGTTATTTCCCAAAACAACAGAGTTAGGGCGTTCCTATGACCCAGCACCTGAAATTTATGCGCAGTTTTTGCTGGGCTTTTGGATGATAAACATCCATAGGCATTGGATAGTAAATATCCATATGGTGTCAATCAACTTGATGTTGATTTGTATTTATTGATTGGAGGAATGATATTCCTCTATGTCCGCGGAAGCTTTCAAAAAGGTGTATCCCTTATGACTATACTTCTCCCTCTATTATTTTTCATTCTGGGAGTTGAGTGGTTTTGTTTTGGTACCTTCACTCTTTCTGGTGCGGGATTTTGTGATATCTTTATAATAAGTAAATGCTTTTGGCAGAATATTTGCAATATATTGCAAATATAAGATGCTCTGAACTATTTGGTTCAGATTCTTTGGTACGTGGATATGAGGATTGTAACATACCCAGAATATATATATATACCGGAAATAAATTGTGGATAGTCATGGAAAAACTAATATAAAGTGCTAAGGCCTTGTTTCAAAACCTTTACCCATATATATGTGTACATCCATATGAAGACCTATATTTTGCTCTCTCTTGGAGAAAAACTAGTGATCATATTGTCAATTCGAATTTATAAGGAAACTTCCTGGAGAAATAAAAATCTGAGAAAATTACCCTAGAAACTACACCATTTCAGTCAACCACTGTAATTTACACTGGATTTTATCAAATACATAAATGTCTCGAATAAATACCTTCACTTCAGCAAAATCTGGAATATTGTTATCTGCAGACAGCTTACTTGGCATTTTTGCCAGAACTAATCCATCAGACACCTTCTCACCAAAACCTACCAGAACCTGGGTTAGATTGTGGAATAACCACAGTAAAAATTTCAGTACAATCTTCACAGAAGTCGCACATAAAATAATAGGACAAAACCTACTGACTCAGACAGGGAAGGCTGAATTTTGGCCGAACTTTGAAGAATTATCAACAAAAATCTACAAGTCTCACAACTCTGAAATTTGGCACAGAGCTATCCATTACCACTCACTGCTCACAGTAATTTTTTTCCACACTTTTACCTACACTGTACCTCAGTCAAAATGCCAGCTCAAGTGGTCTTCTCAACCACTTCATTAAACACACTTTCTAGAGGAAGTCTCCTCTCTACTCTGACACTGCCAAGTGGGTCCCGGCTATTGTGGGTCCCATATGTCAGTCACAGACACCCTTCCAGCCTGGCCCCACCTGCAGAACATCGTTGCCACGCTCGCGGACACGCGCCAAGCCACCGGCTGCATGCTCACAGAGCGGCGCCAGCGCGCCCTCCTCCTTCTCCTCGGCTAAGTCGACTGCAACCCGAGCCATCTCGCCATTCAGCACTCCTCGCCATTCTCTCTCACTCCTCCACGGAAAGCCCGAGGCGAAAACCACCACAGCTCCGAAAACACCGCCTTCTTCCTCAGCACCAGCGAGATCCCGACGGCCGCCGTCCTTCTCCGGTGAGCCTCACTGCAACTGAGTCATGGGAACGTGATCGTCTCTGGATACCTGACCCATTTTTCCCTTCTTCTTCCCCTGACCTCGAGGTTGAAGACGCGATCGTGAGCACTCGGCTCCGGCGACCGTCGTCATCGCATGCACGCGTTCTCCCGGACCGAAGCAAGACAGAAGCTAATCTTTGGATAGCTTCATCGCCAACTCAAGACAAGCTCAATACCAGAGCACGAGAAGCAGCCGAGTCCCGAGACTGTAGAACCACGCCTTCTTCCTCTCCGCCGGCCACCGTGCCCCCTTCTTGCTCTCTTTGACCACGGTGAGTCAAACTCCGATTCCTCGCGTCTGTACCCACCTCAGCAACTCACTAAGGTGATGCCTACTTCATTTCTCTGTTACCTGGCCCAGATCCGGCCGTCGCCGTTTACCCGAGGCACTCCGCCGCTGTTGGACCTTTCCCGGAGCAACCGTCGCCGTTCCAGCTTCGCCGAGCTACGCAACACCCTCAGTGAGCATCCCTGGCACCTCCGTTACCGCATGCATGCATCGCTTTAACTTATAACATGACATCCATATGCATTCCATATACATGCCGAAAGAGACCGCCGCCTCCACCGCCTTTGCCGTTGATTCCGGCCACCTCCGGTGACGAGACCACCACCGAAGGCTTCGCCTTGGTCTCCTCTGCATTTTCTCTTTTGGCCCCAACTGCAGCCGACGCCTCCATCACCGTCGCCACCGCCGAGAACCTCGCCGGCTTAGTCCTCCTCTGTTTCGCCTGGCTGGACGGTCCGAACTGTAATCGGACGGTCCGTTCTATTGTGGCTGTGCCCCTGTATTCCACTTCGCCGGACGATCCAAACTGCAACCGGACAGTCCGCTCCATGCTTCAGTGCCTGCTCTGCTCTGTTTCATCTACATGTGGACCCCATCCTTTGTAAAATCCAGAAAAAATAAAAGAAATGAATAAATGCTTTTCTGTTACATTGAAAATGGATTTAACTTTGAAAATTCATTACAACTCCAAATTGGGTGAAACCAGTTTTGTTGGTTTTGTAAGTTTATCCTCTAAAATCTGGTAAAATGAAAAGTAGCACTTTCTGTACAGAAAATTTACCTAAAAATTTATGAGAGTAAAAATGGGACTTTTGACTAGAAAATTCATAAGAAATTCATTATAACTCAGAAAAATGTCAAACCAATTTTGTAATTCTTATAAAACTGTATACTTTCCATCTATGAACTCAGCTTGCATAGATTTAGGCCGCACATAATCAGTACATGTCATTTTTCCAAAAGGACGCATAAAAATCGTAAAAAAATCATATCTCACAAATTGTAAATGCAAAAATGAAAATAATTCCACCAAAGAGAGTATAAAACCAGTACCAAGCCACTGCACAAAAATCATGCATGTTAAAGCATTTTGCATTTTTGCATTATTTATCGGTTTGGTGTTAACTTTAAAATTTAAAACTAGAAGGAGAGCCTTTGGAGTTCGAGGAGGTAGAATATTTTGAAGAACCTGAAGTAGACCTGAACCAAGGCAAGAATCCCACTACCTTTGAACACATTGCTCCTAAATTTTGGGATTATAAATGATTTTATTTCAACTTGCATCGTTATTTGGCTATGCAAATTATATAGATGGTGGGCAAAGGTAGTTAATCCCATTCCCTGCATAACCAACCTTGAAATGTTGATGACTTGTTACTTGTAACCCTAGGATGGGTAGAAGTACTTATTGAGTGCTTGCTATAAGATATACATTGGTATATATGCTTAGTCATGCATAGTTACTTACAAAATATATCATGGCTATCTAATTATGTTTCAAATGGGAATTTACTTACTTCTGATCAGAGATGAATATTCGTGATATTTGTGAACTAAAACCGAAGCAAAACCGTTTTAAGACTTGGGCAAGCAAGTGGTACACATATGTGATAGTTGTGTACCGATAGGGGGAGTGTTTTGCCTGGGTTGCTTAAGGACCGAACTCAGTGTCATATTCTCATGTTAAACAGTACAACCACATGTGCTAGTTATGGGATGGCCATAGCGGATTAAGTTATTTAATGTTTAGCCTTGCATTTTGGTAGGCAGAGTAGTATGGGCAGCGGTCTACGAATGTACTGTAGGGCTGTTCAGCGGAGCTACCTATGTGAACCATGAGGGACTGTGATCACCTCATGGCATAGGCGTCTAAGTTGGTCCAGTACAACGTTGTGTGCCTCATGGGGAGTCAGGAAGGCTGCCGCCACGGCGCTGGGTTTAAGGCGTGGGCCCGCCACCCACGGCATCGGGATAGCGCCCCGGTGCGGAGTAACACACCTCGTGCTGGTGCAAGGCTAAATGTTAGGTAATGTAAAAGTTGTGTTGTGACCTCTAGACCGCATTCAACGTGAAGAGTGTGGTGGTACTGACGGGTACCGGACAAACTAGAGTGTAGCCGTTGGGCTTCTATCACATCATGTGGGTAACGATGTACAAACTCTGCAGAGTCAAAACTAATCGGTTAGCCGTGCTCACGGTCATGAGCGGCATGGTTGTGTCCATTGAGTATAGATTTATGTTTCTAAAATGCTTTATGAAATGGGATGGGATGATGAAGAATTTTACTGATTTATACTTGGTGATTGATGATATGATAATGAAAAGGAGATGGCGTACAAAGTTGTATTATAGTCTTGCTGCCAAGAAGGGCAGTGAAGATATTATTATTCATGAAAAAGGATGCCATGATACTACTCTATCAGTTTATTATGCAATCTAATTTATGAACTTCTCCTTTAAATTATTGCGAAACAAAATTGGCTTTACGCAATAAAATTTAGCCTTTCATACAGCCTTCACCTTGATTATAGCTTACATGTATAACTAGGTTTGATTGTGGCCTTGCCAGTACTTTGCGTACTGAGTTCTATTTGTTTTTGTGAATGCTGCTATAGATTCATATACAGGTGGAGATGAAGACATGTTTGATGATTGTGGGGATGACCAGATCGATCAGAACGGTCCTATCTAAGGGTTTACCCTTAGTCGGTTGCCTGAGGGTTTGGGTAGCCAAGCTTCCGATGGACTAATTATTCAGCCTGTACGGCTTATGTAATTAATAGTTAGTATGTACTTGTATCTATACTTTCGTTGGACTAGCTAGATCCCTTATGTACTGGATATCACTTGCTAGATGAATGTGTGGGACTAGAACTTTCCTGGGCTAGTCTCGCATCAGTAAGAATTTAGAAATGATGAGATGCATGGACGTTGATTCAACCGTAGACCATGTCCGCAGAAGTGTGTATCGTGTTTGGTCGCCGCCTTCGTGTGGTTTGACGGGCACACTTCGCCGTTTCGGACTGGTGAATTAACTCTCCAAACATCTCTTTATTTCTGAATTCGGTGCTTTGGACTTGTATTGTAGGTGGGTAACTATTATGACAAGTCTGCGATGAGGATGGATGGTTATTGTACTTATTTGGCTTTTATTCGAGATCCCATCCATCTAGATAGTTCGCGTTGTCATAGTAGATACTCTCTATAATGCATTTCTGAGGTGCCCACAAGGATAGAATGTTAATATTTGACATTCTCTTTTTAATTCCTGACATTCTTTATGTGGTATGTATCTCCCCCTAATGCCTGGAATTGTCCTCAATGTGAATAGCATATGAGTTGTTTATTAATCCCCTGTGGAAAGACCTGAGGTATTTATGATAGACGGATAATGATACCTCATGTTGGTCCCCACTGCCCAATGATGTATGCTATGGTGGTGATATCGGTACGTGCAAAACGTTGTCAATTCGCAGATGGAAAATCTTTGGCTGAGGCCAAATTTCCACGTACAAACAGTAATGGAGGAGGTTGTATGATTGCAGTGTAATGAATCTGAAATAATGCGGTGTGTAAGGCCGCATGTCACCAACTAAAGGTTGGTTAATTGCAATTTCGTAATGGTCTTGCCATGAACTTCATTCTCTTAATGAGAGATCCTGCTAATCTATTTTGTATATAGACAAATGGATCGGAGTACTGAACATATTAGCCATACAATCATCATTGAAGGCATTTTGAGTAAAATCTAGCAGTGTTGTCTATTCGAATTGATTGAATTCGATGTTCAAGATACCATGCTCATAATTTAATAATTTAAGCAACTAATTTAGCAAATACATGGTTTTGTGTGAATAAAATCCACACGTCGGACCATCGTGTAGATATATCAATTATAACCATGAAGTACCTGAACAGTTTATACAATGGATGTATAGAGCCACATCGATACCTTGAATGTGTTTAAGAAATTTTGAGTAGCTCAACTCTAATTTTGAGGTAAGTGAGTCATCAAAATTAATTTTCCTATGGCACAAACAGTACACATAAAATCCAAGATTGTGGGAAAATCTGACCATTAGCGTTGCTGATATTTTTCCGTATCATCCTTATGGTGGGATGGTCAAGGCAATTATGCCAAGTTTGGCATGTGTAAAAATTCTGAAAAATTACCGTGTACGCAATATGTTGTACGGGTTTCATGTAGTACAATCCAGAGCATAAAGATATAATCTTTTTTAATACTTGTTTACCATATCCGTTGTTGTTAAGAGGAGCTATTCCTCTCTGTTGTTATCTTGGTTTTCAGTTTAAAAACCATTCTGACGGATATCTCTATAACTTATTGGAATACGAGTAGAATCGGGATACAATAGTGCATCCTCGATTATCAACTAAGTACCCATCGGGATAGTGGCATGACCAGAGCCAACTATCGTTACATCGCGTTTGGTGATGTTGAACATAGTTTCTTATCTCTTTTCAAGAGTCAAGAAATATTTGTGTCCTGAAGTATAGAGTTTGTGGAAGTATTTTCCACTAGGCATAATTGCTCCTTCATTGGATTGACTCCCATAAATCTATATATGGAAAGAAGAATTTCATAAGAAATTCTTATCAGATATATAGGATACGAACTTTATTCAATACCGAATATATTCGATACAGTATTGTAACTTCGTAGCATATAATATAGATGACAACTATTTATATTACAACACATAGTAGGACTTGGTCAACATAGTATCTACGTAGTCGAGAGACTAATTGAGGTCTCCAGTCATGTCTTGGGAAGTTAATTCCACAAGCATGTCTTCAGTGCTCATGAGATCATCCTTTTATGGAAGGGATATGTTGTTGTTGAGTTCCTCCAAGAATTGCTGTAAACAACTGGCTTCCTCGATATTGTCAAGTTGGAGACTGAAATTTATTTCAGATCTCTTCTCTTGAGCAAGTTTATCTTTACCCATGGATTTGAGATATAGATCAACCAGATGTTTTGGGGTGCGATATTTCCTTGTGATGTGGTTGTAGCAACCACATCTGCAACAAACTTTAGCTTTGTTGTTTTTGTTCTTGGGAATGCCTTTACCCTTTCTGAACCCTCTAGTGGATGTTGAAATCCTATTAACGGGAAACATAGTAGATAATCTTTTTCCTACTTTTTTCGCATTGATAGGTTCAAATCTTGCTTTAAGTACAAACCACAGATTATGAGGGTCTAGTTCTGAGAAATGCTCAGTTTTGAGATTTGGGTGTATATGGCTTCTTATAATGTATAAGGCATCATATTTCTCTTGATCTAAGAGCGATGGATTTCCCTCTTGAGGGGGTTCAATTTCCGCTTGAAATCCGTAGGACGAAAGATTGACCTTAATGTCCTTCGACCATGTTAGATAGTTGTGACCGTCTGGTGCAAGAATTTCAAATTTTTTGCCCATGATTTCCTACATGGTTTACCATCAATTTGATTAATTTACAAGTAGTAAATTAATATAGTATGGTAATGTTGTAATATGATGTAAAATATATGGACACAAGATGTATCATGTATCTCATTGTAGTGTATACCTTAAAATTTTGGAATATAACAATATGGACGAGAGAGCTTGTTGCTAATGGAATAGTCTACGGTAATTTTTAGTAGATGCCTTAGACTCCATAGTTTTTAGTTATATTCATAAATCCTGAATAATCACATTGTTTTGGTAAACACCAAATTAGTGGACAAGATAGTTCGTTGCTAATAGCATAATCTACAAAGTTGTAGTAAATGACTTAGTCTCCACATAATATTTATGATTTTTTAGTAATCATTGAGGTATGTACTATTAAGATTTTGCATATAAAATTTCAATAGAATTAAGCACATAGGGCTTAATTAAGGAGACTTTGAATTTTGCAAAATCAAAGAAATTGCAAATATTCAAATATGGTCGATAGAAATATTGGTGAAACCTTATATATGGAGTATAACTGTGATGTAAACACCAATTATGGTATAAATCATGTGTTGTGGACGAGATAACTCGTTGCTAAGAGATGTCTTAGTCTCCACATTATTTTGGGTTATACTTATAAGATATTGAAAGTTTTCAATATGTGTCAGGAGGTAATCACTAATATTTTGCATATTATCTGATTTGAATTAAGTTGTTGAAACTTAATTAATGGAATAATATGTGAATAAGATTGCAAGAAATAAATCAATTGTAATTAGGAAATAAATCCCCAAATATGTATATGTTATTGGGAATGCCTATGGACATTCACTTTTAACATTTTCATAATTTCCAGTACTCATAAGGTCTAGAATAATAATTTACAGTATGTAAATTAAATAACACTATAATTTGTATTGAACCTGAGGGCCCAAAACAAAATTTCGCATATGTGCAATTTGCATATGCATTTTCTGAAGACCGATAGGTCTGGAATGTATATTTGCATGAGGCAAATAAAATATAGTGTAATTTTTGTATAGTCTAAGGACTATATCATAATTGATAGAAAATATGTCAATTTATTTAGCCTTTTATGGAATTAGAAAAATTCAAGGGCTAAAATGAAATAGTACTCAATAATACTATTTACATGGACTATTGTGCAATTTCCTATAAATTCAGGGACTTTTGCGTAAATTCATCTAATTCTAGGCCAAAGCCCAAGTGGCGTCTCGCCCTGTTTAGGCGCATATGCAGGAAGTGGCCTAGTGGGCCACCAGCCGGCCTATTTTGCCAGGTTAGGCCTGCACGTGGGAGGAACGACCATGGGCTGGCCCAGCCAGTTTTGCACGGGGGGAGGTGGGTACTGTGGGCCGTAGATGGACCGACCCATCAGGTCGACAACTAAATGGGCGGGTGGGGCAGCAGTTAGGGTTCTACCCCAATCCGCCACCGCCGCCGCCCTGATCCACCGACGCGCCTGTGCGCCGCCAGTCGTCGCCGATGTTGCCACGTTGTGGCTGGGCCGGTGCGCCACGCCATGCGGGCACTGCCGAGGTTGTCGCTGGCCATCGCCGCTTTGCACTGGGGCGTTGCAACAGGCCGCCGTGGCTATGCCACCGCGGTCGGCGCCGCCGCGTTAGTGCGCCGCAGGCCGCAGGCATCCATGTCGTCGCGCCTACTGCACCGGGGCGTCACCATCGGTTGCCGCTGCGCTGCGATTCCATCACGGATCCGCCGCGCCATCGCATCGCGTGGTGGAGAGGATGGATCGACAGGCGCTCGGAGTGGACGGTCCTTGGCTGGCCGTTGGCCGGTGCGGTCCCGTGGCCGATCGCGATGGCCGGGCTTGGTGGTGGCTCCAATTCCATAAGAGCCACCGAGGCTAGTCACCGGTGGCTTAGTAGGGGCGTAGGGTGGCCATGAGACCACGGTGAGGAGCCCCGCGTCCATTGAGGCTGACAACAAAGAAGGCAATTGTAGCGCCAAGTTTCTTCGTGCAGCATCGAGAGAGGACCTTGTGTATGGCGGTCGTCATTACATCCACAGTGCCGCTCGGTGGCGAGAGCTGAGGTATGAAGAACGAAATTAATCCATGTTCTTACCGTTTGGTAGAATTTGGACTCTCTTCTCTGTTCTTCCTCTTCTGTGATCTCTCCGCCCTCTTCTCTTTGCTTAGTGAAGAGCGTGCTAATAACGTGTTAGAAGTAGAGATCGAAAGAATTGAGAGATGAACTCATATCTTACATTAGTGATTGTATATAGGATGATTACAAATATTTATAGAGGATGAAGGGGTGTGAACATAGTGTGAACAAGTTTCACTCATGAAGAGGTGTCTATTCATAAACAAGCACAATTAATATGTGCTAATTGATCATCAACCAATCTTTGTTTATAACAATGAGGTCAAAGAAGGTTGGAGTTTAAAACTTTTTTTTTGGCCAACTTTTTTACGGAAAACCTTTTTTCTTGGGCCATGGCTTAGTTAAAGTTCATTCACAGGGTATGTTTGAAATAGATTATTGAACGGATTATTCGTAGACTACTAAGTTGATTGTAGGAATAAATAAAATATATTAAAAAATAAACTTAATAAATAGTTTAAAATAAGTGATCTAATTAATATAGTAAAAAAAGTTTTTTGAGAAAATATTATTTAAAGCGTGGACTTTCAATAATTCGATGAATAAGCAAAAAGAACACGGCAGCTAGCCTGCTTGCTTTCTTCAGTTCTCTTCGTAGTACGTTTGATCAAAATACTCGCGCTACGATCAAACCAAGCATATATTTAAGCTCCAAATCAATGCAGATCAGTTGGTTCTGAAGATTCATTCAGTGTATTGTCTGCATCCTGCAAGGAATGGAGTTAATCTCTCCCTAGAAATTATATGAGTAAATTTTACTTTTGGCCACCTAAATTGATCAAAGTGGCATAATGGACCAGGGTTAACTCTATCTTTTCAAAAAATATATATATATATATATATCTTTTCTTACGTTTTGCATATATACATTAATAAAAAAAATTACAGAAATTTACATGTGTCGCTGATTGATTACGCGCCACCACACGATACAGCACAACCACCGCGCGCCAGCTCATGATACCGCGCAACCACCACACCACACCGCTCCCGGTAGCTCACAATAGACGCACGGCACCGTGACACGTGAACAGTGCGTCATTGGGGCACGGTGACGCATCCCGAACGTGTGCCACCGCTGCGCGGACCAAGAACACGGTGGCGCGAGCGCTGCCAGCTGACATCCGACAGGACCAACCACTTGTGATCCGATGATGAGATCAAGTACTGATTATCGATTGATCATGCATATGCATTTATTCAACGCTGGTTAACCTACCATTTAATTACTACTAGTAATATATAGGAATATATTTAGTGTGTATTGACTAATTAATTAAGTCCTTAATCAACAGCGGAACAAGTTGTAAATGCCTAGCAACTAGCAAAAGCGAATGACGGCTACTCAGGGCAGGCCACCCATGTACGCATGCATGCCGTATTAGTTCTTTCTGCATGCGTGTAGTATATACTCGTATCACGTGGCGCCCATGCTTCTATGTATAAGTTCATTTGGCAAAAAATTTCTACCGCTGTCATGTATAGTTTATATAGGTAGTAATTGGTTTTTTTAACAGAGAAAATATATCTTATCAATGATAGCTTTGCTACTATAGCAGAAATAAAGGAGACTGAGCCACGCAGCAGTGGTGCGCGTGAGCTCCGTGCTTCTGTCTAAGTGGCACGTGGCGGCTACGTCGGACTATGTCCTTGGTCCGCGTGTCACAGTGTGGTGGTGCGCAATTAAATAGTGGCACATATATATTTTTTATAATTCTCTTCCATTTACATGTATATATATACAAAACGTAAAAAGAACATATTTCTCAATTTTTTTATCTTTTTCACTTAACACCACCTATCCTTACTATATCCTTTACAAGTTGGACCGGGTTTATGGCTTGGGCCATCAAGCCGGTTTTGGCCTAATATGCACACGAGCTGGCATGGCGCAGCAGTCCCACGCATCGATACCAGGAGCGCATCTTGTAGCAAGGGCTCCCTCAACGGCGCTCGTTCCGTCGTAGTCCTTCCGCATCCGGCGTTGGGTGGTCATCAGCGAGGTGAGCACGCTATCGCGCGAAACGACCGTGCCAAGGGCCACGGCGTGGTGGATGCCGACGCGTTGGTGCTCATGCTCAAAATGATACACTAAGCTAATCCCAATAAAGGTTTCGTATTGATGTTTTTAAAATAGCTATATAATTAATAAGAAAATGAAATGTTGTTTGAAAGTATCTCTTCGGTGTATAATTTTAGAGTTCGGTTTTATAGGCTCTAAATAGTATTTAATTTTATGAGTCATCAAGATAGTATCCGTATACACGTAGTTTCATCTACGTAAAACCGGTTCACCCTCTCTTTTTAAATTTAATATCATATTATTAGAAAATTTTATGTGACATGTTAATTAATAAAAATAAAACCCATAACGTAAGGATCTGCTTGGAAGCCCTGTATCGAGTCCAAAACCGATGTAAACTACATACCTGAAAGATTTTACACCGTGGATTAAAAAAATTGGTGCTTGGATGGGCTGTAACCTAGTAAATTTACCCCTGTTTTGGGCATACCTCGGAAGACCACACTTCTTTTCCGACAAATATCGGGCTCGGCCTCCGCCTCTGCCTCGGCCCCAAGCTCGAGCGATCACCAGGCCGCCGACGTCGTGCTTGGCCTTGAGCGGCAGCTCACGCAGGCGCCGCAGCAATCATCCTCTCCGCTCCACCCCCTCCCCCGTCACTGCTCCCTGCTGCCACTACAACCTCGATCTGCGTCGCCACTGCCCGCCCGTCGTCGATCTGTATCGCCACTGCTCGCCCGCTGGCGATCTACTGAGGCGCTTCTGGTCCAGGAGCGCCGCCGCCAATTGTGCAGCCTCGACCTGCACTTTTATTCAAGGGAAAAGGGAACGTCCTAGCAGTGTTATTCAGCTGATAATGTACCAGTGCTTATCTTTTGATCTTGTGCAATACTACAGCAACTACTTTATTGATTGACAGGAAAGAAATTACAGCATTCCCAAACAAGTATTTACAAGGGAAAAATAATACAAGGGTTTTCTTAGGGACCCAAAATTACAAGAGTAACAGGTTTACAGGTGTAAAGAAATACTACGCCCTAAAACTATTAATTTGATTGATTAGATTAACAACTCTGAAAACATAGATGACATCCATAAACTCGACCTAATCTGTAGCTCCGTATGCAAGACAAACCTTAGCATGCAATCCAAACCAAAATTTCAAGCAAGAAACTCAGATAGAAGGGCTAACTATTCTAGTCAGCATTATGAAAGATCCAATTTTTCTTAATATATACACTTCTTCAGTTGCACGAAAAGACAAATTATGCAGGCATGGCATTAGCTGTTGCTTGCCACATTGAACTGATGCAACAAACAAGAAGGAAGAATAACTTTTCAGCAAAACCCCAAAACCCACCAGAATTGCACAACTGTAATTGTTTTAGAGCAAGGTCAATAAGAATGCCTATTAATAACTGTAATGGATGATCATGTCATCTATAGTAACTTAATAAGCATTGGAGCTAATGTGTACAATAGAGAAATTTTTGTTTGCTGTAACATAAATATTTTATTATTTTTTGGGCCCACCTGTTGGTTGATCTACTGGCCACCGAGCCAGGATAAGGCATTTGGGTTCGGCCAACCCACTCCCACGTGCAGTAACGAGCGTGGAATGAGTTCCACGCACGCTCAATGATCAGTAGCACCGTTTTACCTCTAACGGACTCGCCCCCGATCTCCTCTAGCGCCATATATATAGGGAGCGACGGCATGTACGTAGGTGACGATCTACGCACGCCTAAGCTCACTCCCGAAACCCTAACCGATCCTTAGAGCGCTGGAAGGAGGCCGAAGTGCGATCTCCTCCTCAATTGTTAGTCAGTGCAGGTGGTGGCCAAAAGAGCAACGCCACCCACACATCAGCCGGGATCGGCGATCTACGGCCTCACCGACGACTCCTACCACAGCACTAATGGCTTCAACCTCAACCAGTCAGTGAATCACCTTAATTCCGCATAATTTTAAGGTGATCATGTATAGGCTAAGGTTAAGATTAAGTATAAGAACTAACACCACCATCTCCTCCGTAGTCCATCTCTTCCTCTTTCTTCCTCCCACCCCTTTTTTTCTAGTTCCTCCATGGGCGCAAGCGAGGGCGGCGGCCGGCGGGGGCCGACAAGGGCGTCAGCGGGCGGATGGCACGGGCATGAGCGAGGGCGGCGGATAGCGACTGGCGGACGCGGGCGTTTGGCAGAGGCGAGGGTGGCCCCACATCTCCTCCGTCCGCGCGTGGAGCCCGGCGACAAATTAGTCGCTGGCTCCTTCTCTCTTCTCCTCTCTCCTCCAGGTCATCAAAAAATCCTACGTGGAGCTCTTATAGCCAGCTATTGTACCTGCTCTTACCCTTAGGTCAATTTTTCCCATCATACCGTGTCCCAAGATCGAATGACTTGAGTGATCTTCTCTGACCTTCCTCTCAATTATTGGCAGGGAACAGTGGGCCGGAGAGGGTGCATCGGTAGAGCTAGAGGCGTTTACAAATCCAAACAGACCTCCGCGGTTCCACACCCCAGAAGCCGTTGAGGACGTGTGGATGTCCACCACGCAGTATTCCATGGCCCCGAGTCCTGACGTTGGCGGCGCACCCGTACTGGACAACGAGTCAACAACGTGCTCCACATCACACCGATGGCCACCTCGCCGTCAGACACGGCGAGGGCCTTGGTAAGGAGACACCAAACTCACGCCACGACATGGCGAACGCGGAGAGGGAGCAGGAGGTTGGGGGTTGGGGGCTTTGGTTGGGAGTGGAGCGCGTTGTTAGCTGTAACGCCCCTCTCCCGCTAACCCGTATAGGTTAATAAAAGAGGAACGTCGTTACCTGTAATACCTGTACCAGTCCCAGGAGACCAGCTGGTACATACAGGACATTGGTGGATCATAGCCAAATCTATTTTATTTATTATACATAGTCTGCACATAAGTTGCAGCCTCAGACAGAACTTGAGACATGCAATGATACATTACAAAAGTATGCAGCGGAAATTACACGGGTAGCCCTATACCCACAAGCAACGGCTTGGGGACCTAGACCGAAACCCTAAAACTCCTCGTACTCGACTTGATCCTGGTAAAACTGGCTGAGGGTCGGGTCTTCATCTTCATAGGCTTCTGAGAGTAGATAAGCAAGGGTGAGTACTCGGGGTACTCAGCAAGTCACGGAAATATTGTGGCATGCAGGGCTTAGCAAGGAAAGGTTAGGGTTATTTTCGCAAAGTGATTCTCAAAGGGTCTGAGATTTTAAAACTCTAAGTGTGCTCTTTAAGTTGTCGGAAAGAAGCTCACGCTTCAATCCATTCCGTGAGTTGCTTTATAACAACTCACCACAATTAAGTTAGTCGGGAAGAGACTCGCGTCTCGACCCATTCCACAAGTCAGAGACTTGTCACAAATTTCCGATTTGGAGTGTACCTTCCTCTGGTACCTCTATTCAGATGGATTCTCTTGTTCTCCTTTAACTCAAACAACTTAACTCCGGTGTCATCCGACACCCCGGGTCACACAGGCCATCTATCAGTCACACAGACCAATTCTGGTCATGATTCCCAACCCGCAAAACAATTGCACATATATTTATAAATTAAAATCTACTCTAGAGAAATCACTTTACATTGCTCATAACCGTGGGCACGGCTGTTCGAATAGTTCATGAACCTTTACAAAGGGTGCATGCTTTACCCACACGACGCGAGCTTACTTTCCACACTCGTCAGTGGGGAAGGTTTGCGACAAGGCCTTTCCAAAGCCTTCCCAGGATAGCACGCTGCCCTATAAATGGGTGCTCAGACTCAACCAAGTACCAGTAACTCATTTTCTGTACTCAGGGACGGGGGTATATCGCCCTCTTGGCACCCAGCCAGTCCTACATTTATTAGCAACCGAAAATCATCCTGGGAACACTAGTTACTCAGCCAGGGGTGTCCCATTCCACCCGTGTGGTCGCACTATGACATGCTCAGTGCAATTCCTCAAGGAAACGGTCCTTAAAAGTCCGAAGAAGTCGGAGCCACACAGGCAGCGACGACCTATGACCAAGTTTTATAAAACTATTTTATTTCGCAACCTCTCTGGACCAAGGGTGTCGAGGATTTGTAAACCATTTTATTTAAAACCCTAGTTTTCCCATCGTAGTATTTTCTTTTGGGTAAAAAGGGGTCATCAATATTCATACCCAAGTACGAACATCAAGATGACAGGGTTACAAGGAATAGGGCATCAATTTATCCAAGGCGGGTAAAATGTAGCAATTAGGCTAGGCCGAACAGATTCGGTAACGAACTGTGGCCGAAAACAGTTGTGCTCCTATTTATGCAAGTTTTTGAAATAAAATAAATTTTAACTCATGGGTCTAACATGGTCAAGGGTGACTTGCCTTGCTCGAGGTCCTGCGGATCTTCGACAAAATCTCCTTCCGGCGACTCCTCGGGAAAGGCCTCTATGCGTCGCAAAAGAAATCAAGCAAAAACACCAAGAATCAGTACCTATTTTATACAACTAATAGTGCCAATGCGTAGATCTCAATTTTAGAAAAATTTTGAGAGTTGAATGGGCTCAAACGGAGTTACGGTTTAAAAGTTATGGATTTTTAAAGTTTGAACTATTTTTTGAAAATAAAAAGGATTAAAAATTATTTTAGGAAAGAAAAGAAATAAAAAAGGAATTAAAAAGGGAATAGTCTCAGAGGCTGACAGGTGGGTCCCTCGGGTCAGGAGAGAGAGAGCAGCACTGAGGCTGACATGTGGGGTCCAGCAACAGTGAATGAGAGAGAGAACAGAGGCTAGCTGACATGTGGGGCCGAGGTGGCAGAGAGAGAGGATCGGAGAGACTGGTGCGTGGGACCGCTCTGTCAGTGAAGGGAGGAGTAATATTTACTATGCACTTATTTGGTATGGGGTCCACATGTCATTTGTTTGAGCGGCCCCACAGGTTAGAGGGGTTGGCGTCTGGGCCGCATGCAGCGACCGGGAGAGGTGCCGGACGGGGTACAGTGGTCGGCCGGCGGAGGGGATCGACGGCCGACAGTCGCCGGAGCGATCTCGCCGGCGACAGCAAATCTCGGCGAGCGGCCAACGGCTACAGAGAGCGGGGACGACGGCGAATTGGATGAACGGGTCGGATTGGGCGGAGGGGTACCGGAAGATGGTCGGCGGCAATGACACAAAGCCGGCGGCGGCGGCGGAGAGAGGAGGTCACCGCCGGTGACCATTTAAACGGCGAAACAGTTCGGAAAGGGTTGGTTTGAGTTCGGCATTACTTGAGGAAGAGCTGGGAGGTAGTTAATTTGGTTTTACCTTTGTCTACGGCGAATTAGAGTGCGGCGACGACGGCGGACGGCGGCGGTGGAATTTGGACGTTTCGGGTTTAGGGGTTAATCGGCGACGAGGGAGGGCGGAGGAGGTTCGGAGTGGCTCCAGGAACTCAGCGGTGTCAGTGGTTGGGACGGCAGTGGTCAGAATCGGTGATTAGAGCTTGGTCAGTGCTCTAATGGCGGCGGCGGAGAGAGGTTGTCGGTGTTTGGCTTGCTTGGGCTTGTCGCTTGGTGTCCGAAAGAAGGGGGAGGGCTGCTCTATTTATAGGAGAGCTCCGGCGCTAGCGGATAGAGGCGGAGGCCAGGAGGGGATAAGCTCGAGCTCGATTGGCGAGGCACATCAATGGCGCCGGCTCCTGTGGCTTGCGTCATGAGTGGCGGAGGCAAAAATGGGGCGGGGAAATGATGGTGAAGCAATAGGAAGAGGCGCCTGTGCGTGCGCATCGGCTCCCGAGGTTTGGCGCCAAGAGAGGGGGAGAGAGACAGCGGCGGCGGCTGGCCTTTTTGACCGCGAGCTCGCAGCAGCGACGGCGGGGCATGTTTCGTGCTGAGCGGCGGGCGGCGGGGTGGATGATGATGTCCGCGGGGTTTTGAAGAGGCCGACCGGGCAATAAGGCGCGGCACAGAGGGAGAACAGTGGGCGAGTTCGGGAGAATTCCAGAGAAGAGAGAGAAAGCGAGAGCGGCTAGAGGAGGAAGAAGACAGGGACGACGATGGGACTGACAGGCGGGGTCCGCCGGGCAGGAGCAATCTCATCCGTCCGTGCTTGTATCGGGTGGCCGAGCGGCAAGGCAGAGGTGAGCGGCTGATGCGCGGGCCCCGCGGGACTTAATCCACGCACGTACGCCCGCGCGGGCCGAGCAGGCCGCGCAAAGAGGGAACAGGAATGGGCCAAAAAGGGAAGGAGGTCAGTTCGACCGGCACAGTGGAATTTAATATTTTTCCAGGGATTAAATTGAATAAGTTTTGAAGGTTTTGATTTTTGAAACTGGTCCAAATGGGGTTTAAAAATTTTGCAAAAATTTAGGTGGCTTCTACAGAGGCTCTAGGGCTGTTTTGAATATTTTTAAGAATTTTTTTGAGATCACCCATGGCACAAAAATCCAATAATCGAATAAAGAGCCAACTTTTCGAATTTATCTTTTTATTAAATTAGTTTTGCACAAAAAGAAAAAATACGATCATTACATTAGCTCAGCTCATAGGATCACACACACGATGTAGTGATAGGATCACACATGCGATGGAGAATCCTATCTGAAAGACACACACAAGAGAAATATTTGTCTCAGTACTGCACACTAGCACCAATGCACTCTTCTATTGACCACACTAAATTGAACAAGATGCTTACATGCTTAAATAGCCACACACTAATCAAGCAATGGCTCAACCACGTCTGGCCGCACGACTCGGCCAAGCACTCATGTGGCTAACTGCCCACTAACTCAAATCTCTACATGCAAGCCACGATCACTTGCATGCATATCACCACTAACACATGCATGATAGCTAGCTGATCCATGCTTCACGCCATTACTTCTCACTTCACTTGACGTGGCCGCACCTCCAAGCCAACGCGCTCTAGCTACATACAGTCACTTGCATGCAAGTCTTGGTTGACCACTGACCCAACTAACCCATACACTCACACACACATGACTTACACGTAAACAACAAGATTAGAACCCAGCAATCACCCTCCTAATCTTGTTGGCTTTATTTTCATTTCTCCACGTCGCATTTCATACCAGCGTTGGTTCATCATCAGCTTCTGCTATGACGAGTTGCGCCACACCCTCCATCACTTTCTTCTTCGGCTCTTCACACTCGTCGGCGAAGTGTCCGAACTTACCACACCTGCAGCAATTAATCTTCGACTTGTCAAACTTGCCGCGGTACTTCTTCTTGGCGTTGCTGCCGGAGGCCTCATCGCTCTTCTTCTCTTCAGCAAACTTAACCTCCCACTCGGCGCGCGTGAGCAGCAACTGCTGCTCCCCTTCCTTGCTACGATGTTGCCCTACCAAGGACGCCTCATATGTCTTCAAGCATCCAATGGTCTCTGTCACGGACATCTTTGATACATTGCCCCATTGCTCGATGGTGCCGACGATGTGCTGGAATTTATCAGTGACGGTATGTAGAAGTTTCTCCACCACGGTGGTCTCCTCCACCTTGGTACCAAGTGCACGTATCTTCTTAACAATGGTAGTGAGCTTCATAGCATACTCACCGATCATCTCCGCATCCTCCATGTACATCCTCTCGAGTTCCCTCTTGAGAGTTTATACATTCGCCTTCCAAACCCGATCTTCTCCAATGTGCATCTCCTTGAGTGCGTCCCAAGCCTCCTTTGCTGTGTCCTTTTCGGCTATGGTCAGCACCACAGCCTCCGACACTGCTTGGACAATGGGGGCGAGAGCCATTTGGTCTTTCTTGTCGTCGACCACTCCATTGCCCTCCACAGCCGCCCACACACCTTGTGCACGTATGAAGATCTTCATCTTCACTGCCCACACCCCGTAGTTGTTCTCCAACAACATGGGGGTAGCGCACCGTCACCCCCGCCTCCTTTACTTGCTGCACAACCAGCTCATGGCCGCCCGGGCTGCCGTTGCCGCTACCGCCGTGGCTCGGCGACGTGTACACTCCATGATGGGGACGAGGTGCCCGATCTTTCGATGAGATTGATAGCTATCGATTTGTTGGTGAAGATAACCCTGGCAATCCGACTACAAACGCACGACGTCGCTTGCGCCTTAGCAATCACTGAACTAACTCCGAGATGTTCTTGACCCCGCTGGCGGCAAGATCAACCTGAACACGAAGTTCAATTCCTGCAAGCAATCGAAGAACTAGCAAGAATAGGACGTAGGCAATCTGATATTAAAATATAAATGAAGCATAAATTGTATTGCGAACACAAAGTTGGGATCACGAAGCTATCTTGACAGGTGGTTGTCCGACACAACTGAAGAACAGAAGTTTGCACAGAGGCTAAACCTAAACTCAACGAAATCCAAGTAGTAACAAGGGAGGCAGCGAGTCTTAAATAGGGAGACGACCAGGGAGGGACGTCCCACGCGCATACCTAGGGTTACAAGGCCCATGGGCCCAAGTGAGGATGGCGCAGCACCCGTTTGACTAGGACTCAGGAAACAATATGGATTGTTTTGATGATTGCGGCCGGCTCGGATGGAATTTGAAGATAAGGTTGGATCCGTTGGAAAGTAGACTTTATAAGCTTTCCATGAAATACAAGAATGTCCCAAACGGAGTCCGTATGAGAAAGTTATGCCTATTTGAACTTAGTACCATCGCAGTAGTCCGAATTTGATTCCAAAACGAGTCCATCTCGAATTCTTGCTTGACTTAGTCCCTTTCCTTCATCCTTTCCCAGATTCCTAATCACAATTAAATTATTTGCATTAGGTAGTGGACTATTCTCAATAATATATAGACCTAGGAATGAATTCACCTGGTAATTAAGTTGACGAGCATGAGCTCGAGTAAGTGGTCCTTATGGTGAATGAGTTGTATCTATGGAAGGGATTCCTCATCACTCCATCACTGGACATGGCTCTGATACCACTGTTAGCTCAGCTCACAGGATCACACACACGATGTAGTGATAGAATCACACATGTGATGGAGAATCCTATCTGAAAGACACACACAAGAGAAATATTTGTCTCAGTACTGTACACCAGCACCACTGCACTCTTCTATTAACCACACTAAACTGAACAAGATGCTTACATGCTTAAATAGCCACACACTAATTAAACAATGGCTCAACCATATTTGGCCGCATGACTCGGTCGAGCACTCATGTGGCTAACTGCCTACTAACTTAAATCTCTACCTGCAAGGCACGATCACTTGCATAAATATCACCACTAACACATGCATGCTAGGTAGCTGATTCATGCTTCACACCATAACTTCTCACTTTACTTGACATGGCCACACCTCCAAGCCAACGTACTCTAGCTGCATATAGTCACCTGCATGCAAGTTTTGGCTGATCAGTGACCCAACTAACCCATGCACTTACACACATAGATGACTTACATGTAAACAGCAAGATTAAAACCTAACACGCGTCGCCTGCTCTTGCGGTGCAGAGACTCCCGCACCATCCCCTTCACCACATCCACCAGCGAACACCATGTCCATGCCTGGTTGCCTGCTGTTTCCGTGGATTGGGCCGAAGCCACCCTAGTTGTCTCAACTATAAACCAGGTCCAATCTGCAAAGAAGTGTAGAAATAGGTGGTCTTAAAGTGAGAATATGAGACTATCCCTGGTCCATTTTGCCACTTTGGTTAATATAGGTGGCCTTACTCAAATTATGTCTCTTGCAGATGCACTGGGGTGAATCGAAAATTAACCAAATTGATCGACCGATCAGATCAGTAATTTCAATCCAAACACTCTGTATATATTGCTACGCCATTTCGCCAGTTACACAGCTTTTACTTTGTCTTCAGGAGCAATCGTGTTCGTCGTGCTTGCATAATGTTCTACCTGTCCCCGTCACACTGCCCCGTCGTTGCTGCCGTCCTTATCCCACGTAGACTGAGAGACTGAGTGACTGATCTTGTCTTGTGGTGAACAGCGCAGAGCTGGATCGATTGTGCTGCCTCCGTTTTAAAATATAAATATTTTTAGGATTTAAATTTTTACTCCTATAAGCATATATGCAGCAATTTCTATGTTTTTTATTATTTCAATGATTTTAAAGCCAATCAAATACTTGGTAGGTAAGGGGATCTAAGCAATTTAAAATTTAAAAATCGATAATTAAAATAAAAAAATATTTTGATCTAATCTTAGTATTTACTAAATAATATAGAAATCTTTATATTTTAAAACAAGGGAGTATATCCTAGTATGTAGACCCGGTTATGGTATCTGACAAAATATTGAGATGTGAAAGGAATACTTCATAGAATCTTTGCCCATGGTTTCACTATTACTGCATGGCGGAATCACAATGGCATGATCTTGTACAGATTAAGCTGTTATTTCACAGAGTTCTTTGTACACTCTCTGTAGGTATAGTGCTATGTGATAGGTGGTATTTGTTGTCATCCGGTCATCCCTGGAGCTTTTTAAAAATACACAAAAAAAAAGTTTCACAAACAGTGGCTCAAATACTAAACATGTTTATAATCTTAAATTGTGGACATGAGGATTTAACCCAAGTAAAGTTTATGTGTTTCAGTAAAATTTCAAAGTGTCCTTTTTTTGGTGTTTGTGTTTGTGAAAACCAAACCTTCCTCCTAAGAGAATTTTGAAGAGTAAATTGCACTCAAAGTACAGGAACTTGACAGGTTGGTGTAATCTAATGCAAAAACTTGGCTAGTGCATGCAACTTGGTCAAAAAAAAAATATATGTTGCCACCTTGGCAACGGTGTATGTATAATGCTTTCATTTGGTAGTGTGCATTATTGTAGGTAGACTAGCATGCATAACTTCACTCTATTACGATGCAAAACAACTTTGCCTCTTGAAACTGAAAAGGTATCGATGGTTGCAATTAGCAATTTTTTGTCTACAGTGACCAACACTGCAAAAATAAAAGCATGTGCAAATACTGTTAGACCAGAACGTAACTGATCCAATAAAGAATAAGAAAATTATTGTTTGACATTGAACTCACTCTTCAAAAGATTATCAATTTCATATTAAACCCTACATTGGAAAATTCCTAAGCACAGGATAGGGGATGTGGGTAATTAAATGTACGAACAAAAATCTGCTAGTTTTGTTTAGAGCAACGGACAAAAAAGCAATATTAATCCCAGGAGGCTTGTTTTGGATCAAAACACAAGCACTTATCAAGTTGTTTCAGTGCTAGTATGCTTATTTTTCAGATTCTTGGAGATCGCACCCTCCTATCAAGTTTTTATACCGCAAGTATAAATTTACTCTTTGAAAAAAGTCCAGAACTTTTTTACCATGGTAAGCAAACAAAGACTAAACGAAAAACCGCTTAGGAACAAAACTATGGGCTCTTTCAAAGAACATTTTTTTATTTTGCTGTTACCCGTTACAATTGATGTTTAATTAATTTGCGCCAACACGCATATGCTGGCACGAGCATGTCACATGATTTTTCTCTCTTACTTGGCCTATCTGAAAGCAACATGTACGTATTACAAAAGGTAAGATTAGCCAATTACTTCTCAGTACTGAATGGGTACATTGGTCTATCTACTTAAGACATGATAAATTGTATGCAAAAGGTCGAAAACAATTTTCTATATCAATTTGATCTGGAGATATCCATGCACGCGCATAGATGGTGCAGAAAAGAATTAATTTTTAGTTGGTGCCAATTCACAGAAATGACACTGCAGCAGGGGGCGGAGCAGGACTGGGGCTGCTTGAGGCCCAGCTTGACTCTAAAACTCTATTTAAATTCTATAGAAATTGTATAAAAAATTTAAAAATATATGATATCTATTTAAAATTGACTACTTTAACTCTATAATTATATATTTTCTGGTTTCATCCCTGCACTGCAGGATGGCATGCAGAAGCGGAGGAGCCTGGTACTGTACTGTTTGTTTGTTCTTTAGGTGCCAGAAACAAGGGGCATAAATCAAAACTTGAGATGCAGTGGTCTTCCCTGTCCTTTAGCAAGGAACATCCATGTGCAAGCGTGCTGTTGTTGTAGTTGTCCCAACAAAAATTTCATTTCAGATTTTAGAGAGGCCACTAGCGGCAAATGCAACGAACCAGTAATTTTAGTTACTGTACTGCATGTAACAAATTTACCATGAAAACTGAATTACCGTGCAGCATTTGACGGGGGAAATAGATTCTAAAAACACTCGAGTGGATGTCACTCGTTTATTGTATGTCATTTAAATAGGTAGAAAAAATTAAAAAATTTAATAAGATAAATTAATATGCAATACAATATCACCTTACAAATATGAAAATTTCAAATTCAACATCGACAAGCTATAACAATTGGAGACTTGAACATAGTCAATCGGAGTTTTGGATAGGAAGATATAAATTTTTGAAGTTCAAATAATTTTCTGGAAAAGAAAAGAGATTTATTTAAATTTAGAAAAGGAATACCCAAGAATATTCTTCGGCTAACGGGTGGGGCCCTATATCAGTGAGTGGGAGAGGGATGTTGGTCTATGGGGCTGGCCCATGGGCTATGGCCCAAAGAAGTGAAGCTAGCCTGGTGGGGAGAGGTGGTGATGGTAGCCCGAGACAGCCAAAGAGATGGCTAGGCCGGCCTACTAGAGTCGGCCCAAGGCCACGGGCTGAGGAGGATGGGGGTTAGGGGTTAGAGAGGCATAGTCGGGGCCACATGCTAGTGGCCGTCCTACAGAGCGAGGGGGAAAACAAGACGGTGAGCCGGCATGCGCGAAGCACGACGGCGGACAACGGAGGAGGCGAGGAAGGTGATGGGTGGCTCGGATTGAAGGGAGAGGGCGTGACGGTGGCCGGTGGCGGGAGTTTGAGGCGGCGATGCGGGTCGGCGTCGATTGGTCACTGGCAGCGACGAAGCATGGCCATGGGGAAGGAGTTTCTACTCGTGACCATGCATGGGAGCTAGCTACGGGTGTCAATTTGGAGGGGAAAGGGAAAGGGAGGAGAGGGGGTCACCGGAGGAGAAGAAATGCGGTGACGGCTTGTGATAGCATGAGCTCGGCAAGGCGGTGGCCGAACATGGAGAAGACGCGGTGTGGCATATCACGTGGGCGGCGTGGAACAATGCGATGGCCTGGATGGTGTGGGCGGCGGATTAGACGACGAGGAGGAAAGGAGGCTACAGCGATGGCCGGGCATGGAGACGACATGGCCATGTGACAACACAACAAGTGCAGTAGCTTTTGGCTTTGGCAAGCGGCAGCGACGGCGTTCCCGGAGCCGGGCCTTGTCGGTGAGGCCTAGAGGGGTTGCCAATTGCGGCTTGGTTCATGTGGGGATGCTGACGAGGTCGGTGGAGGGGATATTTTGTGGCAGTGCGTTGACGGTATTTGACCAAGCACGTGGTACTCGTGCCGGGGAGGGAGGAAGGGGATGATCGTGAGAGAAGGAAGGAGCGGGCTGGCGCTGCAAAAACTATGGTTGATAGGCGGGCCCAGGGAAAGGGGTGTGGACGGCAGGCGCTCGCACGGAGACGGATGCGTGTGCGGGGAGGGAGGTGGGTTGTCAGCCTGCTCGGTTGGGCCAAGCAGCTCTAGGCCGCGGCTGAGCGGGGAAGGGGAAAGGGATCGGGTGGCCAAGCGGGCGTGGGAGAGAGAAGAGGAGAGCGGCCCGATTGAATAGTAGATTTTGGTATTTTCTTAGGAATTTATTTGAAAGGTTGTTGGTAGATTTGAATGGACATTTAAAATTTGATATTTGATTCCACACAATTTTGAGGATTTCCAACAAATACTTTTGAAATGGATTCGAATTTTTTGGAAGGAATTCAAGGAAGGGAAAAGAGGGGGAATTTTCAATGGTATTTGAATTCAAAATTTAAAAAATTTTAACCAAGGTTTTAAGAGGGATATTTTTGACTGAGTTGAAAATTGTAGGACAGGATTTTGGATTTGAATTTTTCAAGGGATCTTGAGAGAGACATTCGAATTCCAAAATTCGAGTCTCAAGATTTTCAAATAGAATATTGAGTTGAGATTTTGGGGTTCAAGGGAAGGATTGGATTGAGATATTTGGCACTTGGTCTTTAATCACACATAAAGATCCAAATTTTCAAAACTAGAATTTTATTTAAAATAGTTTTTAACAGGCAGCGACGTGGCGGCTGTCCTCCTGCAACGCTTTGGAGAGGAACACCCAGCACCGTCGATCAAACAAGGCCGCGTGTGGGAGCATTGGAATAGACTATAATGTCCCTTCTCGTTAATAAGCTAAAAGTCTAAAATACCATTAGCAATGGAGGGTTGGATTTGAGTCCTACTACACTACTTCCAACCCCTAGCGGGAGTTACAGTAAAAGGGCCCTAAACACCCCACGCCACACCACGAGACCTCCCCTGCTCCGCTCCAAGACACTCACACGACGCAGACTTCACAGGCTCGAATCGATCGCTCCGATCCCTTTGCCCTGAGTAAGCCATTCTCCTTCTGATCCTCCTGAGAAAATTCCTCCTTTCCTATCCTTTATGATTGTTTGCCTGGATCTTATTCTTGCATGGTGTTGTTTCGCTTTCTCGTTGCTTGATTCTTGGAGATAATTACAAGCATGCGGGTTTTCTGTTATTTCTCCCTGAATCTCCGGGATCAGTCAGATCTGTTTTTTTTTCCCACTGTACTGATTCGTCAGTAAATGCTGAAATACTGTTAGAGCTTCTACCACAATCAAGTTTAGATTCTGCAAACCATTCTGTTGTTAATGAAATGAAATCTTGATAGATCAGCTTCATTCTTCCTTCTTGACTGCATGCATCCTTTTTTTTGTATTCATTTAATCATGCTTCCTTCTTCAGTTCTTTAAAACAGTACTGTACTAGATGCAGTTAGAGTATATATACTTAACTGTTGATGGATGAACTTGGTGGCTAAACTTTTATTGGTGACAATTTGAGCAGAGAAATGGAGCTAATCACAAACGTCTCCGAGTATGAGCAGCTTGCAAAGCAGAAGCTGCCGAAAATGATCTACGACTACTACGCTTCTGGTGCAGAAGATCAATGGACTCTCAAGGAGAACAGGGAGGCCTTCTCTAGAATTCTGTAAGCTACCTTCCAAAACAGTAGGTTTTATCTCTAGAAAAGAGTAGGTTTTATCTAGCTAGCCTTCTCTATTTGGTAGCACTCTGCTAGATGAACTGTGCTTGTTTTATTCACATCAGCAGCTAATAATTCAGCTTAAAGTAATGCAATTGAAAGTTCTTGGAAAAAGTTTAGAGTTTTTCTATGGAAGGATTTCAGTCCCATATTTTTTGATGTCTCATGAAAAGATAGATGATAGGGCCCAGAGGTGTCCCCAGTCCTTGTGGAAAGTTCACAATTCCGTGAT
This sequence comes from Oryza meyeriana var. granulata, assembly GCA_003991445.1. Lineage (NCBI taxonomy): Eukaryota > Viridiplantae > Streptophyta > Magnoliopsida > Poales > Poaceae > Oryza > Oryza meyeriana. The sequence continues at coordinate 333,703 of RYFJ01000151.1, read as the reverse complement.
TAAAATTAACTTAAAGAATTATCCAAGTTAATGATCAAGTTCGGGTGTAAGTGGATCAGTTTTCCTTTGATTAATGTAAGGACATAGCGGCCAAAGTGGACAAACAACATTGAGTAGAGGACAAATGATCAGACGTGTCTTGTGACATGTGGTTTGGATGGTCAAAGTAGATGACAGTTTCATTATGAATTCTCATACAAGATAGTACATAACAACATAACTTGTGCATGTGAAGATATAGATCTTCTGCATGGAAATAGCTCTTTGTAGAAAAACTTGAATTGTACAATGATCTGATTGCGCTTGCATGTTTCTTTTAGACTTGAAGTATTTATCTTCAAACTTTGCTACTCTCAGTTTCTACTTTCTACAGCCATCCTGGTGCTCATGCTAGAATCTAGATGAGAAATAGCTCAGAAAACGTTCATTGACAAATAGTCATACTGCGTTTTCTTCAATCGGTAAAAGGAAGTTTCACACGTGATGTTCTGAATATGAAATGTTTTGATCACAAGATTCTTGAACTTAACTTTACCCTTCCCTAAAAAATGATTCCAGGTTTCGACCACGCATACTGATTGATGTATCCCGTATCAACATGGCCACAAATGTCTTGGGCTTCAACATTTCCATGCCAATAATGATTGCTCCCTCAGCCATGCAGAAAATGGCTCACCCTGAAGGTTTACCCAAGTTGCACTCACCTACTTTCCATTTTTCAAAGCAATGTTCTCATGGACAAGTTTATCTGGATTTCAGGAGAGCTTGCTACTGCAAGAGCGGCAGCTGCTGCAGGAACTATAATGGTTTGAGAGATATCCCAACAGCTTGTGATGTGTTTGTTGTCTCCAACTGATCAATCCGGTGTTCTGATGCTATGGCCGAACATTATGTTTTTTCAGACATTGTCTTCATGGTCTACTTCTAGTGTTGAAGAGGTTAATTCAGTAGGACCGGGGATACGTTTCTTCCAACTCTACGTATGTATTGTCTTACAGAAAACCTTACTTTCTGCGAATACACAAAAGGCTTGCGTATCATTGCATTGCATTAAGGAGAAGCAAAAAACTTCTTCAAAAAATTTATGATGTAAAAAGCACTGTTCCAGTTTTTTCAACCTTACTCTGTCTTCACTAGGTTTACAAGGATAGGAATATAGTACAGCAACTTGTCAGAAGGGCTGAAATGGCTGGTTTTAAGGCGATTGCACTCACTGTCGACACTCCAAGGCTTGGTCGCAGGGAGGCTGATATCAAGAACAGGTCTTAATCTAGCAGCCGTCTACACAATTATGCTTTACTATGTGTTTCGTACTTCCATTTCATTAGGAGCTTTACAGACTGAAATATATATTTTGAATTTCTGTTGCCTTGCAGATTCACCTTGCCTCCACATCTGGTGTTGAAAAATTTTGAAGCGCTGGATCTTGGCAAGATGGACAAGGTTATCTATACATCGTTTCACTTTTGCTAATTATAAACCGTTACAACTTATTAGCGACCAAAAAATAATTTGTGGGTAAAACTTCTATACATGTGTCCTTGGTGATTTAGAAGCAAATGCTGGAAAATAACTATGATGAAAAAAAACCCCAAAATCAACTCCAAAATTGAGTTTTAAGATTCAAATTTTGGTTGCGGTTTATAAGATGAAGGGTAAACGATGGAGGTGTGTACTAATGCTCATGCTTTATTTTGAAACATATCATCATGCATTTATAAGTGAACATAACTTTCTTGTGTTCTTACAATATGTTTTGTGTTTTATTCAGACAAATGATTCTGGCCTTGCTTCTTATGTTGCTAGCCAAGTTGACCGCTCTCTTTCTTGGAAGGTAGATGCTTTGATACCATCCTTAGTTTTATGCACTAGCCAGTAATTCCAGAAACTGAACTGGCATACTGTCCTTGTTCTTCTCACACTTCTCTGTAGCAATGAAATGCTGATGCTACTGATGCACAATACAGGACGTCAAGTGGCTACAGACAATTACCTCGTTGCCGATCTTAGTGAAAGGAGTCATGACTGCAGAAGACAGTAAGTGCTCAGTTTCAGACTATTGGTTGCTCATTCACTGTTATGTTTCTTTTGCTAGCCCGTTCTTCCTGAAGAAAAAGTTTCTTTTGTTATGGCACGCCATGATCACATGAAACTTATGCAAATGCAGCTAGGCTTGCTGTCGAAAGTGGCGCTGCCGGTATCATCGTGTCCAATCACGGCGCTCGCCAGCTAGATTATGTTCCTGGAACTATCAGTTGCCTGGAAGAGGTATGCTGATTGCTACCCAGCTACAGTTACAAAATGCACTTGTAAACATCTTCAGAGACCTAGAGGAATCTTCAGTGCAAGTGTGCAACTGATTTCTTCAGTAGTTCTAACAAGAAAATACCCTGAACTTTTGATGCCTCTGTACTGAAAGTGTGAAGCAAACTCAGGTCGTCAGGGAGGCGAAGGGCCGACTGCCGGTGTTCCTCGACGGCGGCGTCCGCCGTGGCACGGACGTGTTCAAGGCCCTGGCGCTGGGAGCTTCAGGAGTATTCGTGAGTCCCCCACAAAACCTGAATCTGCAAGTTAAACATCTGAAGCTACAAAGCTAATAACACTGTGTGTGTTTGGTGTTCGTCAGATTGGCAGGCCGGTGCTGTTCTCCCTGGCCGTGGACGGCGAGGCCGGCGTGAGGAAGGTTCTGCAGATGCTCCGCGACGAGCTGGAGCTCACCATGGCGCTCAACGGCTGCACGTCGCTCAGCGAGATCACCCGCAACCACGTCGTCACCGACAGCGACAGGATCCGCCGCTCCAGGCTGTAGGCTCTGCAGTTGCGGTGATCGAATTGTCCATGTATGCTAGTCCATTTGAGATGCTACTGCTACTACTAGTTGTGATCCCATTTGATGCTGGGTAATAAGGAGGAGGAGGCTGGATTGTGCCTCCAGGTGTATGTTTACGTCAGTATGTGGCATGTATGTTTCTTCCGTAGTTTCAGTGATGCTGTTGTCTGCATGCATCATTAGCCATTGGCAGGGAATTGGTGATTCAGATCAGTATAAATCTATATCAGAAAATAGAAAAAAAATTGTCCCAATTCTGCCTCAACCTCACTGCCAAGATTGCATCACCAATTTGTCATCGCTGCGCTGCCAATTTTGTCCAATCTGTCATGCAAGAAACGAAGCTCTCGTGTCTGTTTGTTCATGGAGTGCTGGTTTCAATCAGGAACTCGTTGGCCCACTGACAAATGGGCCCAGGGCCCACTGTCAGCTTCACATACACTACTCCCCCATCACCCTCTCCGGGGACAAGTATTCACTCCCCAATCACCGATGAAACGGGGGGCAGGGCTCCAGAATTTTGTCTGTGCTTGTGTCTTTGTTGTACTCTTGAACTGGAAGAAGTTCATTTCTGATGCTCCTTGTGTGCGTAGGCGAGGAAGAGATAATCTGATCTACTGATAGTGACAGGGGAGAATATCTTGGGAGAAGGACCGACCTTTATTTCTGCACTAATTTATTATCAGATTTTTCGTATCAGCAAGACAGAAGACACCAAGATTGGCTGAGATCTGAAGTATTTTATTAGATGAGAGGATCACGCGTGTTTTGGAGTAAAATGCGCAGAGTACCGGTACGGGTACCTGCAGTTTGGTCCTGGAAGCCGCAAGCCCGCAGTCATCAGTACAAGGAAAGCGGCAGCTCTCACCTTCTCTCCCTGCAAGCCACAGCGGTACGACGATGAAGCGGCGGTAGTTTGATAGCTTGCGGCGCTGACGCAACCATCACCGCAAGTCCGCAAGAAGGCGGAGTGGCGGCGATGCGCGCTGGAGTTGGGGGCGGTTGAACCGGCGGCGCTGGCTCCGGTGAGCCGGCTAGCAGCCGGTCCTACACCACGGAGAGGCGCGCCTCTGCCTACCCCACCGCCGAGCATCTCTAACGATAGGCTCAAATAGAGAGTTAGTAGGGGTTTATTCTATTTTTTGGTTCTATTTTTTACGACTAACTCCAACAAGAGTCTCTAAATATAAGCCTCTATTTCTTTTTCTCTTATATTTTAATATAATTTATATATATATTTTTCATATTATATCACTAAAATTTAAACTCAAATATTTGTAAACCATAACAATAAACCATATTTAAATTCATGATTTTAAATAAGATAATTTAAATTTAAATTCAAATTCAAAATTTTCAAACATAAAAATCATATAGGCATATAGAAATTATCTATCACACTAGATAGCAATAAATTATAATCAAACTACAACGAATCATACTTACTAGCTCCATGGCAATCTATCCACCTCAAATTGACAAGCATTGAATCATATTGAAATTAACAGAAAACATATAGAACATAAATTAAAACAAAATAGATTGATGGCATAAAAGTATCCTAGCAACAATCTAGACGTGTACGCTACGCAACGGCGATCTCGTAGGCCGGTCAGCAGGCGGGGGGTCGAAGGGGGAGCTGTCCCCCGTGGGTCTCAAGGCAACGTCCTGATACCTCTTCGGAACAATATTGATTACATCTATAAAATCACTATGAAAAATCATCGGATTGATGAAATCAAGTTGATTTTGATCCATTCAAAATATCTCAATTACAGTACCTTTTTGCAGGCGGCAGATGAGGAGGCGGCGTCTCTGGATGGGAAACGCCGGTTCAACTTTTTGCAGGAGGCGGCTGGGGAGGCGGCATCTCTGGCTGGGAAACACCGGAACCGGTGAGAAGGAGGGCGGCTCCGGCAGCCCTAGGTCTGGATCCGGCGGCGCCACTTCTTCCCCGCTTGGATTGAGGCGGAGATGGAGGGCAGGAGGCAGCGGCGCGAAAGGGAGTCGAATGGGCGAGACTAGGGCGCGGGAGAAAATTATTTTACAGGAGAGAAAAAAACTCCCAACCGTAGAGTAGGGAGCTTGCTACGTACCCGTGGGAGATGGAGCTGAGTAAGAAGATTTCGGGGCCTTCATAAAGTAGGGACTCGAGTTGAGGCCCTGTTGGACTTGAGTTTTTTTGTCTAGCTTTAAAAAATAGAGTAGGTGCCCTGTTTAGGGTCCCTGTTAGAGATGCTCTACTATAGTAAGTCCTTTTGCTGATCCACCATGCGAAAATTCCAAAAATTATTCATTTGGTTTTAGTACATGCTTCTTTCTCAAACATGTCTTTTAATTTAATGGGTTTGTATGATTTTTGGTGCAAATGTTTCGTTTGAGCTTCTCACAAGTTCATTTTGGGTTTTATTTCATTAAATTCTGTGAATCTATCTGGTTAATTTGATTTATGATTGATGGGTAAGCACAAGATTTGTGCTACTTTATATCTTAAGCACCTTTCTAGTTGACGTACTAGTGCCATCCTTTGTTAATGTTGTTTCCACTTTTCATGCGTAATACGTACCGAACTATTAGTTTTGCTCGCCATGTACAAAGCTTATGGACTTGTCAATATTGTAGGGGGTGAAATGATTGACGAGCATTGTAATACTGATCTAGTGTGGTTTCCAGAAATGTTTAAGAATTAGTACTGGCTGGATTTCTTGTAAATTGATTTCAAACCTAAATTCGGGTTTTATGTGATTTAATGGAAGTACTTCATAATGATCAATCATTCAGGTTAAGATCGATATAAACCAATCTAATTTTTCTATATACATATGACATGCCAACGATTAAACAACTTATTAGAAACACAAGACAGCCAATACAAAATGCTAGAATGGGTTCAAACAAATAAGACAATTTTTGAAGTATCCATGATCGATACCAATGAATAGGATAGAGCTTATCTACCCTAGATTTCTACGGTATATGGAATTTTTGGTTTCCTTTGGTGCAAATCCAATCATCTAGATTGGAAATAAGAAACAATTTGCCCATTGGTAGCAAACGGCTATTCATTAAGCGGAGGAAATAGTAATAAAAAGAAAAAGGTTTATGCTCCTTTATCTTAAAAAAATAGACTAACAGGGTCAGCTACTTAGCCAGCTTTCATAATTAAATGCTGTCACTATATGAATAGCTCTTATTATGAAAAGAGCTATTTACTCTATAATGGATAGATAGAGCCAAAGAATGTGAACTATACAAGTTCACAATACCCTTCGATGAAATGAAAAAAAGGGTTCTGGTGTATAGAGAGGGCCTCACTGTTTAAAAGAGAACCATAGAAACGATGGAACCCACTATTTTTATTAGTATCGTCAGAATTTTTTATTTCTATGCGAAATAACTTAAGGAAATAGAATAGAAAATTGTGGTTGGGAAGGTTATAAGTAGCAAAAGCCATTGGAACTAATATTTTATATATGGGAATAATTCGTTTTGTTATTAATAGGAAAAAGGATTGCTAAAAGAAGAGAAATAAGCATAGAACTGCATTTTGGAGTTTTGATGGCTGCTCAAGGCAAAAATTTGAGCTTGGAGATGGCTCTGGTCACAAATGTGTGCAACTATGAAGAACTAGCAAAGAAGAAACTGCCGAAGATGGTTTATGATTTCTATGCCGCCGGTGCAGAAGATCAATGGACTCTCAGGGAGAAGAGGGAGGCATTCTCCAGAATTTTGTAAGTTATGTTCTACATTGGTAGGGAATATCTGAAAATGTATAACAGGAAGTTCTTTTCATTTCACATTGTGTTCTGATTTTGAAAGTAAAATATATTACCCATTACTTTGTTTTGCAAAGTACATTATGATGTCCTTTCTTGATAAATGATTTTAGGTTTCTGCCACGGATATTGCTTGATGTGTCCTGTATCGATATGTCTACGAGCATCTTAGGCTACAGAATTTCCATGCCCATTATGATTGCTCCAACGGCTTTGCACAAGATGGCACATCCTGAAGGTTCTAGTTTGCTACCACAACATTTTTCTTTTGACAATTGCATATTTCAAATAGAAGTTCCTTTAGGGGATTTATCTGGATGCAGGAGAGCTTGCTACTGCCAGAGCTGCAGCCACTGCAGAAACTATAATGGTTTGAAAGATAATAGTAAATTTGATGTGTTTTTCTATCTACACCCAACACGTCGATTCACTGACTGATCATATTTTCAGACATTATCTTCATGGTCATCTTGTAGTATTGAAGAGGTTAACTCGGCAGGATCTGGAATCAGTTTCTTCCAATTTTCAGTATTACACTATTCCCTTTCTTATACTAACATATTGCCCGTACATTACAACGAGATTTTAGCTAAAGAAAATTATCATTTATCGGTTCTTCCACATATATCATCTTTTAATTGCAACATATATTTGTTACTGACATGTTCTTTTTTCTTCCCACAAAAAATAGAGAGTTGATGGGGGTGGTTGACATATGGGCCCTCCCACGCTGTCATTTTTTCTTTTAAAAAAAGTAAGAAATTGATAATGGAGGTGATAGCAGATTCACCACTCACCACCACCGGTACTCCCTTTTATCCCTTTCTTATATTCTTCACTTTTGCTCTTTGTGATCAATGTTTCCTTACTTCTTGTCAATGTCTTTTTCAGATATACAAGGACAGGAACTTAGTGCAACAGCTTATCCAAAGTGCTGAAAAGGCTGGCCATAAGGCAATTGTACTGACTGTTGATGCTCCATGGCTTGGTCGCAGGGAAGCTGATGTTAAGAACAGGTCCTCATCTTGCAACTGCAGTCTGATGTTTTGCAGAGATATTGATTTTTCATCAGACTAGTGTTTGGCGTGCGAATTATACATTATTTAATGAAAATGCGCACTCTACATATTTTTTTTTAAAAAAAGAAACTCCACTACAAACTCAGTATCTGCATTATGCTTTACGTTACATTCTAGGTTTACCTTACCTCAGAATGTCGTGTTGAAGACCTTTGAGGGGCTCGATCAGGGCAAGACAGATAAGGTTGTCTGAAAACTGGGCTGATCCCACTATATGAAGTAGTCATGATTATATTTAACATATCCTATATAATTCTTTTTTGAGATGTTTCAGATGAATGGCTCTGGTCTTGTCGCCTATGTCGCTAGCCAGATTGACCGCTCTTTTTCTTGGAAGGTATGACAGTTACACTATGACTTGTAATTTTCACATAACAACCAGTTAATATGAAAGATTTTAACCATAAGAACAATGACACATCTTAGGCACAACCATTGATGAGAATGAAATATTGATGACTCATGATGCAATATAGGATATCAAGGGGTTACAGACAGTCACATCATTGCCGGTCTTAGTGAAAGGAATTATAACAGCAGAAGACGGTATGTCCTTGGTTTCAATTACCTTGTGTAAATGCATGTGAAATTATCCGAGCTGCAAATCTCATAAGATATTTACAACCTGCAGCTAGAATTGCTATAGAATGCGGTGCAGCTGGTATCATCATGTCCAACCATGGTGGCCGCCAGCTAGACTATCTTCCTGCAACCATCAGCTGCCTAGAAGAGGTATGCCATTGCCCATTGCTAGCCCAATAAGCAATTCAGCAAGTGTGTGAAAGATCAGATGTTTTATGTTTTTAAACGCATTTTAGCTGAAAATAATTAGTAATCTCAGGTTGTCAGGGAAGCAAACGGGCGTGTACCGGTGTTCATTGACAGCGGTTTTCGCCGTGGCACTGACGTGTTCAAGACCTGGCCTTGGGAGCTTCGGGAGTATTTGTAAGTCCCCCTACTGCTTAACTAAACGATGATGATCATAGCACGGCATGTAAACGCGTCATGCTTCTTTGTCTGTCAGATTGGTAGGCCGGTGCTGTTCTCCCTCGCCGTCGACGGCGAGGCCGGCGTGAGGAACGCGCTGCGGATGCTGAGAGACGAGCTAGAGGTCACCATGGCGCTGAGCGGCTGCACGTCGGTGAAGGAGATCACGCGCAGCCACGTCGTCACCGAGAACGACAAGATCCGTAGCTGTTCTCGGTTGTAGTGTACCCAAGTTTCCTTTGCATTTGCGTTGTTGGACATGAGAAGGGAGGTTTGGTTTGTACGATCAGACATCTCTTCAGACTGCGGCTAACTTGGTTCTGTAACTTGTGTTCAGTCAGTGTCAGTTGGAGAATGATAAGTTGATTACAAGAAGGGTTGTGTAGATGAAAAACTGCAACGCAAATTAACCCTAAATAAATCCATTTTAAGCGAACGGAGTGTAACTCGGCTGGTTTGGTTCAACCTATCCACTCAAGTTCAAATTCTAAACTTGGCACAGATATCCGTATTTATGGCTAATTATTGTTATAGGCAACGTTTCCGGTGACATTGAGACGTCCATATGAAGATATAAAAAAAATCAGTTTTAGATTTTACAAGAGGACTAGCAACGTGTAAGTGCGTTGCAACGAAAATAAATGGCGAGTTAGTTGAGAAAAGAGAGCATGTGTTCGACAGACGATCAAGTGACACAGCGATGTAAAAAAAGAGAGGTGGTAATCGTTTGACAGTAGAGGGAGATGGTGGCATATCAAATCCTAGCTCGAGAGAGAATGTAGTCTTATAATAAGCTAAATCGCACAAAAACCTATAAATAAAGTAATAACTTTGTCTTTGCATATTGATGATAGATCATTGTAAAGGGAGATGTAACTAATCTTTATCTTTGCAAATATTTTCATAAACATATGGTGAACAGGTTGGAATTTCTCCCATAATCAGTTCTAAGACTTAAGTCTTGCTCTACTCCTGATTAGATGGACTACAGCTTGCTCAGTATTAGAATAAAGCTGATGTATAGATATCTGTACAGATATCATATTTGCAGCTCTAAAAGGAAAATATCTTCAAGTCAACTTGACTTTTAACAGTAAAATGAAATAAGTGGGATCCATCAGCAATCTGCAAGTTCATAAAATCTATAAAGACTAACTGTCTTCCTATTGAGGAATCTTAGATAAAGAATCCCGTGGTACAAATGTAATGGAGGACATTAGAATTAAATGGTTTCCTGTACAGGGTTAAGGAGAGATACTGCCACATTTTTTTTTTTGCCTCAATCTCTATTGCAATAATCTCCCTTGTTCTCAGATTAGCATTGTGCAGGTTAGGGGGAAAATGGCAAATTAATATATCCGTGTTTAGTAAAAGTGACCTTTGGTATTGGATTCTCCAAGGTGCCATGACCTGCTGATCCTTGATGTTCAAATGAGGGGCAAAGCATCTACTCAATCATTCTTGGCAGCGTCTCAACCTCGCGGGATTGTGAGAGGGCAGCGGAGGACAGGAGAGCAGGGGTGCACCTTCATCAGACTCGTTGGTGGGATTGTTCACTGGATCTGGGCCATCACCACCGCTGAGCTTGACACCAAATTCACGTCGTCGTGGGGCTCTTCGTTGCCATCGGCCTTGAGAATTATATCGGCCAGATGTGCAGCGGTAGTAGTTGGGACCGAAAAGAGTCATCGCTGCGATAAGTATGGGCCTATGGAGAAGACGAGATGCGCTCGCAGGCTTCATCCTTCAGGTGTGAACGGTGTAGGGGGAGGCGGCTAAGGTGTTGGAGGAAGACGAGGAGTAGCGAGCATATTCTCGGCCATCGGGAGTACGGCGTGGAGAGGAGATGAAGCGGACGAACGGAAAAATTATAAATTTTTATAATAGTTAAGATAAGTGCATAAATAATCTCTAAATTGGGATAGTTTACATGAAATATGATCAAACCATATACTACCATAAAAGGGAGAAATTATTGCCGAGGAATGAAACCAATCCGCTGCCGTGTTACACGGCAACTGCAATTTGTAGCCGTCAGCAGGGGACCCTATCCACCACCATATCCGTTGGATCCCTCGTGCCCCGTGATCTCGGCCGTTCGTTTTCCCCTATACTCCCCTTACCCTACTACCCTTCTACACTTATACAATCCCAACGCCAGCGGCGAAGGCGACGAAGACGAGAGCAAGACCAGAAGGGGAAAACTTGCTCTCCCGGCGATCGCGAGGCCTCTCAAGATGGTAATCCCCTACCCGATTTCCCGCTCCCTTTCCTTGGATTTGATCCGTATTCCCAATTGATGCCTTCGACGTGGTTCGTGCGAAGAATTTGCGGGAGATCGGATCCTTTGGTGTAGAATGTCGAGTCGATTAGGCTTGTTTTGGCGGTGTTTTTGCGTCAGATGGTTCAGATCGGAAGTAGAATGAGAGACGAAGAGTCTGAGAAAAATCTAGTGGTCTTTCTGGGACTGAATCCTGTCGATTTCCTCCTGTTTTGATGGCGTCTGTGTGGTTTGGCCAGGTGGTGCTGCAACCAGATCCGTTCCTGAGCGAGCTGACGAGCATGTTCGAGCGGAGCACGGAGAAGGGGTCCGTTTGGGTCACCATGAAGCGATGTGAGTGCTCTTCCAACTGGTAATCTGGTTTAGATTTGGATCCGGAAGTTTTGGAGTTTGAGTTGATGGGTCGCTTGATGTGGGCAGCGTCGATGAAGTGCCAGGCGAGGTTGAAGAAGATGGCGGCGAAGGGAGAGCCAGTGGAGCTCCGGTGCCTCGTCCGTGCCACCGATGGCAAGAAGAACATCTCCACCTCGGTACTGGGACTGTCGTTTGCGCTGCTGATAGGATTATGAGTTATATTTTGCTTATGATTGCTAGTTTGTGCATAATGGCTACCAGCTCTCTAGTATTCACTGCTAAGTATGCCTCCAGGTGGTAAGCAAGGAATGTGAATCTTAGATCAATTTTCATGTTTCTCTGCCTAGGTATTGTGTGCACTAAAACATCTCGGATGTGAAATTTTGGTACTGGACCTTCATTTGGTATTTTAGTCATCAAGGCTGTATATTTACTTTTGGGAGAGAGATAGAAGTATGGAATGTATAACTGCTGCAATAGGTAGGTCAAAACTGTGAACTGGATATATAGATAGAACATATACCATAGATTGGTTTCTATACCATATATAGATAGTACACTGGTTTCTTACTTAAGCGTCTGATAAGCATCTTATGGCAGTAGCATGTGTAGCAATTTGTATAGCATGATCATAACAGGAACTGTAGGACGAGATGCTTACTCACAGGACATCTTAACTCACTAGCATCTTATTGCAGTACAATGTAGTGGTAGCATAATCACAAGTAGGAACAGACTATACTATCACATGCTTAGTCATAGCCTGATAAAACAACGACGAACTGTTCAAGAGACAAACTGGCTAAGAAAGAGTTTAGTGCCATACCACGATAGCTGAACTTCATTTATCATGAAGATGGATTATGTTAATATTGCATGTTTGCCTGACCGACAGAGTCTCATTTTCACCAAGGGCTAAGATAGCCCACCAGTTGGTGTAAATGTTTTGAGTATGAGACTCATTTGTGTGCTCTTGCCAAGTCTCAATTGCATCAGCCATCAGGTAGTGAGGTTATTCATTAATCGCTAAAACTTATATTTTGTGAAAACCGTCATCAAGGTGCTTGGACTTAAATTATATGCTACAAGTGTTATTCGTTATGACAAGGCTGTAGCATCCATGGGCCATTTTTTCCCCATGTGTTTAATCTCTATCACCAAGCAGTTGACCTGGTCATCTTTTTCCATATGAGTAAGACGAAGTTCAGAGTCCCAAGATCTATGTTCTGCAAACAGTTTAATTTCTCCTGTACCTTATATGCGGTGAAAACTGACATGGTGATTTGGGGTATTTCACATCAAAGGCTAAAAAAATGGTGATTATATCTCCCTTGCTGTTCATGCAAATACAGAGTTAGCTGCTATCACAATAATAGCTGATTTGTAACCATGGCCGAACATATTATATATATCCTGGTAAAAAACATGTGCACGACTAATTTCTTTCTCCACTGTGTGCATATTTGTTTGTCCCTGCTACATTATACTTGTCTAAGGCTCTAAGCCACCCAACAGAGCATTCTCTCTACCAAATGCTATACCCTAGGACTAGATAGTGCAAGTACTACTGTATTTACTTATATGTTGGCAATACTATGATGTTTTCCTTTAATATCATTAGAGTACAGTCACCTGCTATATGTTTTCGTGGTCTTGATGAAATAATGGATATTTGAGTTGATTAACGATGGATTTATACATCTTTCTGATGCCATAAACATCAGCCTTACTCATTCTAGATGCATAAATGTTCTCCTTTCTTTTGCCCATATTTTTTAGGCCAGCCAATAAATCTTATTGAAACTTGTCATGTCTTTCAGCTCTCTGCAAAGGAGTACCTGAAGTTCCAAGCTTCATATGCCACAGTTCTTAAAGCCCACATGCATGCCTTGAAGAAGAGGGAGAGGAAGGACAAGAAGAAGGCTGCAGAGCCTGAGAAGGTACCAGAGAAGGCACCAAAGAAGCAGAAGAAAGTGTCGTCTTCAAAGAAATCTGCAGGGTCTAAGTCGTGAGTTACTGTAAGAATTCACTAAGCCCTTTTTTGCCCACAGCCAGAGTAATATGGGTGTGGTCAAGACATTATCCTCCATTTTACTCTTATTCATGCCTGCTGAGATGAAGCGTGTGAATACCTTTATAGATCTGTGCCATCGACATTAGCATTTTTGAAGCAGCTTTGGTTGTCTAGATGTAAGCCACCCTGGCTTTTTTTCCCCTGAATGCCACCATAGAAAGACATGTCTCTTAAACTGTGCTAGATCTGATCTTCAAGTAAGTGCAACTATCAATTGACAGAATTACGTCTGGAGTATCAAGTTATGCAGCTGGGACTGCAAAAGAAATGCAGAGTTGCTGATCATCTTGATGTTTGTTCTTCTTCCATTTGTTTTGCTGCTTGTGGAGAAAAAGTGTATAGGTATGTTCCTGTCTCGTGATACCCATATGCAAGTGGTGATCAAAATATAAGCAGATTCCAGGTTAGTTTGCTGCATAAACAAACGGCCTATCTCTCAGCCATTGCTGCATCAACATGGAGCCTGCCCCGGCCTCGTGGCCGTATCCTGTGTATGGGCACGGCATTGTCGCTTCCTAGCTATTTGTGCTGCACTTCTGCTGTACCCGGTCCCAACTGATCCTCGTATTGGCTCAGACAAGTCCAAGCTTCAGTTTTCACATCATTTCGATTTTTCAACACGGTTAGAATTTAGAAACCATATCATGTGGTGGTATTTTTGTCTAGAGATTCACCTTAGAATATCGTACCAAATTGCAGAGACGAATCTTTGCTGAGTAGGAGGCAGCCACTACTGCGAGCAGCAGTGCAGCAGCCGTCACTATCCACCACCCAACCGGACAAAATCCGAGCAAAAAATAAACCCCACTGATCACTCACTGATCCGTCATCACCGAACGCCTCGAGCTCTCGCTCGCGTCGCGCGCCGCGCACCCATCCGGCCTCGCCACCACCCACTCCCGATCGCCCCCGTCGCCACCCACCCCTCAAAAATCTCATCTTTTCCGCCTCCTCGCCAAACAACGCCCACCCACGAGGGAAGATGAGAGGGCTGCTCGCGTGCGCCACGCTCGCCCGCCGCGCCGGCGCCGCCGCGACGTCGTCGGCGCGCCGCCACCTGGCGGGCGCGGCGGAGGCGGCGGAGGCGGAGCTGAAGAAGACGGCGCTGTACGACTTCCACGTCGCGAACGGGGGAAAGATGGTGCCGTTCGCGGGGTGGAGCATGCCCATCCAGTACAAGGACACCATCATGGACTCCACCCTCAACTGCCGCGCCAACGGCAGCCTCTTCGACGTCTCCCACATGTGCGGCCTCAGCCTCCAGGGCCGCCAGGCCATCCCCTTCCTCGAGTCCCTCGTCGTCGCCGACGTCGCGGGCCTCAAGGACGGCACGGGGACGCTCACCGTCTTCACCAACGAGCGCGGCGGCGCCATCGACGACTCGGTGGTCACCAAGGTCACCGACCAGCACATCTACCTCGTCGTCAACGCCGGGTGCAGGGACAAAGATCTCGCCCACATTGGGGCGCACATGGAGGCCTTCAACAAGAAGGGCGGCGATGTCAAGTGGCACATCCACGATGAGCGCTCGCTGCTCGCATTGCAGGTGAGCAGTTTCTTACCCCTTCTGGCTCTTGGGGGATCTCTTGGTGTTCTTGTTTTGGTTAATTGATTGCCTCGATGGATTATTAATTTCGAAAATGGATTTAGCAACTGATTATTTCTGAGATTAGGGAATGTCTTGCTTATGAATAATCAACACTGCGATAAATGGTCCATTTCTCTCTTTTTTTTTTAACGGGAGATAAATAGACCATTTCTGTCAGATAGGCGGTGGGATGTGTAGTCAGTGGATGATGGCAAGCGAAGAAAGATTCGCTTCATATATAAATGTTTTTGCCCACTTCAAAAAAACCACTAATTGTTTCCTTTTCTTTAGATGATGGATTAAAACCTGGCCTCTACATCCAACACGGATGTACACGGCCGATAAAGATTGTTTCCCTTGTTTTTATTAACTAGAGGGTCAGAGAATATAAGGTATGAGGCTTGTTCAATGCACTGCAGTTTTATTTTTTTAACTAGAGGGTCAGAGAATATTAGCTAGAGGATGCACAATGGGTTTGATGTGCATATGAGCACAGGTAGTAAGGCAGATGTTTGATTTTGATGGTGTGTTGGTGGAAAGATGTAGGATTTTATTATATGTAGTTTAATGTTTGATGGCATTTCATGCAGTAAACGTGATGTGGTTGACGAGCATAAGAGATAACAGTGTCAATTACTGTGTACGCTACCAGACTCATGGACTCAAAACTATCAAACAACAGTTCTTCTTTGCTAGTAAATCATTATTTTATTTGTTATAATGCTTTTCTGGGACTGATTATAGTGATCTGTTGATGTAGTGGTTGAGCAAGTTTGTGTGTCGTTTTCTTGGTTGGTGGAAGTAAAGCTTCTTTCAGTCATGTGGCTTTATTTTTAGTGTAATACAGAAGTGCCTAAGCCATATCATCCCAAAATATGACTTTAAGTTTTCTATGCGATCATGGTACAATATACATAGAACCTGGTTCATAATGAACCCTTCTTGCAACAGTTCATGATTTCGTCAAGAAAGAGGTGGACGAATGTTTGTACAAATATATAGTCATGGATAGAAACATTGCTGGACATATTTTGTAATTTCAATTTTCATGCAAGATTGCTGGGAAATTTCTCTCAATTCCTTACTCCCTCAGCCTTTTGTGTGATTTTATGGTAGTGATCAATTTTCACTATTACAGCATGTAGAAAGTTTATTTCTCCTGACTATATTACTTGTTATTTTTCACATGAGCAGGGACCTCTTGCTGCACCAACTCTCCAGTTGCTGACAAAAGAAGATTTAAGCAAAATGTATTTCAGTGACTTCAAGATGATTGACATCAATGGATATGCTTGCTATCTCACCAGAACTGGGTATGCTTCATTTGATCCTTTACTCCAGTTATTTCAATACACCATTCCTCATATGATTTATAAACCAGGTCATTAACAGCCACGCTACTATCTTTTCTTTGAATTGCTTTGAACATTATGTCAATATTCTGAGAGTTTCTTATTTCAGTTATACTGGTGAAGATGGCTTTGAAATCTCTGTTCCATCAGAGAATGCGGTTGATCTTGCAAAGGACCTCCTGGAGAAATCTGAAGGCAAGGTGAGGCTGACTGGTTTAGGTGCCCGTGACAGTCTCCGTTTGGAGGCTGGCCTCTGCCTGTACGGCAACGACATGGAGCAACACATCACGCCAGTTGAGGCTGGTCTCTCATGGGCAATTGGCAAGAGGAGGAGAGCAGAAGGTGGCTTCCTGGGAGCTGATGTGATCCTCAAGCAGCTCCAGGAAGGCCCAAAGATCAGGCGTGTCGGTCTCTTCTCGCAAGGACCGCCTCCACGGAGTCATAGTGAGATTGTGAGCAATTCTGGGGAGAACATTGGTGAGGTGACCAGTGGAGGGTTCAGCCCCTGCTTGAAGAAGAACATCGCCATGGGTTACGTAAAATCCGGTTTGCACAAAGCTGGGACAGAGTTCAAGGTTGTCGTCCGTGGGAAGTCCTACGATGCCGTCGTCACCAAGATGCCATTCGTGCCAACCAAGTACTACAAGCCCTCATAGATTGTACAAAGGATGTTCCTTCAGTTACAATTTTCTCATCCCACTGTCTCGTGGCGGCTTGTTCTGCAATGCTGCAACTGTAACTTCTGTAAGGTTCCATCTTACAGATTGACACTTTACATCTGTCCATCTAATAATATGAGATGTGATATGCCATATGGTTCCTCTCCCACAAGTAGTCTTCAGAATTTGGTGTGTGCCTTAGAAGTTACAAGGCCAAATTCCCTGGCTGCTGCAGATGTTGCATAACGCAAATTCAGCAACTGTTTTGGCGCATGTTCTTCAAGAAATTGAGGCCTGTAGTTCCCTTATGCAAAAGAGGGTAAGAAATGTAAATAATAATTAAAAAATAACGAGAACAGCCATGGCCTTGCAGGCAGTGTACATGGTTTCAGTTCAAGACTCTGCATGACAATTCCACTTCAGCTAGTGGGGATGTGGCGGAGCTCCAGCGAGAGGCTGCAGCCGCTCTTGGCGAAGAGCATGCCATGGTAGACCGGGATGAGGGCCACGAGGCGGAACGCCGGCAAGCGCCGGCGCCGGCGGCAGCTGCTGAAGCGGAAGATCCGCTCTTTCGACCAGGCCTGCTGGTGGGCCCCACAGGTCAGTGAAGCAAGCCATCGGTTTAGTTTACCCAAAACGTACCTCTCTGCTTACCGTCCGATTGATGTTAGGCGGTTGAGATTAAGGGAGAACCTCCAACATGAACGCTAAGTTCGTCAATTCCTCGAGCTCATGGCATGGTTTTGCCGTGTCTGATCCGGCCGCCGCGCCGAGCGGAAGCCTCAACTAGGTCGCTTGGGTTGGGGCCGGCCGCTCCGGCTCTGCCAAACTGCTCGCGCGCGCACATGTATGCGAGTAGTTGCGAGCCAGTGGTGTGGACGATGCGTGCAAGTGCAACCTGCCGGAGACAGAAGAAAGAGGGGTCTACAAGCTGGCCGGCCATGGCAGGGAGGGAGGCTGCAGGATCATCACTCCACTCGTGAGCACGGGTTCATGCTTCGCCTGCCATAGTTCACCGGGTCCAAACGTTCGCACGCCTCCCCAGCCAGCCACACCACACCCCTGCCAACTTATGCTTCGTGTCGGGCATACCAACCTCTACAATTCCGGCGTAATTTCTAACTGGAATTATTCGGTTCAGCCTTAGGCACCATTTCTACGTGTGGTGCTACTTTCTCGTTTGACGTGATCATGCTTTTTAAACCATATTTTTCTAAAAAAAATTATATAAAAGTTTTTAAAAAAAATTAAATAAAGTCATTTTTTAATGTAATTGTTAATACTCAATTAATTATACACTAATGACTTTATTTTACGTGTCGCTGATAAGCTCAAGCTATAAGCCAATTTAAACGGTGCCTTAGTCACTGTTCGAAACCAAGGGTGGCTTAGATACCCTTTGAAGGAGCTTATGGTCTAAGCTCATTAGCCGTGCGTGAAATAAGGTGAGTTATTAACATATGATTAATTAGGTATTAATTATTATAAACTTGAAAAATAGATTTATTTGATTTTTTTAAAGAAACTTCTATATAGAAAGTATTTAAAAAAACACACCGTTTAGTAGTTTGAGAAGCATGCTTATGAAAAAGAGAAAATATGCTTAAGCCATAAGTTGATTCAAATGGTGCCTTAAGCTTGTAAGCTACCCGCAAAACGAAAAAGGTCATTAGCGCATGATTATTTAAATATTAGATATTACAACTTCAAAAATGGATTTATTTAATTTTTTAAAGAAATTTCTATATAAAGTTTTTGAAAAATATATTAGGAGGAGCTCTCTCCAATAAACTCAAAAGAACAATGTCTAATTTGCCTCCTCCGTTTATTCCGACTCAACCTTGCCACGGCACAATGGGCTCTGTTGAAACTGAGAGGAATATTTTCAGTTCATATCAAAATTGAAATTCTGTTGTTTCAAGCCGAATTCATGTTCCCGACCGTTCAAAAGAAAACCATAACCGCCTAACCGCGCAACACACTACCGCTTCCACCTCCATCCACGCAATCATGGAGGAAGGCGTAGTTAGCTGCACATTGGTTGGGACCCATGTGAAATTTTCACACAGAATCTGCTAGGTTAATACTAGTGACAACATGTTGGTAACGTTTAGTACCTGATGTAAAATTCGTTTCTTGGATGAGAGGTGCGTTTCCTGCTAGCTCCTGCCGCAAATTTATGTCGTGCAGGGCAGTTTCTTCAGAGAGAACGGCCTGCATTTTATTGCCCATGGTTAGTTATGTCAGTCACCTGTCCAGTGCCATGCCACTGCCTGACTGGGCATACTGCAGCTGTAGTCTTTGATCATACCAGTACCAGTAGTCCTGTACTACTATTTGCTCAAGTTAATAATCTGTTGCTACTACTAGCTCCAACCTCTCCTACCAACAACTTTCCTTAAGAAATACTAGAATACACATTACATGATACATGCATGATGCTAATGCTGCTGCTGCTAGCATTCTAGCAGCAGGGTACTCTTCAGTTCAGGAAACAGACATTTGCTGCAATTTAAGTTCAGAATAAGAACATTTTCAGGAAACTACTACTACCACTAATACTACTACTACTGGCTAGTAATTGTCTTGCTGCGAAAGTGCTAGTAATTTCTATGGCAAAGCTTTGCTAAATACTCAATCAGAATCTGCATTCTATCTACGTCAACAACCACGAAGGAATAGTACATGTGCCTGTACTTACCTGACAGAGTAGTCTTGAGTTCTTGGCCACCACATCAGCTTCCATGGTCCCCAGAAACCAGAAGGCAGGGATACAACATGGCAATGTGAGAAGTGACAGTAAACATCATACTCTAAGTTTTACTTAAAGCACCGGCAAAGATAAACAAGAAGCATCTGATCTATATCTAGTGGGGATTTTCATTGCATTATTACACTGAGAAATCACAGTACTTTTCACAAATGAAGGTCAGGAAAAGATGGTGACATGAAAAGCTTTCTCCAATTGTACGTCCCTTTGAGATGCTCTTTCTGCAAGCTCAATTCCAAGCCAAGATCTTTATCGTAGGCAAAGACTTGCGATGTGGATCTTTCTGTCTCCCTTGGGAACTTGTGATCAGCTTTTCAAGTTCAGACACTGCAAATACTATGTTGCACAGAACAAAGGCCATGCCACTCTTTTGTCTCTATTATCTATTGCTCCTTCTAATCGATCTTATGTGCTCTCTGAACATTGCCATTTATGCTGTTTCGCATCAGACAATTGCTACTTTGAGGTTAGCAAAGTTTGAACTCTTATTACAGTGCGTTTACTGCACTTTTATACCAAAGAAGCAACAGAAAAGCAGCAACAACTTTTGTCATATGACTCGTATGAAAGTGTGAAATAGAATATACTAGAGGACAGGGTCATTCCTCAATTTCATCATATGATCATATAGGATATATATACTGCATCGACATTGCTACGTAATCAGATAGGAGTATATACTTTCATAGCTTTACCTGAAGAATCTAATGAGATATTACTAGTACTACACTTCTTTTCGGGCCCACCTTGTAAAGACTAAAGAGTAGAAAATCATGTAAATATGTTACTGTAAAGCTGAATAACTAATGACGGATCGACAGCTTAAAAATGAATCATGTCACAAGAAAACTTCGTCTGAGAGGTTGGAGTTTTCCAGCATGAAATCAAGAAAAGTCGTTAACCTTCATACCCAAATTTCAAATCTCTTTCAT
Source organism: Oryza meyeriana var. granulata (assembly GCA_003991445.1). Taxonomy (NCBI): domain Eukaryota; kingdom Viridiplantae; phylum Streptophyta; class Magnoliopsida; order Poales; family Poaceae; genus Oryza; species Oryza meyeriana. The sequence goes on along the minus strand of RYFJ01000151.1, from coordinate 313,021 downwards.
GCCACAAATTAGCTAATCCGAATAAGATATAGCACGGGAGTCTTCTGAGAAGGATGAGCTCATATGTAACAGCAACAGTTTATTTACTCCTACTAGTAGTACATGGATGAAAAAAACAGCTCATAAACCTCTAGCCTGTATATAGTTCATCAGTTCCTCTGAAAAAAGGTGCACGCTGTATGACACTGTTGAAATCATAATAAACGAGTACAGAACCATAAACCTGACAGCGAAAGATCTAAAGGGATAAAGAATGGAAAACATCCTTGCATAAACAAATTAACGGTCAGCTGCAAAGGCGACGTGATATTGGCACGGCTCAATCAAAGAGTGGAGCCCCTCAGTCTTTGGAGCACAAGCTTTCTGATTGAACCGCACCAATATCCCGTTCCCACAGAGAGCAGAACAATCCCCCAACGATCAACATTCAGATCATCAAAAGAAAAGGAAAACGATCAGAAAGAAAAACAGCAATAAATACATGTATACTCCCTCTTAAGCCTCACCTCACTAGGATCAAACAAGAGTTCATGAGGACAGGGGATCAGACGGAGAAACACAATCTTTAGCTAGCCAAAGCACTCCTTTGTGTTTCATGCAGAAGCAGAACTGAAGGAGATGAGAAGAGGAGGAGCAGGACGAGAGGAAGGAGTCGTAGGATTCTTTAATAGGGCTTCTTGGAGGCAATGCAAAAGAGTGAGTAGATGAGAAGACGACGACGAGAGCAAAGCACAACATCGCTAGCTACTACTCCTACGTGAGTGACATATAGGAGGAGGAACCGAGGAAGCCAGGGCGAGTTGGAACAGCAACGGCGCAAATGAATTGAATGTGCCAACAACCAAACAAAGAGGAGGTTGGAGCATTTATGAGACACAATGAATTCAACAAGGTGAGAGGCGCAGAGGCTGGACGAGGCTAGCTATAGCAGGGGAGAAGAGAGAAGGTCGTCACGCTAGGAGATGCCTCGAGTGAGAGATCGATCGATCGATGTGGACGTCGACATTAACGACGATTTCATCGATTCCAATAGGCAGCGGCAGCAACAGCAGCAGCAGCAGCAGTGGTGTGTGGGGGCGTGGCTGGCTTGAATGCACTGCAGTGATTTCCCATCCCCTCTACAGCCTATGCAAGCATGGCATGGTATGTTTGCCTCCTCCCACCCTCCCTGCTTCTGCTGCTGCAACCTGCATCTGCATGACTACATGCCTCCCCCTTCTCTCTCTCTCTCTCCCCCTCTCCCTCTCTTTCTTCTCTCTGCGCACATCATCCATCTCTCCGCTCTTCTTATGTTGCATGCCTGTGCCTCGATCGATTGGTCAGGTTCGCGTAAGGCCAAGGGCTAGGAGTGCCGTGTGATGCGTCGTTGCCGGCAACGGCTGCCTTCCAAGGAACCAGCTAGTCTTTGTACGTCATCGTCGCCGACGACGACGTCAGTGGTCTGACGAGGCGGCGACGACGACGACGACCATTGTTCTCTGATCGTCTGATGAGCAGCTGCAGCTAGAAGGAGAATTGAAGCTGAACTGAACGCATTCCGCTGATCGATCAGTGCGGTTAAATTCTTGAAGCGATCGATGAGAGGTGAGCGTGTAGTCAGAATCGGCGTGCGTACGTTTAGTACTACTACGACCATATATGCATCGTCCGTGAATTGAAGTTTGGCCGGTGCGTGTTGCGTGACGCCATGGACTGCTGGCAACACTTGCAACAAATTAAACGGCATGCACCGATGCATGACATATATATATATATATATATATATATATATATATATATATATATATATATATATATATATATATGTGGCCATGTCGGACGATGATAATCGAGTCAAAATGGCAATGTTACGGGGAGATCTAGTGGCCAAATGAATGGCGATTTGGTCTGAAATAATGTTCGTCAGTGATATCTGTACATATGTAATGTTCCTACGCATGTGGACAAGGAAAGCAGTTCATGGATAAAACGACCTTTATCACGGGCACGCGAAATATGATTATCTTTCATTCAAAAAATTAAAGATTATATTTTTGAAAGGATACAAATCTACAGTGGAGTAGCTGTAGTTTTTTCGTGATGACACCTTCAGTGATTGCGAGTTTAGCGTTGCAGCGCTACGTTCATAAATGCAGTATACTGTATATGTACTGGCCATGCATCGTGTACGTTTATAACTGGAGTAGCAGCAATGAATGATCTGCAGTCCATATGAACGCATGTGTAGCACGCAGATCATGCTTAGCATGAATGAACGATCTTGCAAGGCCACCCAGCTTTAATTTAATTTAATTTTGCTGATGCTCGCTTACTCTTAAATGGCACGCTGATTGGTAGGGCGGCTTCAATTGATGCGTGAGTGCCTTGTGAAAATGGACGCACCTCATTGATGTCTGAACAAGCTGCAACGGACACGACTTACCCAATTCACGAGCTTGGAAGCCAGAAAAATAAGCAAAAAAGAGTTAACCCAAACAATGAAACAAGCACAATTTTGCACACCACCCAGCTTGATCAAAACAGCTATCAAATCTCTTCCTACATCGTTCTCTCCGGCTTTGTTTGACCGAGGAGCTACAACGGACACGAGTTACCCAATTCACAAGTTTGGAAGCCACAAAAATAAGCAAAAAGGTTAACCCAAACAATGGAACAGGCACAATTTTGCACACCACTGAGCTTGATCAAAACAGCTGACAAAATCCTACATCGTTCTCTCCGGCTTTGTTTGACCCAGGCCCATCATCAGGAAGATCAGGCAAATGGTTCTCCTTGGCCAACAAAATTGAGCACACAGCAGCAACTAGCTAGTAGTAATATTCCAAATCCATCATCCAAGGCCACAGGCAAGAGCAAGCAAAAAAATAGAGCAATGCGGCAGCAGATTGATCTCTACAGAACACATGACAAAGCAATGGCGATGCTGCTATAACGCCACCAATCAGGATTCCCTGCTCGCACTCGCAGCGCAGCTTCATCCTGACACTGCACACATGATCGCACCTGCATCCCCCGGGTCATCCTTTGCCTCCTCCTCGGCTCCTCGCGAGGCATGGCTTCGCTCCCTCTCCCCACTCTTCTCCACCACGACGCCCTCCTCTCCCGCGCCCACCACCGCCCTCCTCCCTTGCCACCGCCACTCCCCTCTCGCGTCGCCGCGGCGCACCCCTCCGCCCCCTCTCCGTCTCCGTACGCCGATGAGCACCTCCGAGCCGAGGAGCTCCGGTCCTACGCGGCGACCCTTCAGGGCTGCGCCGAACGTCGCGCGCTCCGCCGCGGGAAGGCCCTCCACGCGCGGCTGCTCCGGTCCGGGCTGCGGCCGGACGCGTTCCTGCACGACTCGCTGCTCAACATGTACTGCAAGTGCGGCCGCCTCGTGGCCGCACGCAGCGTGTTCGACGGGATGCCGCACAGGGACATCGTCTCCTGGACGGCCATGATCTCCGCCCACACCGCGGCGGGCGACGCCAGCTCGGCCCACGAGTTGTTCGCCGAGATGGGCGAGCAAGGGGTTCACACTCGCCGCGGTCCTGAAGGCCTCCGCGGTGGGTTCGGACTTGGGGTTTACGCCTCAGGTGCATGCTCAGGCGGTGAAGCTGCAGGGTTTGCTTGATCCCTACCTTGCTTCTTCCTTGGTCGAGGCCTACGTCAGCTCTGGGGAGGTGGATGTCGCTGAGAGAACCTTGTTGGACTCGCCGGTGAGAAGCGATGTGTCATGGAATGCTCTGCTCAATGAGTATGCTCGGGATGGTGACTACACGAAGGTCATGCAGGTTTTTGATAAGCTGGTGGAATCTGGCGATGAGATAAGCAAGTATACTTTACCTACTGTTCTCAAGTGCTGCACAGAGCTCGCTCTTGCAAAATCTGGTTAGGCTGTGCATGGTTTGGTGATTAAAAGAGGGCTGGAAATGGATATCATATTGAACAATTGCCTTATTGAGCTGTATTCAAAGTGTCTGTCTGCTGAAGATGCCTATGAAGTCTTTGCCAAGATAGATGAACCCGACGTGGTGCATTGCAGTGTGATGATCTCTTGTTTCAATCGACATGACATGGCTCCAGAAGCGTTTGATATTTTCGTGCTAATGTCAGACATGGGAGTCAAACCTAATCAATATACATTTGTTGGCTTAGCCATTGTTACGTCAAGAACAGGTGATATGAACCTATGTCGCGGTGTTCATGCACACATTGTGAAGAGTGGATTTTCCAGGACAAAGGGAGTGTGTGATGCTATTGTAAGTATGTATGTGACAGCTGGTGCTGTTAAAGATGCGATTCTTGCTTTGATCTTATGCACGAGCCTGACATAACTTCTTGGAACACACTTCTCTCTGGATTTTATAGTGGAAACAACTGTGAACATGGTTTGAGAATTTTCAAGCAGATGTTTTGTGAAGGTGTTTTAGCAAATAAATATACCTATGTAGGCATTTTGAGGTGCTGCACTAGCTTGATGGACTTGAAGTTTGGTTTTCAGGTTCATGCATGTGTTCTGAAAAGTGGGTTTCAAAGAGATTGTGATGTTTCAAGAATGCTTCTCGACATGTATGTGCAAGCTGGGTGCTTTACACATGCACGCCTGGTATTTGACGGGCTGAAAGAAAGAGATGTGTTCTCATGGACAGTTGTTATGTCAACATATGCTAAAACTGATGAAGGCGAGAAGGCAATAGAATGCTTCCGCTCAATGTTGCAAGCGAACAAAAGGCCTAATGATGCTACATTAGCTACCTCGTTAAGTGTTTGCTCTGATTGGGCTTGCTTAGGCAGTGACCTCCAGCTGCATTCATATACCATCAAATCTGGCTGGAACAGTGCAGTTGTTTCCAGTGCTTTAGTTGACATGTATGTGAAGTGCGGGAACATAAGAGATGCTGAGATGCTATTTGATGAGTCAAACACGCACGACTTAGTTGAATGGAATACGATCATCTGTGGTTATGCTCACCATGGTCGTGGATACAAGGCACTGGAGGCTTTCCAAGAGATGATAGACGAGGGGAAGGTACCCGATGAGATAACATTTGTAGGTGTCCTCTCAGCATGTAGCCATGCAGGATTGCTTGATGAGGGAAGGAGGTACTTTAAATTGCTGAGTAGTGTGTATGGAATTACTCCTACATTGGAACACTATGCTTGCATGGTTGATATTCTGGCCAAGGCTGGAAAACTAGCTGAGGCTGAATCTCTTATTAATGAGATGCCATTGACCTCAGATGCATCCTTATGGAAGACAATTCTAGGAGCATGTAGGATGCATGGAAACATTGAGATTGCTGAGAGAGCAGCAGAAAAATTGTTTGAGTTACAACCGGATGATATATCTTCTTGCATATTGTTGTCTAACATGTATGCGGATTTGAAAAGGTGGAATGATGTTGCTAAAGTTAGGAGTATGCTAGTAGATCGTGGAGTAAAGAAGGAACCAGGGTGTAGCTGGATTGAAATCAATGGGAAAATACATGTTTTCCTGTCACAAGATGGGTACTCTAAATACTAAAAGTTGATTGGTGTATTTCACCCCTCTTGTTCCTGCAATCTGAAGTGCCAATGCGGTCTTTGGGCCAGAAAGCCGGTTCCAGGTATTAGCTAGTAGTAATATTTCAAATCCATCATCCAAGGCCACAGGCAAGAGCAAGCAAAAAATAAATGCGGCAGCAGATTGATCCCTACAGAACACATCAAAAAACAATGGCGATGCTGCTATAACGCCACGAATCAGGATTCCCTGCTCGCAGCGCAGCTTCATCCTGACACTGCACACATCGCCCCTGCCAGTGCCCAGGATGAAGATGAGCAACCACATTGCATCCAGGCTCTGCGACCAGCAACAGAACCCAAACGCAGTAAATTTAAGGCCCTCGTGCCGGTGACCTTTTCCATCAGCTGCTGCTGCTGTCGGTAGAGCCAGGCAGGCAGGCAATAAAGCGGCAACAGCAACCAGATTAATGACACACTGAGATCTAGATTGACCTCGTCACAGCAACGGGAGTAACAAGCAACCATAACGACATCAAACATGGACGAGGATAAATTCACCAGAAATGCCCGGACCTTTTCAGAGTCCATCACTTGGTATTATTAAGCGGCGCGTGTATGTTTACAATATCTGATAGGGATTTTGGTATTACTAGAATGTACTAAAGATTTGCCACGAGGTAAGCAAGAATGTACACTTGTTGGCAAGTTTATTTACAGGAGTTGAGTGATTGCCGTCAGCACCACCTAGAGCAGCCCGAAGGTGTTCTCGCCACTGTAAGTCATGTAGAGGAACCCATCCTCATCCTTGTTCTCCTCATAAATTGCAGACATCAAAGCAGCTGCAAAGCCAACAAAGTGATGAAATGAGAAAACATGATCCATGCAGGTTTTTTTAGATAATGGGATCATAAACCATGCAACAAAATACTATTTCGACCAAAGTCCTTGAGTTGTCAAAGGAAAATCATTCAAGGGATTATTGCTTCATTCGATTTTCAGACCTGTTGGTGGAAGAGTATTCTTCACAAAGATGAAGATTGCTTTCTCAGCACTGAGCTTGATCCGCTTCCGAACAACGTAGACAAACTGCCCAACGGTAAGATCAGCAGGGACTAGGTACCTGTATCAGAAAATCATAAGCTAGTAAGGATGATACGGTAATATTGATTACTTGATGTAACATGTACTAAAGTTTTAATGCACCAAAAGTTTCGTTCCGGAATGCCCTACCGGCATCCTTGCAATAATAAATTGAAACGGTCAGCTGCTTTTGGAACATAGAGATGTGAGCTTTACGGTGATAAATAGTAAATGCTATACATGTTTAACTAAAAGGAGCACAAAGGATTTAATGTGATGCAAGTACGGTAATAACGTTGCACTACTAGTACCAAAAAAGTTTCTAGGGCACCATTAATCATGACTTAAGTCCGTGAAACAATTAGAATAAAAGATGTCCACAAAGGACCCACAGGCAATATCATTGCATCAAAACAGTGCTAGATAAAGAGAAATGAATGGCAATAACTACCAATTGCTATCATCAGGAACACCTGAAGTCATCTACTAGCATTTGCTTAATAACAATTAAAGACAATGTTCCTCCCAGAAGCAGTTCAATGGAGTAACTAAATTAAAATCTAAAGGTTATGGTTCCGTAAAATGCTTGGAAACTGACTTTTTCTTGTCGATGTCAGGAATATCACTCCTTTCAGCTTTCTCAACAATCACCTACAGCACATAGATTTGTAAAAAATTAGAGCAGAGAAATCACAATGAATGAAAAAACAATATATAATACGAAGAGCAAGCTTACAGGGATTCTGTCACTGTATTTTTCTCTGATACGGTTAGCCTCAGCCTGCCTCCTCTCTGAAATACATAAACAAGATTTCAGTTATTATGAGCTGACTAAAAGTCTGAAACATTTATAGGAATATATAAATCAAGGCTGTAGAAGATGGAGAACGAGAAATCAGAATTTATAGCCATCGTACGTAGCATTGCAGAGAAAACTGTAACACTAACACCGGAGTCATCACAAGAAAGGCAAACCACAGAAGTGCTATGCTATAATTATGCTGTCTATTTCTCAAAAAAGAATCCACGCTATCATATAGTTGAAGTAGCACACAAATTCAACAACTTAAATATTGTTCAAGCACAAAAGGTAAAAATTAGACATGAAGAAATAACTCAGAAAAACATGATACATCTAATTTTCTTGTAAATCATCAGGAATAGGATATCATTGTAAACGTCAAGGCCCTTCCACAGCAGATTGGGCATGAAAAATTACCGCAAACCCTAAACTTACAATAGACTACCAAAACCATGTAGAGGTACAGCTTCTTCTCAAGCATCAAGTGTTGGTTGATTGAATTATAAAGTCTATTCTTTATATGATCCGCCAGAAAAGGAACTCCACAGAAGTCTTACAAACAAACCAAAGAATCAGCTATGGTGCTGGAGACAGGCCGACCTTTACTTCTATCATCTATAATAATAGAGACACTGGATTTTTACAGCCTTGCATAAAAGTCAAAACTGGTGTATCAGAAATTTAGCTTTATAATTGATTCATCAGAAATCAAATCACTAACCTTTTTCCCATTTAACCATCCCTAGCAATCGACAAGAATAAATTAAATACACATCGGTATGATTACCACATTGGGTTGAATATTCCCATTACTCAAAGGCATGTACTACTATTACTATCAAAGTCAAAACAGCCACATAACTTTGTAACAATCAGATTAGCAAAAGACCTGCACAATTCAACAAGCAGTTGCTACCACATATTCAGTTGTTTTGGTAACTCATCTCCTTAAACAGAAAACGAAAAACATCTGAGAGGCGTCTCCCGTACTCATGTATTATAGGAGTACGTTAGCTATCAGTTCTAAACAAATTAGGCAGGTAATTTCTCCCGAATCGTATTTACCGAACTATCCAGTCAATCATCGAACCCAGAAACCCAATACCGAAGCATCGCAGATAAACTACAAAAGCACAAAATAAAGGAGGAACACGATAAGAACACAAACCGAGAGGGTGCTCCAGCTTGAACAAGCTCTTGGCCATGGCGCTCCTTCCTGCCTACAAGCACCAAATCAGCCGCGCCAAAAATTAACCACAACAAACACACCGATCGAGCCAATCGCGCAACGAAACACAACAACTCGATCAAACCCTTACGAGAGTCTGAGCTGTTCCTAGTCTCCTGGAGAACACGAACAAACACGAATCAGCAACCAAATCGGACAAGAGAAGCCCCCGATCGGCAAACCCGACGATGAATCGACGGGGGAGGGGAGGGGAAACTCACGTGACTCGCCGGAGGAGTTGGTCGTCCTGGATTGGAGAGGGAGGAGGGTTTCTTTTTCCTTCGCCCAATGGAAATGCGGATTGTGGAGAGAGACGGGTGGGTAGGAGAACAGAGGTGGGTTTGGTTTTTAAGTAAGGTTAGAGTTAGACGCGGACGAAACGTAACGAAAAGGAAACTTGATTAAAAACTCTCAGCTACGTTTCCTCCAAGAAAACCAAAGCTTCATTCAGTAACCCTCAGGAGAATAATACTATGACGTACATTAATTAATTAACAATGTTTCAAGGTAATAAGACCAATTTTGAAGAAAAGTTCTTTTTTCATTGTGTTAGCACTCGAAATATATAATGTTTATAACTTTATTTTATATCGCTATTTATTTAAAGTCCTTGTCGATAAGGACACTGACAACTCCATCCCAACAATAATTGCAAACCATATAAATTGACGTGGTATGTCAACGACGGCCCAACTCATAACTCGGCCCATCCTAATTCTGGTCCACTCTCCGTGGGACGGCAGAGCTCTAGGCCTTCACCAGTAAGGCCTCGTTCAAATGGGCCCAAATTCTGACCATCTATGTATATGGGCCGAAATTTAGGTCAGCTCCCCGGCCTGTACATGTGGATGGGCCAGATTGAGGGCGAAACGAGCCATCAGGGCAGCGCAATTCTGCAAGCTGCAGAGCGGATAGAGAACTGGTGCAGTTTGTATAGGGACTGCACGTTAAGCAGTTGCAACGCCTCAACACCGTTAGATCAAGTGAATCAACGATAAAAACGCGAGCTACAGTGGTTTCCCATAGTTTCTGTCACAGTAGCAGGAAAACAGTACTCACGCAGATCTAGACCGTTGCTTTTTAATCGAACGGTCACTACAGGACTGCTAAAGTTACAGTCATTATACTGACTGCATGGGATCCTAATTCCTGCAGAGCACACATACCCCGTACTATGTGTCGAACATAGAGCTGTCATGTGTTCGACCCACCACATGCAGCTGATCACCGTGATGCAAAGACGACCTGGCTATATCGTTCTTCGCCGCGTCGCCGTTTTGTCACTTGTCAGTCGTCCAAATGCAGCCAAGGACGTACGACGCCTGAACTGAAACTCTGACGATTTTGGGCAAAAGGATTAATTGACCTGGGGTGAGCTGCCGCCATCCGTGATTCCGTAGCGAAGTCGGGTTGTGTATATTCCAGTTGATTTCACGCAGGATGGAGTGTTTCGCCAAACGCTCGTAGGTAGGCTCGTTTGGGAGCTTTCTTATTTACGTAACGACAGTGAATTGAAACTATTGTTGATGGTGCATAGCGATTCAGTTGACAATTTCGAGGCCGCTGGATGAAAGGTTAATCTCAGAACTTTGAAATTTTAACTGACATCGATATCTCATCGGGGGGATTGCTTAATTGACAGATACACATGTTTTGACTGGTAATCTATGTGTGCTAATGTGCACAAGGTACGTACGTAGTGTCAGTGTGGCAGTGTACAGTAGGTAGTGTCGTATGTTTAACCATTGCACATTGCCCTATAGTATACACACAAGTGTCAATGTGGCAAGGACGTATAACAAACAGTCACACCAAACAGCTGCTGGGCTACTATACAGTATACACACATTGCCCTATAAATACACACACGACGTTGCAAGTAGTAGCTCACAGTGCAAGGCCGCCATGGAGAGCCTCAACGTGGCACGAAGTGCAAGCGCTTCGCCTCGCATGGCGCCGCCGTGCACCGGTAGCCTTCAAACCCTCAGGCGCGATGGCTACAACAACCTGCTCTTGCACCGCGAGACGAAGGGGAGGAAGCCGCGGTACGTGTCATGCAGGGCCGGCCGTCGTGTCGACCGCCGCGACGTGCTCCTCGGCATCGGCGGCGCGGCCGCCATGGTGGCCACGCAACAGGGTGGCGCGCTCGCGGCGCCGATCCAGGCACCGGACCTCGGCGACTGCCACCAGGCCGTGGACCTCCCCGACACGGCGCCGGAGACCAACTGCTGCCCGACGTACCGCGCCGGCACGGTCGCCGTCGACTTCACGCCGCCGCCGGCATCCTCGCCGCTCCGCGTGCGGCCGGCGGCGCACCTGGCGGACAGGGCGTACGTGGCCAAGTACGAGAGGGCCGTGTCGCTCATGAAGCAGCTCCCCGCCGACGACCCCCGCAGCTTCGCGCAGCAGTGGCGCGTCCACTGCGCCTACTGCGACGGCGCGTACGACCAGGTCGGCTTCCCGGGCCTGGAGATCCAGATACACAACTGCTGGCTCTTCTTCCCATGGCACAGGTACGTGACAGCATGTACCACGTCTCGTGTAAAATAGTGTACAGTTGCATGCATGATGCATGCAGCCTCTATTGTTACAGTTCGATCTATGGCTGATATCGCATGGCTGGACGGATGCGTATGAACGTGCAGGATGTACCTGTACTTCCACGAGAGGATACTGGGCAAGCTCATCGGCGACGAGACGTTCGCGCTGCCGTTCTGGAACTGGGACGCGCCGGGCGGCATGTCGTTCCCGGCGATCTACGCCAACAGGTCGTCTCCGCTGTACGACCCGCTGCGCAACCCGGCGCACCAGCCACCGTTCCCGCTCGATCTCGACTACAGTGGGACCGACACGACCATCCCGAGAGATCAGCTGATCGATCAGAACCTCAAGATCATGTACCGTCAGGCCAGTAATCACATACACAATTTGACACAAAACTAAAAATTACAGATGGCGCAAACTAGCTCCAAATTAATCATCTTTAAATCAGACATAAGAAGATTGATCGTTTAATACGAACAAAATAATTATGATGTATCAGATGATTTCGGGAGCTAGGAAGACGGAGCTGTTCATGGGGCAGCCGTACCGCGCCGGCGACCAGCCGGAACCGGGGCCGGGCTCCATCGAGAGCGTGCCGCACAACACCGTCCACCAATGGACCGGCGACCCGAGGCAGCCCAACGGCGAGGACATGGGCACCTTCTACTCGGCGGCGCGTGACCCGGTGTTCTTCGCGCACCACGGCAACATCGACCGCATGTGGTACATACGCCGCGGCCTCCTCTTCCCCGGCAACACCGACTTCGCCGACCCGGACTGGCTCAACGCGAGCTTCCTCTTCTACGACGAGGACGCCCGCCTCGTGCGCGTCCGCGTCCGCGACTCCCTCGACGCGGCCGCTCTGCGCTTCACGTACCAGGACGTCGGCCCGCTCCCGTGGCTGAACTCCAAGCCGTCGAAGGGAGCCGCCGGTACGACGGCGCCCGCGGCCGGCGCGCTGCCGGCGACCCTGAACAAGACCGTGCGGGTGGCCGTGACGAGGCCCAAGGTGAAGAGGAGCCGTAAGGAGAAGGAGGAGGAGGAGGAGGTGCTTGTCATCGAGGGGATCGAGGTCCCCGACCACTCCACGTACGTCAAGTTCGACGTGTACGTGAACGCGCCCGAGAGCGGGGACGACGCGGCGGCGACGTGCGCCGGGAGCGTCGCGCTGACGCCGCACGGGGTGCACCACGAGGAGCGGAAGCGTTCGCCGAGGAAGACGGTGGCGAGGTTCGGCATATGCGACTTGCTCGACGACATCGGCGCGGACGGCGACAAGACGGTCATCGTGTCGATCGTGCCGAGGTGCGGCTGCGACAAGGTCACCGTCGCCGGCGTCAGCATCTCCTTCGCTAAGTGAAGTACAGCGTGAACGTATATATATCATCTCCCTATCATGTATGTTACACCAGATGACTGTGTTTGATGTGTGACTAATGATTTGTATACAAATAATGCGAGTAATATGATCAGCATGCATGTTATGGATTGAAGTTTTTTAAACTTGTAGGAAGTATTTCAGTTGATGTTTTGGTTTGCGCTGGCAATTTAAAATCAATTCTGAGACGTCAGTACGAGAAATTAAGACGCTACGACGAGACCATCACATGCCATTCGGCATGCACTTTATTCCTTCTTCAGATGAGCAGAAAAGGTGAACCAAAGAGAGCATCCGCCCTACAAATCTAATCTTTGTCTTACATATGTACATCCGAAAGACTGCAGAATCGCAAAAGGGAACATATTTGCATGTTACGTATTTGCAAAACTGAAACTTTGGGCAGAATGAGCATCCTGCATGTCACATACGCACGGCTTGCCGCATGGTCACGAGCTCACAATCGCAGGACGAAGGGAACATCTCATCATCAGTTGAATCTCTTACTGAATGCTGGATGAATGTAGAAGCCGGGAATGGATTCTCCTCATTTTCGTTGTCTGAAGAATGGTACCCAGAGAAGGGTATGTACTGAGATGCTGGCATGTCCAGAAACCTGGGGAAACCTACATCCAGTAATCCATCTGTTCTTGCCGCTAGTAAGGTCTCAGTTTTTGCGAGCGGAATGGTACAATTCCATGTAGTCCAGAGCAGGTCGATTCCATGTCCAATCTTGCTCCATGACCCTCTTGCAGAGGGAGTGGAACCAATCGCGGGCGTCGTACCATGTGGTGATCGCTCTGAAATCGAGTGACGAAGGAATGATTAACGTTGTAGTATTAAAGTTTGTGCAACTCAGATGGGCTATACTTGCCTGTCAAGGGCGTAATCCACACCATTGCTGTCAGCTCCCTCAAAACTGAACCCATTCGGCTCAAGACCTTGTTCTCGAGCTCGATCCTTATCATTGTCGATGTCAAAAACGGTGTCATAAAGGCCTGCATAATGCATGGCGTATCTTTTAGTGTAAGTTCAAACACCAAAGGGCAATGCAGTGTCATGGACATATCAAGATGACAACGCACCTCCAGTTTTTCGAACTATTGGGATAGATCCATAACGCATAGCAATAAGCTGGGTTAAACCACAAGGTTCGAATATGGAAGGAACAAGGATGAAGTCGGCACCGGCATAAATCTACAATAGGACCATAGATTTAGTACAGAACTATAAATCACTTTTCCAGTACTAACATATGTTGCTATTGCCAGTGTGTGAAACTTACCAGATGGGATAGTGGCTCATCATAGGTTAAACAAAGCTTTACGCGACCATGGTATTCACCATGCAGTTTACTAGCTAAGTTGGTAAAGTCACCTTGTATGCGATGATCTGGAGCTGAGCCTAGTAAAACCACCTATTTAAGAACGGCAATGTGTTTTAGTATTGAGAAATAGAATAACGAACATATGGCAAGAAACGTATGCCCCACACAGTGCCATCTATGAGAAAGATGCACACCTGCCCGTTGCGTTCAAGGGTTCGGTAGATTGCATGTTTGATAAGGTGAATTCCCTTCTGGACTGTCAGACGACTGATAATTCCAACAACAGGGGTATCAGTTTGCTGTAGTCCGAGCTTCTGCTGCAAAGCCTTTTTTGCAGCACTCTTACCCTCAACAACATTCTCAGAGGTATAGTGGACCTTAAAAAACAACAAAATGTTGAGTGAGCAAATACCCAGACAACTACTAAATCAAAGAATTGAATATTTGATCACAGCCAACATAAGCATATGTATGCTACTATGCCAGAAATCAAATTAGCCATAATTAAATTTGTTTAACTTCCAGGTGATCACATGAATTGTTCTAGAATGGATCAAAAGGGAAATGTAACTGGACCTGCACTCTTCATACATTTTACAGATTCCAAGCAGATATTGCACAGTAAATGGAATATGAATGAATATATTGAATGGTGATTAGTGTACCGGGATAAAATTGTCGCTATATGGATCCCAAATATCTGGATCGATTCCATTACGAATACCATGGAATTTGAAATAGTGAGGGGCAATAGCACCATGTCCTGACACTTCCCTTGAATATGTAAATGAAACCTGCAAGGAAATGCCAAAACAGTTTAGAACAGACAATGAGAAGCACAGATTAGTGAAATGTTCATGTAAAAATGGTAAGTATGAAAAATTTGCCAATAAAACACGATAGTAAAAGCAGAACACAGGCAGCACTCACAGTTGTAGCCTTATCACAATGTGCCATTGCTTTGCCGATGTGATGTGCACCGAATTCAAGGTTGTGGATGGTAAATACAACCCGCCCATTTGACAGCCCATTATGAGCATACAGTTCCTTGAATAGCCAAGCAACTGGAGCACTTGACCAATCATGACAGTGTATGATATCCTGTCAGGATAACAGCACATCTGTATGAGAAGGGTGGAAAAGAAAAGGGTAACAGTAGGAAATTTGTGAACAGTGTTGATCAATGATATAAAATTAGCTGCTGCTTGCAATCAATTGGTAATGAACAGCACTGGAAAATTGATCCATCAGTTCTTTTAAGATGAGCTCACATATAAATTGCCATTAGTGGATGGCGCCAGTATGAGAACAGAAAGATGGCATGGGAAAGAACTCTGAAATCTTTTGGAACATATCTTGCACTTACTGGAGAAGATTCATTCTGGCGGAGAAACTCCAGAGCAGAATGGCAGAAGAAGCCGAATCTACTTTCGTCATTCCTTCCATAGACACATCCAACCCAAAACATCCTGCAAATAAAAATGTCAGAGCAAACCTATTTTGTGCTAAAGCACAAGGTAACGAACTACTTCTATAAATGAGGGTATGTCGACAGAAGGAAACAAAAAAGGTAATGTACTCAATAACAACTGATAGACAATATATAATGGTCTAATCTGTGCAATAAGGTAAGGTGCCATATACCCATTCTGTGGTTCCAAGAAGTAAACAGGGATGTCTTCAACCTTTCCAAACCATACTTTTATCTCTGTATTACCCCAAGTAAAACTTTGACGGTAATGTAAATCCTTCACCTGAACCAAAAGAAAAGTAAATTAATGAGGAAAAAGAACCCCATAAATATTGATATTCACAATTCTAACCAGCCAAGAAAGCAAATGGTCGTAAAAAATAGAAGTAAAGAATATATTTAATTTCACGAGAATTGCTTCAATGCTCTTTCAAAAATGAAAACCACAGAACTTAAAGCATTTTGAGCGCCTAGTTGCAACCATTGAAGACTGAACCACCTACCGCTCCAGCACTAAAGTTGATTTAATATTTGCACTTGTTTTTGCCAGATATTTAAGATTCCACAAAAGTCCACAGAGTTACATAGACTAGATAAAATAAAAAAGAAATAACCTGCAGGGTGTATATACATAGCATTGCAGTAGAATTGTATGCCAATAAACAAGAAGGTTAATTTCAGTGACCAAGCCACTGAAACACTGAAAAGAACGCAACAAAAAAGGAAGACACCAGGATGAAGTACAGTACTGAACCTTACATTGCTTAGGTTTAAACAGTCATACTTGGGAAGAATAACCTCAACATTGTGGCCTAAATCTTGAACAGCTCGTGAAAGACTCGTAACAACATCACCAAGACCCCCAACCTGCGACAGGTCATTTTTTAGCATCTCAGCACTTTCCATGGGCAAAAGAAATGGTTAAAAGTGTCTTTACCTTTGCAATAGGAGCCATTTCTACTGCAATATGCACAATATGCATAGGAGGTTCTTTTGCAATGGAATCAGACACAGGAATATGATAGTCCATGCCATTCCTGTTGTCATATATTCCACCTTCTTCCGACTCCGAGAAAACAAAGTCCATCATATATGCATCCAAAGGAACCCTAACTGGAAAAATGAACAGAGCCGTAAAGCAAAGGAAATAAAGTCAAACATAGCATCATAGTACAAAAATGTGTGTGTGCATCTCAGAGAGAAAGAACCATGACCAAGAAGCGAGTTTTTTTACTAGTACTGCTCTTACCATTATTGTTGGTACAATATTAATTTTTTATATAGCACTGTTATTATCTTCATTTTATTTGTTGGTTCAACTTGGATTTCATCTCTATCCTACCCAACTTGCTTTGGGACTAAAAGCTGTTGGGGGGGGAGAGAGAGAGAGAGATGGAAATATCAATAATATTGACATATTGTTCAAAATTTTTCAAAAGCATCTGGTGAAAACAAGTGGAATTAAGTTTTTCACAAAAAAAAAGGGAAGCTCCGTTTTATCAGGTTTGCATGCTTATTAGATTCTTTCTGTAACCATAGACAGAGAGAATAGTAGTTTGAACTAGTCTGGAAGAAGTATAACGAGCTTAAATAAGTCTATGGTGACATATCCATAATGAGACATAACCATTTTGTTCCTCATAATTAATTGAATGCCACCATACAATACAGATTCAGAAAGCAGTTCTTAATTGTATGAAAAATGCAATCAGAAAAAAGACTACCAATGAGGACACGCACCTGTTGCTCTTAAGTGTGAACCATTCTCCGCATTCACCATCTTCTGTGGTGGCAAAGGACCACTTGGATGAGTCCAACGGTTAAAGGAACATCTGAACCAAACCTCTGGCTTTCCGTTCAGCACTGTGTTAGAAGGATTGTATAGAACATCCACGGTGGTTCCTGCACGTACTTCAAGTGGCTCAGTGTACACAATGTGTTTCTGCGAGAGAAGAAACTCTCTCATAGTCTTTTCCTTCATCTCAGCTTTCATTTTTGCAGTTATCTCAGCCTATTAAAACAAACAGAAGGCGAAAGTCAAAGGATGCCCCTCCAGATGTGTTATTGAAACAGTGCCACAAATTACCAAAAAAGAGTAGCAAGTAACCAAGTACACAAGGGTGGAATGATCCTAGTCAATACGCAAAGATTCTCTTGAACTAACCTTTCTTCGATCAGCATCCTCCCTTTCTTTTCTTTCTTTCTGAAGCCTTCTAAATATTGTGTGCTCTTCTTCTACCCAAAACAGGTCCTCAGTATAATGTTTATTCTGGAACACAGCATGGAAATCCTGTTCGTCCATTGTTATCATAATTTCCTTGCATTGCCAGGTGGCCCATCAGCAAAAACCCAGTCTAACACCAATGCCCTTTCGGGTAGGGTAACTATACATGGAGCAAAGTATGGTGTAAGCTACATGCATAATAGGCAAAAGAGCAAGAAAATACCAAAGATCCAGGACATGCAATTCACTCGTGAGAGATACACATTTACTCCAAGAAACAAACATCAGTAGGTGACTTCAAGTCATATACAATTTTCAAGTCACCATACTTCTTAATAATGCATTAGACAGCATTTTAACTCTTTGCATTATCAAATTAACAAAAATTAATACCATAGTTAAATGAACATATTATCATATTATGAATCATGACCCTTAAGAGTTGAAAAATGTGAAATAGCATACCATCTGAATACCACCAATCACCATCCTTTTCATATGATTTGACTAATCTTTCAAGCAATAGAGAGCCCATCACTCACAGTTGTTGTAAACCCCCATGGCACTCCAAATCTCAGTGTTGTGCATTAGCGGTCCTTGAGCTTCTGTTGTAGAACAATTTGACCCTGTCCCCAGCTTTATATGTGTGAGGTTCTATATACCATAGATTATCAGCACATCTGCTGGCTGAATTTAACCACATTTTGCAACTTATTCTTGTTCATCTCGACCTGAGCCCTTGCTTGTGCCCTGTCAGCCTCCACTGCAGCCCTTTCTTCCTCCTTACGGCGCTCCTCTTCAGCCAGTCTTTTCCTTTCAGCTTCTTCTGCAGCAAGCCTTTCAAGTTCCCTTTGCTTTTCTTCAACCAAGAAGTCCTCAAATGAGTGTTCATCCCATGTCACTTTCTATTTGTACGACGAATCATTATAGTTATTATTTCATAGATGGTGGTCACCATTAAGAATACAAAATCTAATCTGTAGGCCTGCTTGGGTATATGGAGTTTGCAACACCACCAATCCCCTCTTAATTCACTTTTATGCAATTTTTCAGAAAAAAATTTCCATCTCCAACCATTGAATGCCCCTTTGATAAGAATATCCGGCTCATTTGCTAAGGCTGACATGCTACGATTCATGTAAAGATCAATAACTGAACCAGCTTTTACTACTTCAGGAAAAACAAAACACTTTTTCCCGGCTGAATAATTTTCCTCAGCAAGCTCTTCAATCCGCCTCATCAGCACTTGTAGATCCCCACTGTCCTGTACTGGTGCTATATCAGGTTCGCACTGTTCATCGTTGGATAACCTAGGGTCATTATCAGAAAGCAGAGCTTCCTCATCTTCTCTAATTAATTGTTCCCCCTCAATAGTCTTGCTGGTTATCTCTTCTGGTGCTTCTTCAATGACATCTTGTCCATTAGTTATGGTTTGTTCTTCCGTTGGATGTTGTCCAGTGACACCACCACTTGGCTGGCTTTGTTCAGGAACACGGACAATCGATCTATCTTGCTCATGGAAACTAACAACAGGTTTTTCTTGTTCGTGAACACCAACAATTGATCTGTCCTGTATATGAGTGCTAGAAAGTGATGTACGTTCAGCCTTCGAACTTATTAGTGCACTTATTTTACCACGGTATTCATCAAGTTTTCTGTCAATTGCATCGTCATCCATGGATTCGGAAAACAGTTCTGGAGTCTGATTTTGGTCAACCTCTTCTTCAGTTTCACCTTCAAAAGCACCATCCACTCCCTCCAAAGATGCACTGCTCGACATATTTCCAGAGAAGTCCACCTCCGATGCTTCTCGTACATTACTTGTTTGCCCTGCTGCTTCACTACTGAGCTTCCCATTGCTTCTGCCAAGATCATCTTCATTAGTGCCGCTTTGTTCAATCTTCTTCATGCTGGATTCAACAGTAGGTCTTGGAGCATATGTTCTAGAGGCAGCACCTTTAGGCTTCGGAGTTGAGGCTCTCCTTGGGTTTCTTTTAGAATAATCTGCACAATGCAATGTCAGGAAAAAAAATCATGATCAAAGCAGGACCACACAAAGGACTGGATAAGACCATTATTGTTTGAACAAAACCCATTCCACCAGCCTGAACTTGCCACCGTGCATCGGAGATGCCTGCTCCTTGTAAATCTGCTGCACCTTATGATCGGCTGAAAAAAAAAACGGTGCAGGGGTGTGTAAGTGGCAGATCATTTACCTTTTCTGAACAAATTGTACTTATTACACGCATTTCAGTGAAAATATCCTTGAAGCAGAACCGCACAATCCAAATTCCTACCCAAGCTAAGAAACATCTCCGAGAATGTTCAATGCGTGGAGCAAATCAGCAAAATTGTCATAAGGTTCACTTCAGTCTTCAGATACACACAAAGCCACCGAATGAGCAACCTTATTTCTTCCTGAAATAAACCAACCGGAACAAATTCTACACTAGAAACCAATCAAAGGAACGGAACAAAACGCTCAGGCCACGCACGCATGGCCTCATCTTCCAAAGTGGCATGGCCTCTCACTGGTGGTGCAGACCAATCAGAAACCTCGAGGAAATGCATGCACAAGGAGGGGGGCCAAAACCGACATGGCCGTATAACCGAACAGCCGAGAACGCGAGAAACGCACCTGACCGAAGCCAGTGACGGCGGCGGCGGTCGCCGGCCGGACGACGAGCACCGGCCGGCTCCGGGAGCAGAGCGGGCTATGCGCCCGGAGAGCCATCTCCATTGCCAGCGCCAAAACCTCACTCCTCCCCTGATCCCCTCCTCCTCTCCCTCTCCCTCCTCAGAGCTGACTCCTTTTTTCTTTTCCAGTTTCCAAAAACTCGCATCGAAATGCGCAGCTGTGCTGTCTGCACACACACGCGCGCGACGAAAGAGAAAGGCCTTTCCGTGCTTTCTCGTGCGCGATTGTGTGGCAAATTTCCGCGATCCTTTTTATTATTCTTTTTCTAGCGGCGAGAACGATTTATGCGGGACTTTGTGTAGGGAGGTGTAGGGTGCGAGGCGGTGGGCCCACGCGCAGGGAGAAGGGAAGCGAGGCCACATCCCCAGGCGAGCGCGCCAGAAAGTGGGCCCTGGCCGGGGTTGCGAGAGATGCAAGAGGCCAAACCGGGCGCGTCAGTGAGTGGGCCAGGGCGTTGCAACGTACGGCTGCTCTTGGTTGGGGGAGATATGGATATGGACGATGCATGGCGAGAGTCGTGCTTGCCTTTGCCGTTCTGGTGAATAGGCATCTCCTGCAGTGTTCTGGAACATTCCATGTTAGATCTTACTCCAGCATTTTAATTGCACACCTTTTATAATTTGTCATGTGTTGATGTCTAAACTTAGTCAGCGAAATCTCTTAATAATACTGCTGCTGCACTGATCTAGGCTACTGCTACTAGAGTACTAGTACAGTGCTTTACAAAATCAAGAATCAGGCATGTGACTTCCACCATGAGAGCAAGAAGTGTATTACTATCACCATGTGTCTTAACAATACAGGCACATGCTAGCCTGAATAACACGACAGAGAATTAAACATTCATCTTTTCTAGTCCATGTGTAATACATAAAATGAATGCATTAGTAGGTTATGTGCCCTAAAATTATCAGATTCATCTTTTCTACATAAAATGAATGCTTAATTTTTAACACAAGTTATGTTCAAAGAAAAACAGGATTGGGGAAGAAAGAAACATATCTGAGTTGCTTCTCAGCTCTCACCTCCTCAGGTCTGGACTCGTCCAGTGTCCATGATGCATCCAGCAGTTGTGCCTGATTCAATGCTTACAAAGATCTTGATTGATTGATTGGCTTATCCTCTCCAAACAGCAAAGTGCTGCAAGGTGTTCTTGTCCAAATGGAAGTAAGACACAATAGCAACAGCAACTCAGGACTAAACACATCGCCTTCCAACTCAAGATTGCTGAAGCGTGTCTCAGATTAACTGTAGAATGTATGCAATAAAGCAGCTCTTATTTGGAATCAGATTAGTTCAATACACTTGACATTAGAATTGCAATACCATAACTCAGAAAAAGATCCGGTCTGCTCCTGTTTCATGGCAGCATAACAAGTTCAGGAGAGGGGAAATAGACTACAACAAATTCAGGATTTCAGGCAGATGTATATAATCGAGTTACAAACTTTGTATCTCTTATTATAGCAACAGTGTTTTTTTCTGTATAGAATACCACTTTCATTTCTGTCAGCTGGAAGATAAAGAAAGAGAATGCATGATAATTTTCAGTAAATTTGAGTTGTTCTGCCATATTGTTTCTTCTATCGTGTGAGGCTTACCTGCCTGAGACGAGGGGTCAATTCAAGGCCGCGGAACATAAAGAGGTCTGAAATTTGATGAGACAAGATAAAGAAAATGAGTGAAGCATTCTGCAAGAAATTTGATTTCAGGACAATCTGCAAATTACCCATGGTAATATTTGGCAGGCTAAAGACCTACCTGACATTGACTAGAGCACGCTTGTAGCCTAACAGTATCAGTATAGTCGCAAGACAATCATATGTAGGCTTCTATGAGCTGCCCCAGCAGCCATTAACAAAGAGAATTTGTAAGAGAGTCCAGCATTAACTTGCACAACAGAGCAAGCACGAATGGTGAAGTTAGGATAACCAGAAGTCCTTGAGTTATGAACTAGAGACCATAACAACATAAATGCACAAAAAAAATAGTAGGCACCATTATACCGAACTAGGAACATGAGGTAGAAAAACGAGCATTCAATCATCACATCTGTATAGTTCATTGCTGCAACAACATTGGTGGCCCGAACGTACTTAAGACATAATTTGAAAGTGAGGAAAGAGGGCACGGAAAGATCATGTAAAATAAGGTGAGCTATTAGCGCATAATTAATTGAGTATTAATTACTTTAAACTTAAAAAATAGATTAATATGATTTTTTAAAGCAACTTTTATATAGAAAATTTTTGCAAAAAACACACCGTTTAGCAATTCGGAAAGCGTTCTCACAGAAAACGAGTTTTTTTCCCTCCTCACTTAGATTCGAATAACAGGCTGAAACTTGAGATTTATTTAAAGTATTACCGTAATTGGAAACAGTAATTCCAAGCATCATACTCATAACATGACTAATTAACTAGGATGTGATGTAAACCGAGCAGAAAAATAATGTTATTAATAACAAAAGGTGGATAGGCATGAAGCAGTTCCTGCTAGGGAAATTCAAATACTCCAATTGATGGCAACATCTGTACCTCAACAAAAAACTGTTAGCAATTATGCCAAGAAGACGTACATCATTAAACAGCAAACCATGCAGAAATGGAACAGTAATATGAGCTGATAATATGTAAAACCCCACTGCTTACTACCGCAATCAATTATAAACTGAACAAGATGCGAAGAAAAGAAACAGAATAAAGAAGCAAAATAGCATGTACCATCCGTTCTCGTTAGTTCCATTCAAGCCTCCATTGACCTCTAACAGAATAAAACAGTGTGCACTGGGTAAACTAAATGAGGAAAATAGAAACCGCTGGTCCAAAACGAATCATGTTCGAGCACAACAATGGAACATAATTACGGATACAAGTCATAGGTGGTACATAATAGCAATGCATGATATAATTCAAATGTGGTAGGAAAAATCATTATACAGTCACCAACTCACATTTCCGGAAGTTGGAAGTCGGAAGCATGGCAAGCTGATCGGTGATCGCTATGGATGACGAAACTGATGGTTGCCGTTGAATACGTTCCATGTTAGTCAGTAGTCACTGAGCAAATGAGCCTAGATGAAACATAAGTCACAGATTAAAAATGGCAATATGGTTGTAACCGAGCGAGAATTTGGAAATGTCCTGAATATGCTGCCATCAATTCGATGTGAATTTAGAATAAGCCACTATAGGCAGTAGCAAGTGAGCTGATAGCTAAAGTATTTTCATAATCTGAACACAATGAAGTTGAACTGACATATCCAGATGGGGACTGATGTTCTATTAAGAGCATAAATAATGTAAATGAAAACATGATCAAGGTTAATTCGAAGTAAACCATGACTAATGAGTTCTGATTAGCAGCAGTTACAACCATGCAAGAAGATTAAAGTCAGACCATAGGGTAGATGCCAAACAAATTTACAGTCATTGTGGACAAATAACTTTCAATATCTGAAGGAATACCACCTCTTGATTACTTTCACACAGCAATGGAAAACACGGCAATGAATACCTATGGAAAAACCAAGAACTGAAATAGCTTCAATTCGCAAAGCACCCAATAGATCATAATAGAACATCCAATCGTATTACAACTCTTTTCTGCCCCTATCGTATTTTTCTTTTGCAAATCAAAGAGGAAGTATTCTTTTTTGTCTTTGTTTTCACATGGAGATCAGTACAACCAAACAAGTAAAAAATCGTAAACCACCAAAACTATCGAAACAAGGGAGAACTAGATCCCCAAATCTACAGGTCTACCACAGCAAATACATCACGACGCGCCCCTTCTAGTGAGCGGCGACCACCATGTCCGGCGAGCTGAGGAACTCCATCGCCACCTCGACGGGCAGGTCTGGGCTCGGCGGCGGCGGCGCAAAGAGCATCACCCCCTTCGCCGCCGCGAGCTTCTTCCTCTGGGGGCACCTCGGCGCGAGGAGCTTCGATACGGGCACGAAATACGGCATCACCGCACCGCCCTCGCCGTCCACGGCCGCAGCAGGAGGAGGGGGAGTGGAAGACGATGGCGCCGGCGAAGGGGAAGGCGATGAGGGCGGGGCGAAGCGGGAGGCGGTGGGCTTCCGGCGCCGGAGCCTGGCGTCGCGGAGGCGGGCGAGGGCGCCGGGGCGGAGGAAGCGGTGGTGGTCGACGACGCCGGCGGCAGACGGGGAGCGGGGCTTGCGGGTGGCTGCCATGTGGGACCAAGCTGTCAGCGAGAGCCGGATGCGGCAGGTGCGGGTGGTGGAGGCGGATCGAGCGGGTGGGGGTATTTGAAGGGATTAGGGTTGGGAGGGACGCGCGAGCTTTAGGAGGGAAAGGGTTCGGGCCAAAAATGCTACGCTTGTCCCGCCTTCGGTGCTGGTGACCTGTTTACACTATGACGAGTGGGACCGCGTATTGGTGGGTCCCACGTGCCGATGGCGCGTGATGGGGAGGGAGTAATTGGGGGGAGCGGTTGCTCACGTTTTGAAACGAGCCGGCGGCTGGGCGGCGGATGGCGCGTGCCGCCCGACCCCGACGCGTGATGTCTCCTGCGTATCACGGTAAGGTCGTATGGCCCGGGTTAGTTGGGTCAGGAGAAATATCCCATCTATTTCTGGGCCAGATTCGTAATGATTTGGTCCACCATCCGGTTGATGTGATGTGCAACTTGGGCCGGCTTTGCTAATGCCAGATTAAATTTGGTCCTGAACACAAATCCCCCTATCCGGTTATTGTCGGGAAATGCTATGAGTCTGGCGTTCGATGCTAGTAAAAATATTGGACGCCCGTGCCCTCACACTCTCTCTTTTCCTGTGTCCGTGAAATCTCATATCGCTCTCCCATATTTCTCTCTCGACTGAGCGAAGTGCTCCCGGCCTCTGCATGCAGGCATGCATGTAGGTTGTTATAACCCTTTAAAATATTTTTTCTTCTAGACTATTGATCGTAAATTTTTTTTCTAGACTATCGACCTAATACATCTTTATATTCGTTATAATTTAACCTTTAGAAGAAGATCCTACACGATTATACTCTTACGTTACAACCATTAAAATTCGATATTTCACGTGTAAATATCGAATGTTTCGACTAGAATTTAACTCTGTTGTATATTTTTCATTTCTTGTAATGGGTCCTTTTTAATGTTGCACATAGTGTTATATTTTAATAAATGTTTTTGATGTTTTACCAGTATATTTGTAAATGTTGTTTGAATATTTCAGTAAATATTTTATGATGTTTCAATAATTATAACTCGATGTTTTATGTATGATATAAAAATATTTCAATTAGTTATATATATTTTTTATTAGAAATATAATTATGTGCGATCTTGTTGTAAAGATTTAATTGCAACAAATATAATGGTGCAATCAAATCACAAATCGGATGAGTAATTTAGAAGAAAAATTGTTTTAAAGTTTTGCTAAAGGTTGTTTTAGAGAAGAGAGGATAAGGAAGCATGCAACCACATGTCCTCAGGGAGTGTTCGAATCGGGGAAGGGAGAGAAAACTTCCTTGTTTCTCTAAGTACGTTTTTCGATGCGCTAAACAGTGTGTTTGGTGTGTTTTTTTAAAAAAATTCTATATAAAAATTGTTTAAAAAATCAAATAAATTTAATTTTCAAATTTATAGTAATTAAAACTTAATTAATCATTAGCTTGTTTTATTTTAAGTGCGCTAAAATTTTTCTCCGAACCTCCTCTACCGAACTGAGCCTTAGCATGCAAATCAGCCAAACTGAGCGGTACTATAT
Organism: Oryza meyeriana var. granulata; assembly: GCA_003991445.1. Classification (NCBI taxonomy): domain Eukaryota; kingdom Viridiplantae; phylum Streptophyta; class Magnoliopsida; order Poales; family Poaceae; genus Oryza; species Oryza meyeriana. The sequence continues at coordinate 287,039 of RYFJ01000151.1, read as the reverse complement.
ACGAGCACATGCATACGTGCAGAGAGGATTTAGCAGAACTCAGGGAGTAGATCGGGTGTCCGATTTTTCATGTTCCACCGGAGGTCCGACACGTAGTTATGTCTGTTATTGTCCATTTTGTGCGTATGGTTGCAAAGCATCCAATTCTTCCTCTTCTGCATGCACTCCATTATCACCTAGAACCCTAACGTGCGAACGGATTCTAACATGACGCGAGGTTAGGGTTAAGATTTCAGGGTGGGGTGGCCAGGTGAGAGAAGTGAGGATTGCTGAGGAAGGGTAGTAAACCGGCAATGAGTGATGGTTAGCGGTAAGAATGTCCAAGACAGCTATGGCACCACCGGCCATGGGTCGAGGTGAGGGCGGTGGACGGGGTCGGCAGTGAGGAAAAGAGCACCGATCAACTTAGTTTAGCACGGTTGAAGGTGGTGGTCTGAGTCTTCTGTTCGTTTGCTCATTGCTGTTCACTACTGTTGGACAGAAGAGACGAGAAGCTTCTAAGTCCCGAGTCTTTTAACGCTTGTTGGTTAGCCGTGCGCCACAGAAACATGCGCTGGACTTAGCCCCACTTCGAATGAGTTTTGGGCAAGCAGTTGTGTGGGTTGTCGGAGAAGATCCATAGTTAACACATGATTAATTAAGGATTAACTATTATAAATTTAAAAAACTAGATTATTCATTGTTTAGACTTCTATGTATTTTTTTAAAAAATGCTGTTTAGTGGATTGAGAGATAATCTAATAACTACAATCCGAAATGAAAAAGCCTCGCATGCCTCCGGCCGGTGCGAGTGCGCGCCCGTTAGAGGCTCCCATTGTCACCCGTACTTCTCCCTGTTACACATGGTTTCTTTTGTGGAGATCGAATGGATAGGTATAACGACTTACGAAGGCCATGATATGTTGTTAGATCGTTTCTTGATTATAGCACCTCGCAGGAACATCTTTTCACGCAAACAAAACAGGCAGACAAGTCATGGCCATGGAGTACTCTAGCAGCAATGCAGCATGGGGAGAAGGAAGATACTGTGAAAGGCTAAAACAGTAATTTGACTGAACACTGCTGCTTCTTTATGTCTATATTATACATCATAATGGATCTCACAGTAGCCTATCTAATGGAATCAATATCCCCAGGACTACAGTGGGATACAGAAGCAGCAAGGCTCCAGCAGGCCCACAAAGGCCAGCCTGATCTCCTTTTTTTTCAGTACTGTAGTGCATACATTACAAGTTACCCTAAAAACAAGAGAAATGAAGCATGGAAATACTCTTCAGATTATTCCTTGGATTAAATTCTAGGCTTACAATGCTTCCCTATTCGGTGGTCGTGGTGGCAGCTCTAGATCTTCTGCTTGAGCACTTGCCGGAGCTGGACCTTCTGGCTCTCCATCCGTGCCTCCATGAGCTTTGACTTCAGGCTGTGCTTCTGGGATGTCCGTGGGTACTCCATGCAGCCCTTGAATCCCCTGTTGAATTGCATGTTCATCGAATCCGGTGAGCTCCATTGCCCTATGCTCGGTGAGCTGAGGCCTATTTCTTGAATGCCACTGTCAATGGTAGAATGGGTCCCAACTGATAACCGAACATTTGATGATCTCCCATTGATCGTCTCCACAGCATCTTTCTTGCAGACTTCATTGCTCTTTGGACGAGACGACTTCCAGAGCTTTGATAAGGCTGATTCTTTCTTCTTGGGTTGATTCGTGTTTGTCAGGTATACATCAGTCGAATCATCATTTAGTTTCTCAGCTTTATACTCAAAATCGTTTCTGCTTGTCCAAGAGATGCTTCCATCACAGATTTTGTTGACTGACGGCTCACTTCCATCTGGTGAACCACTTGAACCCTGCATATCTTCATGGCTTATCGTCTCCCAGCTGCTGCCATCTTCAGTGTCACTCTCATTTTGAGGGCTTTTACTTGAGTACACCTTGGTTGGCTTTTCCAGGAATATATCAGTCATTGGGCTAGCCTCTTGGATTTCTGGTTCGCACATAGCAGAGCTGTTCTTGTAGCATGGTTCAATCTCCTTTATGACAGGCTCTTCACTTGGACGCAGCTCTTCGAAAATGGAAAACACATCTTCTGATTGTGGTGGTGGCTCATATCTGAATTCAATATCTTGTGCTCTGACAGACTTGATCGCCTGTATTATGTTCTCTGCTTCTTCCACAACCATAATGTCTCCTCTAGCACAACTGCATGCAGCAATAAAAGCTTCAACATCCTGTTGCAGTTTGCTCAGTTGTGTGTATTTGGCATCGAGAGTAAGTTTTGCGTCAACAAGCTTCATCTGCACCCGTTCTTCACGCCAAACCTCAGCCATCTGTAGCATCTTCCGCTCCTCATCCACCTCCTCTCGAAGCTTCAGGGAATCATGTTTCAGGGCTTCAATCTCGGCTTTGTCTTCCTCAACCTCCCTTGCCAGTTCATTGCACACCTCCTCAGTGAGCTCACGTGCCTTCCTCTCATTATCATACTCTTGCAATAGCTGCTTTGCTGACAACTTGGCCTCCTTCAACTCATTGACAAGCTTCAAGTTAATCATCTCCAGACGTCTCCTGTTTTTCTTCTCATGGTCAAGGTCTGCCTTCATATCTTCAAGAATTGCCCGCACTTTCTCATGCTCTCTACTCCGCCAAGCTGCTTTCTCCTCTGCGAGTTTCTTGAACAAATGGTCAAGCTTCTTTTTAGCCGCACGCCGCTCAGTTTCCAGCTCACTTACCCGATCACGTGCTTGCTGGAGCTCCATCTGGAGGTTAGCAACATAAGCTGCATCTTGCTGCTCGTTGAGAAGATTTAGTTGGCTAGCTATCAGATAGGCATCATGTGCTTCCATTCCTTCTAAGCTCTCTGGCTCCCATTTTGTTGCCTTCTCCATACTGGTGACTGGTAGCACAGTTGTAGCAGCATGAAGCTGTACCTGCAGAATTAAATCGATCAATGATTTTACAGGTGGTGCAGGCAAAAGTAATCTGAGGTTTTTGCCTCACCTTATGGAGCTCTCCACTCTTTCGCTCCAAAACAGAAATGGGGCTTGAAATCTCATTCTTAAGGGTCTGGTGATGACCCAAATTATTCTGTTTAATAAGCTGGACTTGTAGATGTCTTGGGATATGCTGCCAGAAAGGCACATACACAAATAAGTTAGAAAAATGAATTCATCAGACTGCAAAGCAAATCCATTCAGAAAGCACCCCCACCTTTGTCTCTTTTATTCGGTTAAAAAACTAATTGGTTTTGTGCCTTATGGCAAAGACCGGGGATGTAAACCATTTCCATTATCTAAAAAAAAAAGAAAGTACCCCGTCCCTCTCCCCTGGATCTGTATAGATTCATGCTACTGTTTGCCACTGTGGCTATCTGAAAGAGACACGAAAAAAAAACTTCAACTATCCATATATAACAAAGAAATGAATTTTAAGAGACAACCTCCAACACAGAGAATCCAAAGGGGCCCAGACTATCATCACAGGTAGACCCCTCTCAAACAGAAACATACAGTGAATCTAAAGTCCAACCTACATAGCCACATCTGTAGCGTTGTTAACATCGATCTCATTTGTTGGCTAGGATTCCCCGTCAGACCTAAGGTTCGAAGTTCAAAAACCATTTCATGGAGCTAGGATAGTCTCCAATTGGATGAGACAAGCAGCTATGGTCAGCTAGTGGCTTACATGGGACCACATAGCTGCACCCAGCTTGCAGATGTTGCTTGCTGCACTGCATAAGAGTTCAATCATTTGGCTCATAGGATGCCTCTCAACCAATCAATCTATACAAGATCCAAATTCCAAACCATACACTTCCAACACATTCGATCCGTAAAATGGAAATAAGCTGCCGTTTTCACCACCGGAAGGGCTAAACCATACGGACAATGCATTTGTAGTTGCACGAGCATGGAGAATCCAATGACTGGGGCCCGACCAGGTTCACATGAGGGGATCCGGGAGCAGAAAATGCAACCGCCCTTTTTGGATCAGTAAATTTATGTGACAAGGATCACGGCCATCTCACCCAATGGCTCAGCACGGCAGCTATCCATAAATGTCCATGCTTCTGAGCGACGCATCCTGCGTTAGGAGAGCCACTGAATGCGTCGATGATGCAGTGACTGACACCAGTACTGCTAACACTTCAATGAGGAGAATGGATTATTGGATTTTGACTACGGCAAGCGAGTTAAGGCACAAACCAGCAGATAAAGCTAGCAAGCAGATGGTACATGCTACATAGTGTAATGAATAAATCGTCCAGAAGGAGAACTCTGAAAGACTGAAATGTTTGCGTGAGATCTGTGCATCTCAGCTACAAACGAGTGCGCTTTGACCACGAATCATAGCATTTTGCGAGCAATGGATTAGTAAGACATTGGATAAACATGACCCTAGCCAATGTTTTGTGTTTTTTTTCCCTTGATTTAAGCTGAAATAGCATGAGAAAGGAACAAATCTATCAAAAAGCATTGAAAAATGCACGCTTTTCTAACTGGATTTGACTAAGGAGATTCACGAACGTTATAGCAAGAGGGCACCAAGCAAAGCAGCTCAACAAAAAGGCACACGAAGAACGAGCTTCTAGCGAGCACACCAACATATATTAGTTGGGAAACGGAAAAAAAAAATCAAAAAATGAAAAAGGGGAAGGGATTAAATCGCCGTGCACGTACCTCGAGACCGACGCGAACCCTCCTCTCACAGCTCCCTGCGCCGCCCCCGGCCACCGCCTCCGGTGGCCGCAGCCGCCACACTCCAGCCGCGAGCCTCCTCACCGACACGTCCCGCGCCGCCTTCTCCGCGTGACCCCCTGCCTTCTCGCCCCCACCCTTCTCCGCCCCATTCCCCACGTCCCACTTGAGCAGCGGCGTCGCGGGACCGCTCCGCCGCCCGCCTCCTCCTTGCCCGCCCCCAGACCCCGACGTCGTCTTGAGCGGGCGCCTCCGAAGCCGCCGCGGCGTCCGGACAGCAGACGGCTCCGCCGCGGCCGCAGGAGCGGCGGCGGCGGCGGTGGAGCGGTGCTTGGAGCTCATCTGCGACGGAGGGTATGGCTCGGTGCAGCCCGCTCCGGCGGCATCGGCGGGGCCGGAGGAGACCGCAAGAGAGACGCGCACGCAGTGGAAGAGAAGAGGAGAGAGCAGGGGAGAGAGACGTTGGGGTGGCAAAGTGGAGGCGTTGGGAAACGGGAGGTAAGCGGAGTGGGGAGAAGTAAACTACGGGCGGCGGTGGTGTTTCGTTTTGGGGCGTGTGTGATGGGAGATGGTGGAAGGACGGATCTGGGCCTGGCCGCGGTTAGCGGGGATAGGATGGGGATTTCGGATGCGGTGACGCACGCACGGCTTTGGTTTTTCTTGTCTTGATGTGGGCTGGTTTTCAACCCTGTTGATGTGTCTGTAGGATTTATGGGCTTGTGATCCCTGCTGTGTGATGCACTACGGTACTGTCAAAATATTCACCAAGAGGAGCTATCATGCAATATATAAGTAATTTTTACTGGTTTTTATGTTAAAATTGATAAAAATTTTAAGCGTGGTCTTAAAATAACGTGTGTGTTTCTATATTAACATTTATCTAAATCTTAGTACATGTATAAAATCTAAACAAGTGATCTCAATAGCCACCTCCATAGAATATATTCTTGTTTTGACCAATTGTGTTTATGGCATTATGTTATAGTTACTACTTTTCTATTAGTATGTGAAGGAAAATAACTCGGTTGCTCATGAGCTCAAATAATTGGCGAAAGTTTTAGTAAAATATTATGTTGTTTGATATGATAGGGTTTCATTCTAGGCAGAGCAAATGATTTATAAATAATGTACTACTGTGTTTTTAGCTATTAACGAAAATACCATGTTCATCTTTTAAAAAAAAGGCCTACATACAGATGCTAATGATAAGCGTCGGTTTGATTCAAGGCTAAAATAGACCTTACCAATTATTTTGGCCATGGCTATTTTTGGCATTGTCAGTTTTTAGCAATGTGAGACTGCAATTGATTTGAGGCCAAAATGAATTTTACCAAATTCTTCTTCTCTCTCTCTCTATCTCCACTTATTAGAATTGGCTAGCATAAAAATTAACAAAAGCATGCCAAAAAATTGGTCTCAATCCAAATGCTACTTCAATACTTTTGAAAGGCCTCAAACCAAATCGGCCTGACATCCATTAACCTTGTTTACCGGCTGATATACGAAGAGAAATCTTTGAGTACAGTGAATTGAAATAATTTTACACAGGAAAGCGCTATTGTCCAGTGAGGTGGTAGTGAGTCATGGGTACATTACTCCACTCACGAGGGTTTAAAACATATTGCATGTAAATATTACACACGCTAGATTTGCTATTGGTCTCTGTCTTTTTTGGCGTGTGTTTAGTTATGTATTAATATATGTATACGTGTTGTGTTTATATATATGTCTTTAGTATAATTAAAAAAAATCTTACATTGTGATACACGATACTTGAAAAACATATTACATCCTCCAATATCTCTTGTGAAAGGAAAAATATACGATGTTAATAGAGCAAATTAATCAAGAAAAACATTACTGCTTTGGACAAGGTCCAATCTCAAGATGACGCCACCTATAGGCAGCCCAGCACAACACATGACCTATCGCCGTCGCCGGCTCACCGCCGCGGGTCCCTCCAAAACGGAGGGCAATAACGGAACAGCCTCCCCGACACCCCGCACGTTCCGTTGGGGAACCCATCAAATCCCAAATCCAGCCCACCTGCTCCGCCTCCCTCTCCAGATCCAAACACCCACCACGGCCGTCCTCCCCCGTCCGACACCACAACACCTCCACGTGGCGGTATCCCGCACGAGCACCGCGCTGTCCGGTGTCCGGACGCGAGCACCGGGCGAGGCCGCGCGGGAAAAGGCATCCGAGGTCCGGAGCACGAGGGTACGGGAGACCCTGCCACGTCGGACAGGACGGGCTTGGGGCCCCACCTGCCAGAGAGGACTACGTGGAGGCACGCGGTGATGGGTCCCACCTGCAGCCTGCGTCGGCATGCATCCCGACATCCCGTCTATCTCCTCCCCGTTCTCCTCCTCATCCATCCATCGCGGCCGCGGGAGCAGTAAAAAATGGGTCGCCGGGAGGAAGACGACGACGAGGCCGTGCGCCCATGTCGACGCACGCAGCGCTGTGACCTTTTTGACAGCTGCTCTGTGATTCTTCTGCGAGCGTAACAGTGGAGTGAATTCAAAATTTAAACCTTGGCGCGAAGGTAAAAACGCAAACGCAAACGCAAACCCGCATTGTGATCTGTGAATTCTTCAGCTTTTTCTTTGGGAGAAGGAGTTCTTCTCTTCAGATTCTTTTCCCGGTTCATGTGAATCCATTTCATTTCATCTATTAAGCGTGGAGACAGCTTGTTCGTAAACAATAACGCAGTGTCTCAGATAAGGATCTAGCAGGAGAGAATACTATGCAGCAGCAGTGGTAGCATCTGTGCTGCTCAACAAGGGAAAGAATACGATGTAGCAGCAGCATGCAACCATGTATGGATGCAGCTGCTTGACCCGCCCGGTTGATGTAAGATATGTATTTTTAACTGTGGATTCTCTCGTGCTCGTGCTGCAAGCATGTGGCGTAGTCGAATGGCCTACGGGGGCCTAGGCGAGTATAGATTTGCCTCCCTGGTCGGCTCGGTGCCGACGACGACGCAGGTAGTTGAGTTCAGGTCAGGTCGCATCATTAGTGTTGGAGCGGCGTTTTGCTCCGTAATTATAGCTGCAGATCGGGTCAAGGCGTACGTACGTGTATAGTCGTATAGTCTACTGTAGAAGTAACATGCTGGTGGTTGGCGACGTTTTGTTAATCTGGTGTACGGTGGTTAGATCATGATTCGGGAACGGTGGTTGAGCTTGCAGAGCAGACAAAGCAATTACAGGGTGTGTAAAGGAGAGTCGTTTTTCTTGCAGGTACAGGAATGCGTTTTCAACTACGCATTATAGTTTGGTTGTTGCGTATTCTTTGGACTTTGGATTCCTTCCCCTATTTATGTTTATATTGAATCGCTGTTGCTCTGGATGTTGCGTATTATTTGGGCTTTGGATTCCCCTATTTATGTTTATATTCTGTATTGCTGTGGATGCAAGCAGCTCGGGATGAAAGAAGCAAGCTTGAAAATTCCTGCAACATTGCCTTGTGGTAGTACAAATTCCAGAATTCGGCCTGCCTTGATGTGGCTACGAATTTTGGCCCAGCATAGTCCAAAATGATGTTTAAAGAATTCAAGTATTCAAGTGGCCTTGGCCCATCGAGGCTTCGAGATTTTTGGTCTTATGGAAAGCGAAGTGAATATCCGCAAATAAATAGCCCCCCCAAAAAAGGAGGAGTTCGAGGCTTCGAACGGAAGAGACTCGAGACTGTTCGAATTCGTTCGTTTCCCTCCACGAAATTTGCCAAAAAGCAACTCTCCCGCCAAAGAAGGAAGCCTTTGGCTAATTTTCCACCATCGGATCTGCATCCTGCGGCCCAACCCCATACCGATCCCCTTCTGCTTTCTCTCTCAAATCTCCGTGTCGCAACCCTAGCCTCATCCCCGCCGCCTCCGGCTCGCTGGCTGGCCCCTCCGCCGCATTTACCCTCGGATCCAAGTTCTCCACGAAATCCCTCCCTCGTCGGCGGATGGACTTCACCGCCCCCTCCTTCTCACTCGGCTCCGAGTTCGACGAGCCCGAAGAGGCCTCTTCTCCCGCCAGAAGCGACCGGTATGAGCAGGCGGAAGGATACACGGCGCCCGATCCCCCATCCTTCTCTCTCGGAATCGACTTCGACGGCGACGACTGCGGCGGCGAAGAGCCCCATCTCACTGACGGCGGCTGCCGAGAGGAGGAACAGCGGCGTTATGAGGCTCCCGATGCGCCATCCTTCTCTCTCGATATCGACTCCGACGGCGACGGCGGCGAGGAGCCCCATCTCCTGGACGGAGGCCGCCGGGAGGAACAACAGCGGAGTTATGAGGCTCCCGATGCGCCATCCTTCTCGCTCGGTATTGACTCCGATGGCGACAGTGGCAACGAGGCCCACCTCATCGACGACCTCCGGGAGGGGCAACAGCGGCGTTATGAGGCGCCCGATGCGCCCTCCTTCTCCCTCGGCATAGAATTCGGCGACGACGAGCCCCGCCTCCCCAACACAGGCCGCCCCGAGGAGAAGTATGAGGAGCCTGACGCACCCTCCATCTCCCTCGGGTTCGACGACGACGACGGCGATCTTCTCATCGGCGGCAGCCATCACAAGCAAGCGCGTCCCCAGGTGACGCCGCTGGCCCGCACCTCTGTCGGTATTGCTGAGGAGGACGACGACGACTTCGTCCTCGTCGGTGGCCAACAGCGAAAACAACGGCGGCACGAAACCCTTGTCCCCGACCAGGTGCCACCTCCGCCAGAGATGACTCGATTCAAGCGGCTGCGGAGAGGCTCTGCGCCTCCATCTCAAGCGCCAACACCACTTCCTCATAGGACACCAGCGCCGATGACGATGGAAGCTTCTCCAGTGGTGAGCTCGAAGGCCGCATTTGGGGCTATTGGGAGCTTGGAGGATGAGATTGAGGATTTCACCAATGAGGAGAGATCAATGCGAGGTGAGGGAAACATTGACCCTACCTTGTTGAATTTTGTGCTTACTTATCTTCCTATGTACTATCTGTTTCTTATTCTGAATCTAGTAGTAGTACACACTCCTGGGAAATCAATGAATTCGTTATTTGGCTTCTTCAAAAAGCTGAATTGGATAGGACTGGAACCAGCACAGCACAGACAAGATAGCCACCAAAACTTGCAGGCTGAAAAATAGAGATAAAGTGATTTCTAGTGCTTTGGAGTCGCACGGCCTGTTCATGTAACATAATCCAGTAGTCCACCATAAAACCACACACTTAGCAGATCTCCAAAAGACACTGTTCAGATTGCACTGAACAACCCATGCAAGCTATAAGTAAAATATCCCAAACAAACCGCAATACTTCCTTTAAGCTTCAGAACTAACTCCAGACAAGAAATCAGCTGAGATATGCCCAACCAGCCTTGCTGCCATTGCACACAAATTATGCCTTCGGATTTGATGTATTTGTTGCTTGATTGCTTGAAATCCTATCATATCGTTTGCTGGTATTGCCCCTTGACCGGACATTCCAACAACTGCTGTGTACAACATCTGCTGGACGATAAACTTAAGCCCTTCCAATACCATCCTGTTTGTTGTCAGCCAAAGAGCCCAACAAAGAGCTAGCAGCCCATATAACATCGGTTCCCATGTCTCATCTGTTCTTTGGAAAAATCAGAAATAGAGTTTGGTACTTCTGCAGGTGTAGTGAGTGCATCGCTGTGTGTGTGTTAAAAGAACACCACAAATTCGCCATAGAGCGTTGAAACAAAAAAATGTGGTGAGCAGTACCCAATTATCTGCACAACTTATAATGTGATTATTCATTCATCATGTATGTGCTATATTAGTGTGCAGCTGGTTATTCTTTATATTTTACGGAACTTACTTCATTTCCTTGTGTGGAACATTTAACAGCTTCTCTGCTTGCAGACATACCGCCATCTGTTGGTAGCTGCATCACTTCCAGCAGCTCAAGGTTCTGTCATGCCAACAACTCAAAGTTCTCTCTGATGAGCCATGGTGTCCTGATGAGTCAATCAATAAGTAAAGCAAAGACGTTTACACATACACCTAATTATTCTGCTTCAAAATCTTTGGAAGAAAGCAGCAGCAAAAAACTGATCCCTAAGCTTACATTGAGCCCAATGAGGAAAATCCATTTGCTTGATTCAGACAGTGACTCGGATGATAACAAGGATAAGCCTGCCTTGCAGCAAAACTGCAAATCCCAAAAGAACACTGTTCTACAGAAGAGCAAGGCTGAGATGAATGACAGTTGGGCGACACCTGCTCTTGATGAGTTCTGCAATGAGTATTTCAAATCTGTGAAAGACTCGAGACCATCTCAGCAGCAAGAAGGCAATGGTTTTTGTGGCCCCAAAGTTATGCGTTCTAATTACTCTGTTAGTGAAACTGGTGGACATTTTCCACATCAGTCCACCCCAAGTGGGCCTGCATTAGAGGACAATCTGACAGACAGTCATCCTCCTGCAATTCATTATTTTTTCCACCGTGATCCATTAGTTCGTGACCTGGTCCGTCAAAGACTCCAGCATTTTGTTCCGGCTGGGGTAGACAGCAGCAGAGCAAATGAGCAAGATGGAACACAAAATGTCCAGTACAGGTAATTGCAGTTCACACATCACAAATTCACAATCATTTTCCTGCAGTCCTCTGTGCAATGTCTTCGCTGATCTTGGTTACTCTGTTTCATCATCCTTCTATAGGAGTCATATCGACCAGTGTGCTGCTGCTAATGATCGGTGGGTGACTCCAAACAAGAGGACATCTGTTGCAACTGAAGTTGGCAGAAGAAGAGTAAATCCTAGTGGAATGTCTGGCTCTGGCCATTGGTTTACTGGAGACGATGGAAAAAAGGTAAACCTGCATGTTTGTTTTCAACGATCCAGTTGATTTCTCGGTAGAAAAAAGGCTTTCTGTCACATCTGTGCTGTTTTTCAGCCTAGAAACCAACCTATTTTCCCTTTTTTTGTTGGGTATGCATTCATTGTTTTGTTCTGCTGAATTTGGGCTGCAGGTCTATGTTTCCAAAAATGGCCAGGAGTTAACTGGCAGATTTGCCTATCGACAATACAAAAAGGTGATATGCTTATTTGTTTACGATTAATGGCAAAACATCTTTTTCCTAGTTTGCACCACACTAGTTTCCTACATAATCTCAGCATAGTTCGACTTATATACAATTTAAGCATCTAGTGGTTTAGAATATGTCTAGTGCTGTATTGATATATTTAATTTAGGATTTATGTTGAACTTGTCATTATTGTGTTACTTTTACTGCATGGTGGCATGCCATCTGATCCGACAAATCTGTGCCTAACAGGAAAGTGGGAAGGGATTTCGCAAGTCAAAGAAGAAAAGTTCAGCTGGAACCAAAAGCAGTTCTACCAGAGCAAAGAAAGCCACAACTAAGGTGAAACAAGAGAAAAGTACAGCAAAAAGGAAGCGCTGAAATTGTGTTGGCCTCGCTTTCACATTCGAGGTGTCACTGTAATTAGTCATTGAGGAACCGTAGTCATTATTATTTGTCCAGTCCATTTCATAAGGAGTTGTAAGACCAGAGTAGTATAACATGGTTTTGGTTGGAGAATATAACCACATGTAACAAAGCTTCTACTGGTTTTCTTTGATAAGGTAATTTGGGTGACTTGTTAACTTGATCGGGCTTTGCTACTGCTTTACACGTCGTGCTCGTGGTTCTCCCGTAGAATTTCTGTCTCAGCACCATGCAGCCATCAAAGTTCAACCACAAAAGGCAGGAACACAACTCGCAAGGTAGCTTAAATAGCTCAGGGCTTTGAACATCGTTGTGTGTTTTTTGGCAACCATTTTCATTATCTAAAAAGGTGACAGCTTTGAAGCTGTTCACTACCTGGCGAATCTTAATTGGCTGGCAAACGAAAGCCTCGCTGGACCATGGAAAGAAGAAAATGGTCAGAGAAAATAGCGGCTGCATCGCCTGGGCGTTCGTGGCCAGAATTCCTAACGAGTCGTGCGCGCTTCCGTCGCACGTGTGAACGCATTGCGTTTCCTTTTCTGGCGTGCACGAACCATCTCTTTTCCCTTTTCGGTTTCCCGTTGAGCGTACGTGACATGCCGTTCTCGTTTTCTTCTCTTGTACAGCGTGTGCCTTGTGCTATCCAGGCACTTGGACCTTGAGCGCCCGAGTTTAGCCGGCACTCCGCAGTCTATCCGTTTTTGAGTATGTCCCAGCCAGGCTGCGGCACCACACGGCACCACACACGGTCCACCCGTCGCGCTCGCACGACATCCATCGGCCGCTGAAACGTTCGGAGCCGCGGCGCGTCCTGCCAAGTGCCAACCCGACCTTGCACCCCGTTGTGCGCTTGTTTCCTCTCGGCCTTGCCTTTGATTCGATCAAGATGAACACAATTGACGGGACGTCCAGCTGCACCATTCCCTTCCCGCGCCGCGCGCCCAACGGGCAACGCCCACGGCCCCAACCGCCAATGCGATCCAGGGTCCTAGCTAGTCTCGCGTAGTGTTCGGTGGTCACCCGTATTGAGCCGCCGACCGGTTACACGGTAGACCGGTCGGCACAATTGAAGTTCATATTTAAATTTTGAGATTGTATCAACTATATATTCTCCTCCAAAATTACAATAGTACTATCATATTGCCGGCGTTACAACGGGATTTTAGGCAAAGAAAATTATCATTAATCGGTTATTATCATTATCTTCCGTATATATCATCTCTTAATTGCTACGTATATTTGTTATTGACATATAGATCCTTTAACTCCACATTGTCTTTTTTTTTCTTTCCACAAAAAATAAAGAGTTAGTAGAGGGTGATTGACAAGTAGATCCTCTGGGTCCGTACCGTCATTTTTTCTTTTTTTTTTTAAAAGTAGAGAGTTAGTGGTGGGGTGGTGGCAGATTCATCGCTCACCATCACCACTACTCTCTTTTAAAGAAGTATAGATATAAAAAATTATTTATTACCCACAAAAAGTTTGGATTTAAAAATTTGAAGTAAAAAAGCACAAAAATTTTAAACCTGCTGGTTACTACAAGTTCAAACCGGTTGTTTAATATATTTAAACTTTTGTCCAGTAACAGATGGCCGGTTATAGGCTTTTTCAAAGAAACCGCCATTTTTTTACAAAAAATTATTTATTACCCACAAGGCCACACGTCTGTACCTCTCTAAGAGATGCCTAATATTTTGCTCCCAAAAAATCTGCATTTGGACCATCTAAAAAAATTTAGGTCCAAAAATCACCCTCTCCTCAAAAGAGGCCTAAAAATTAGATCATAATAGTTTATTGGTTAGGCACATAGACAGGGTGGGACCGATTAGTAGTTGGTCGATCTCTCCCTTCCTGTGCACGCACGCACGTCCTGTTCGCAGGTGGCATCGCCGTCACCGTGTGTCACCCTCGCACTGCCGTTTGTTGTCTTCGATTTTTAGAAAAACGGAACCCGCAACGACGAACAAACGGACAGGTACAGAGAGCCCTGTAAAAATGGTAGAACAGACGGACATCTGCAGATCACGTTAAATATAAAAAGAGTCCAACATAGTTCATTTTATTGAATCTCAGATTGTGTACAGAAAGGAGCAAATTACATTACAGATTCACGGGTTTGAGCAATGGAGCAGTTGATAACATTAAGACACAAGAAATGGGCAAAACTGCATCTTACTAAATACCATAGTCCACGAGCTTCAACATTCAGGCCATAACCTAGACTTGAGAAATATCATAGAAGCACACGTATTACAGAAAATACTTATCATCAATCACATGATTTCTGAGGCAGTAGCAGCTTGGGGACATACATGGAACTTCAGTCAGCCAATGCTCACATTTCCAGATAGTGATTCCAAGCAGCTTTCCTGCTTTGAGATGGCAGTGTATTATATGACAAACTCAAAACAGCTGAGAGTACAAATAAACACTGGTTGCACACAAAATCATTAAATTGTAGTGTCTAAGCTGCTTAGCTGCATTTCTCATACCAAGAGAATATAACAAAAAAAAAACACTAGTCATGGCAATACTGTAATTTACTTCAATTCATACTTCAATCAACAAAGAAGAGCAGTATTTAAGTATAGCAATACTGTAATTTACTTGATTCAAATTAAAGGCACAAAGAGAGGATGGACTAGCATTAAGGTTTCAACTCATACTCATCAATGTTAGGGTGCCACCCATGGAGGGGACGGAGATGCAGCCCTGGAGTGGAGGCGGCATCTTGCGCCGGATCTGGCGAAAACAACGCCTTGTTGTGGATCTAGCGGAGATGGTTGAAGGGAGGAGCAGGTGCACCTTGGAGCGGAGGCAGTGTCCTGCACTGGCATGAAGGGCCGGCAACACCCTGGACAGAATGGCTAGACGTAGGCGGCACCTTGGACAGAGGGGATGGAGGAAGCCCCCACACGGTAGGGGGCTGACAACTGTAGCAAGCTGGCGTGGAGGTAGGCCGACGACGACGGCCGATGACCGCAGCAAGCTGGCATGGAGGCAAGGCGACAACGACGCAGAGCTTGGTGAGAAGAAAATGGCGTGGGTGAAGAGAAAAATAGCGTGGGTGGGGAGGAATTTGGCGCAAGCTACGGCGATTTCTGCCCCGAAGGGATTGGGGACGTCGAGAGTTGCCCAAAAATAGCTCGGTTTCGGACCAATTTTGGATAGGAGAAAAAATTAGAAATGGTATTGGGCCTCTGTTAGAGTAGTGTTTTTAGAGGTAATTTCTAAATTTTGGTTTAGGACAAAGTCTTAGACATCTCTTAGAGATGCTCTAAGCCTCTAACTATGCTGGATCGGAAGGGCCATGCCCGCACGCTAAATCCCCAGGCAGCCGGCACATCAAGGCCGGGACTCCAAATGGCGTCCGTAGAGCAGGTATGGACCATCGACAGGTTTCAACACATGTATTTGGTGTAAACCCGTGTCGATGACGGGAGAGCCTCTCTGCTGTTTTTATGTTACCCAATAACAGATCAATCTACGGAGAGATTACAGGGAGCAAACATGCTGTGTGAAAGCTAAGCTATCGGAGATAAACAAGTAACAGATCAGGACTTGGCTCAAGGATCGTATCTATACTGAATATATAGCTATTAGCTAACGTGATTTGAAGTACATGACTTGTTAACAGCATCATCTTCCAAATGCTACAGTACTACACGTTTACTTCACCACAATTGCCTCCCGCGCCGTCCATCTGTTTCGCCCACCCAGGCATCCTGCTCTCCCAGGGGGGCCTACGCTTCTACTTCCACCGTCTGATCCGCCAAGCAGCAGCTGCTCCCGTGTCGTGCCACGCTCTCGTGCATGCAGTTCCATCGGTGCGTCTTTGCGTACGTGCCGGTGGCCAATCGAGCAAGTGAGCAACCAGGCCCCCGCTTGCTTACACAGGGCCGCACATCCATACGCCCATACCGCTCTAACCAATTAAGGTAGTGTTTGAAAAAACAAATAAATTTATTTTTAGTTTATAATAGTTAATACTTAATTAATTATATGTTAATAATTTTAATTTATAATAGTTAATACTTAATTTGTTGGATCGATCGGAATCAATGGCCGGAAGAAATTTCCGCGAATTGGACGACCAAACCGACACGACATGCTACCTGACGCGAGGGTGCCACAAGTTTGCTAAACGGGCAGGGCTTAGCTAGGTACACGCAATCCGGAGGCAGCCCATCAGGGAACTCGAAATGGCGTCCAGAGAGGAGGTATGGACCATCGACAGGTTTCCATAGTCTTCCGAATGCTATACTACTGCTACTCCCTCCATCCTATAAAATAGAGGATATAACTTTGTTTTTTCTTGTCTCTTAATACAAGAGTATATATATATATATATATATATATATATATATATATATATATATATATATATATATATATAAACTAGCACATTCTCTTTTTCTAAATTTAAATTCAGTTTGTCAAGTCCTCATAATCTCATTGTTTACATACGTGCTGTGTTAATGTTAGTATTAGTTATGTCATATATTTTTAGGATAGAGAAAATATATGTTTCCCATCATAATTGCAGTGAACCTTATCCCTATTATTAACTTATGGAGTTATGGTGTCAGTTTCTCTTCGAACTTTCTAGATTTTCCTCCTCTCGGGAGGTGACATGTGGTCCTGAATGCTGAAAATAAAGAAAAATTTTCCTTTCCCTATGTTTGAGAGCCAAAACACAGGTAAATTAAAATCTATCCAAACCTCTCGTTTTTCTTTTCCATAACAAATAATTATTTACCGCTTAAATATTCCTTCATTCTAAACAACACTTCAACTGTTTTTCTATGTTTTTCAATCTTCTATTTTACACTTGTATTTCTATAATTTTATTTTCTATTTTATTTTCTAATGTTCCAAACGGAGGAACTGTATTATAAATCCTACACCGATGCCGCGAAGAATTTTCCATGTTTATGGATTATGGCTTGTCAAGTCCTATCGTACTACTAGGCACTGGCCACCTGGGATTTCTACTAGCACTCCTAAACAAAGCTATCCTGGAGTCTCTGACGTTGGGCCCCACCTTTCAAACACAAAGTCCATAGATTAAATAAGCGCCACCTATGTGGCCATCAAACCAGCACACACGCCGTTCAACTCCAGAACCTTCTCTATTACAGTAGCTCTCCTCCCGCTCTACCTCCGCAACCACACAGCCTTCGCGCCACCGCGCGACACTCTCGGCGCTCTGCTGCCTCAGCGTTCGTGCGCGCGCGGCGGAGGCCAGGCTACCATGGACACCGTCGTGGCGGCCGCGACCTCGGGAAGACGGTGGCTGCCGTGGGCGCGGCGGCAGGCGGCGGCGTACCTGGCGGCGGCCGGGGGAGGCGACAACGGGTGGGCGGCGTGCGCGGTGTCGGCCGTGCGGATCGTGGTGTGCTTCGTGTCCATGATGGTGACGACGGCGGCGGTGATGCTGCTGCTGCTGCCGTGGCCCTACGCCCGCATCCGGCAGGGCAACCTCTACGGCCAGGTCACCGGCCGCATGCTGGTAAGCAACACTGCCCTGCGATGGGGAAGCCATCAACCGATGCTTCTTGCTAGTACCATATATACAAAATCACCAGACCTAAATAAATATTTTTGCAGATGTGGATTCTGGGAAATCCAATCAAGCTGGAAGGGTTGGAAAACCTGAACACGAGAGGAATCTTCATCTGCATCCACGCGTCGCCGCTTGACATCTTCATCGTCATGTGGCTGGCTCCGACTGACACTGTCGGAATCGCCAAGAAGGAGGTCAATAGTCTCAGCTGTACTAGCATGCACGAGTGACAATAATCACAAAACCATCTGCCTAGATTGTAATAATAACATGGGTGAAATTGCAATATTTGCAGATCATCTGGTACCCACTGTTCGGGCAGCTGTACGTGCTGGCCAATCACCTCCGCATCGACCGCTCTAACCCTGCCGCTGCAATCGAGTCAATGAAAGAGGTAATAAGCATACTGATGTTCACACTCTCGTGTTCATGTCGATGCATTGTTGTGCTGTTTCGTAACCTGGTTACATTCCTTCTGCACTACTGTTCTCAGGTTGCTCGTGCAGTTACCAAGAACAACCTATCTCTGATCCTGTTCCCAGAGGGCACACGATCCAAAACCGGAAGGCTACTCCCCTTCAAGAAGGTACAGGCACTGTCACAATTCCGCAACTTGTGATCATCATCATCGTAATAAGTCACTGATCTTGATCTGGTCGGCACGAATCACGATGCACGGCGCAGGGATTCGTGCACACGGCTCTGCAGACGAGGCTGCCGATCGTGCCGATGGTGGTGACCGGCACGCACCTGGCGTGGAGGAAGAACAGCCTGAGGGTCAGGCCGGCGCCGCTCACCGTGAAGGTGCTGCCGCCGATCAGGACGGACGGGTGGGAGGAGAGGATCGACGAGTACGTGGAGATGGTGCACTCGCTGTACGTCGACAGCCTGCCGGACTCGCAGAAGCCGCTCGAGCTGGGAAGAAGATGAGCTAGATTGAGCATGGCTGTAGTTTTTGTGCACACGCGCTGTGCTGGTTGCTGACTTCTTGTATAGATTGGCCCGTGTGTGTGATGTACATGCTTGATTTGGCGATCTGTAGATGCAACAGGAGGTAAAAGAAGAATTGACTTTGTGAGCACATTGAGCTCGTATCTGGGTGCCAATGCCGTCTTCAGCTCCTCGTCTGATCACTTCACAAGGCGAGCAAGCCTGTGTAGCACACAAGACTTGGACGTCCCCAGAAGCAGAATTTGTTTTCCTTTATTTTTTCTCTTTGCTCATGTGAAAAATTTTATCTAAAGAAAAGAGAGTTAAAGACCGATGCAATGATGCGTTCCTTTTTCTCTGTATCTGGATTCCTTATTATCCCATGGTGCGTACTTTGTTACTTCAAATTGTATAGGGTGATCTTAAATATTACCAACTATGATTTAGCAGTTAATATACTGAGCATTTCTATCACTAGATGCTTCATGGTAAATAAAGTTTATCCAATGAAAACGACCAATAGAATACATATGGTGAGCAATTATAATGGATACGTGATGAAAATGCATCTGAAAAATATTTTCCTTCAGACACAGAGATCGATTGCATCGATGAGCCCAGTGCAGCTATATACTCAGCCATTCAAAAAAGAAAGACACAACCAACCTTTACGATCCAATTGAGGACCAGACGTTCTTTAAAACATAAAAAATCTTTTGATTATATGTATACACAGGTCAGTTATGCAGCAAATGCCAGTGTTAGGTTCACTTTTGCACATTCTTGCTTCAAACGTGTGAATTGCAAATCTTTCCAGGCATTTATCGACCTGATTCCCTGAACCTAGCAGCAAAAGAAAATGTTGCATTAATTCATAATTGCAAAATAAATATCAATTCATAATTGACATGATGGATAATAGTGATCTATTACCATTTACCGCATAAGTATAAACAATCCTGTAGTGATGATGAATAAATCATTGTCCAGATTTCTATTCTCAGTTACGCAAACACCTCACGTCCTCCTAGCGTAACCGTTCAAGTCGGATGGTCAGTTGATTGCTCTGGGTTCTAGGAAATGAAAAATCAACTTTAACTTTAGCAAACTAAGTGTAAGGCTATTTAAGCATGGAGTCTCTTTCCCACTGAAATAGGCCAGACTTCTCAACATCACCAAGTGACAACACCGGAAAACCTGACAACCCAGCATTGAAGCCGTTAGAAAATATAATCAGGAGGCTTTGGCAGGCCTGCTCTTCTTCTAGGCGCTCTGTCTCAGTGCTATGCATAGAAGGATCCCTCCAAGGTTGATAATAATGCCTGAGAGAATAAACATGATTAGATCCTGCAATATAAAAATATCTAATCATAAGAGAAGCATAGACAAATCTAAATGATGTGGCTTCCACAGTAGAGGGGCCATACCATCTCCATGCAGGACTAGCTTCAGCCGGGCATTGTATCTTTGAGCACAGCGATTCAATTTGTTCATAATTGCCAACGAAATTTCTGAAAGCTGCTTTAAGAAGGTTAAAAATAATGAGTGCAATGCTTCACTATTCCAGCATTATCCTGACGAGCACATACAAGCAGACTAACCTAGAATTGATAGGTTATTTCAGAACGCGATAAGCATACCTTGTTTAGTGGATCTGTCAAGAAGCAAGAAGCAAAGAGCCGCCACAACAGACGGCAAAAAATCTTGGTTCATTTTCAGATGTTTTTGCAGATACAGTATAATTATAGCTAGTGCCTCATTTGCACTATGGATGCCAACAGTTTCAACCTTTCCATTCATATAGTTCAAAAAAGACTGAAGAGATCCAAAACCGTTGGCATCCCTCGTAAGATATCCACACTTTTCATGAGAGATGCAGAAGATTTTGCCAAGAATGATGGAAGCCACTAACCAGCGCAGCATCTTTGAAAGTAGGCACTCGTTTTTTAGTGGCTCTTCATGTGACATTTTCCGTTCAGATCTTTCTTCACCGTACAACCAGAAGATGTTAGAAGTTGCCCATGAAACAACCGTTACTGTCATTGACTTATCCTGCCATTGTCACACAAAAATAGAGCTTATGAATCTCATTGCACAAAATACTTATGCAGACAAAAAAATACCATGTTACTGCAAATTATATTAATTACGAGGCAAAAATTGTTCATGGCACTGCACATTCTTGGTAACTGTACTACATGGTCAGGCACAAAAAATAACCACACAAATTCCACATGAATCAAGAGTAGTGGGAGAAAGGAAAGACAAATTTAGATACTCAAACATTTTATCCGACATATTAAAATAGTGGCTTGGCTTTTAAAATAAGGCAAAGCACAGTACCATTTCAGACACAACTGGCAGAGGACCATTCATAAGAATGACATCAATGCCAAGTTCCATTGCAAGCTTAAATTCTATGCTTCTTGAGTTGCCACCAATAGTTTGGCACAATTTATGTATACCATGGAGGGACAAGGAAAAATGCGGTTGGTAAATCTTCCTTTTCATAGACAACCTCATCGTGGATGCAATCACATTTAGCACTGAAGTTAGCAGTGGGACATTTCCTTTCAACAATTTCATATCTTCAACAAGGATATAAAGGTATTTACATATTCCCGATAGTTGCTCAAGGGCAGTTTCTTGGAGCCATTCTGCAATTAATCTTGATGATGTCAAATCATTCACAACCTGGAGAGAGGACATAAAATCATGTATACAGATTAAGAAACAGTTTCACAATACTATTATAAAGAAAATAGCGTGTACAACATTCCTAAAAAATAAGTGTAAGTTGTAACCTACTTAATTGTCTAAAAAGACCAACATTACTAATGAGTGAGAAACATATACTCCCTCCGTCCAAAAATATACCAACTTCTCCACCTACTTTCTCATCTCAACCAATCACAATCATCTTCCATTTAATTTCTCCACCACTTCCACTTCTCAACCAATCACAACCTTCCCCCGTTTAATTTCACCTATTTCCTTAATACCCATGTCCAACCCTAGAAATTCTTATATTTTGAGACAGAGGGAGTATATAGAACTGCACGCACCAATTAATGTCATAAACTAAACTAGCTACAATAATTATATTACTTTAAAGTATTGACACAAGGAAACAGCATATACCACTGCTGAGTGAATTTGACTTAAGGAACAAAAACATTAACAAATCAGTCAGTTCTACTAAATATATCAAGCAACATCAAGAATCGGTCCAACAAAAGTAGTTAGCTGAAATGATCACATGGTCACCAGCACAAATCCCACGAAAGAAATGATGGGCTGCAAGTTGCAATCAAGATTCATGAAAAATATATCCTAGAGAAATGGATCTACACATGTATATGTGGGTACATGCACTGCCCTGCCAGCCAAAATGCTTTGATATCTGTGCAAAGGTAATACAATGGAATGAATGGATAGGGTAGATGGGTTGTTTGGTTTGAATTTTGAAGGTTTGCACCAATCTCAAGGCATGTTTGACTGCAGTGATACATGAAGAAGAAACATTAACCAAATTGTACAGTCGAGTGTTGCATCTATAAAAGCGTTGTAGAAAGCAATTCAAAACAGTGTTTTACCTCCAGTGCTGACCCAATTACTGTAGAGGAATGCAAGTCTTTTACACTGTCCACCCCGTCGCCATGAGATGAGATTAAAGAGGATAACCACAACAGAAGACCAGAGTCTTTTGTTAAATGATGAGCAAGAACAGGAAGCTTTACACACTTCTTTAGCACCTACGTTACAAGGGAATATATAAATGAAAACAAAATATTTGAAAATTTTAAGTAGTTACTGAATTCCAGGAAGGCAAAACGAAGTATACAAGCCAAAATGGATGTACTTCAAGTAACAGTAGAAAATATACATCAAGTGCTGCATAACCCATGGCTGCCAGTGTGGAGCAGCATGGTAAATTAATGTTGAGTCACAGCTCAGACTTTCATACATTGCTTGTCAAGTGACGGCTCAAGCTCTCATATATTGCTAGTTTGCTATCCTCGTAAGTTGTTTTAGGTTTTAGACTGCATTCAGCAAACAGGATACTAAGCAAAAAAATTACTATATATAAATGGCAGAAGACTAACTACTAATGTGCATAGTAACTACTATACTGCACCATCACTGAAAGGTTGTACTTTGATGGGAAAATTACAGAGTTACCTGAAGGGTTAAAAGCTTCGTTTCTGAATCTGAAACAGCTGAAGAACCAAGGGAAAGAGCAAGCTCCAAAACACTTCCTCTCTTGTATATCTTAGCATCATCTGCTAAATTTGATCCAGCATATAATAACCGAAGCATCCATAAGCGGTCAGATTTGAAATGCACGGCACCACTCCTCAACAATGCTGGAAATAATGGAACGCTCTGCAGTAACAACAAAATGGTATACATAAGTACTATGATGAGTTCATTATTCAAGCTAGTCAATAGTTGTAAATAAAAATAACACACCTGCAGGTTGACTGAGGCAGAATGCATAAAAAATTTGCTAATGGTAGCAAATTGAGTATGGGAGCTATCAAGTACTGTCAAAGACGCTTCTGCAGCAAACATAGCAATAACAGAAGGTATCCTCTGCCATGGTTCAGATATCCCATTCTGTAGATATGTCAAAAGAAGCTGGAGCTGCCATGTTTCCTTGCTTTTCTGAGAAGCCTGTACAGATGGCACAAGTGCATATCATTATATAGATTATTGTAACGAAACCATTTTTTTCATACAAGTGTTACACGCTTACACCTAGTGACTACTATAGAAGATAAGCACTCTGTACTCAGATCTACTGTCCTCACGCATGAACAGTAGTACAGGTTAAGACTAAAAGAGTTATCCCAGATTTCCTTGTTATCTCTTTGTTAGGCTTGTTAGTTACTCCCTCTGTACTAAAATATAGCAACTTTTGGCTATGAATCAGTACTTGTCTAGATTTATAGCCAGAAATGCTTATATTTTGGGACAGGGGGAGTATTTGTCAGGCTTATCATATGTATTAGTTGGATTAGTTAAGGAGGGTCCTCATCTCTTTTGAGTTAAGCAAGAATCCCCTCAAGGCCTCAAGTTCCTCTCCTAGTCCAGTTCCTCTTGACCCTAATTACCACCCCCCAGTATAAGCGTCATTTTTCATTCAAATCATCACTATCAGTCTCTTTCTACAGTGTTTAAGTTCCTCACGTCTACCAGAAATCAAACTGCTCCCAGAATGTCAATATAAATTATCTTTTCACAGTGGTTTGAGACAAATAAATATAAAGCCATGAGCCCATGACATGATTATGCGTGCCTAGAAAGTTAAGAGGCAGTTTAACAGTTGCAAACTATATTATACATACTCCAGAACATTAAGCAGTAATATGTTTTCATTTGCAAAGCTATGTTTAGCTGGCAGTGTAGCAATAAAACATAACAACAGGCAATCAAAGCAGGGCTGCCTGAGCAGCCAATAACCAGTGGCATCTAAATTCAATAAACCAGTCTGACAAAATATCAATATTCAATAAATAGCAGTTGTTCAGTACCTCCAATGATTTCTTGAATGTTCCTAGAGATTCATAACCCAGCTTCCTTAAGTCTTCATCGGGAGATGATATGCTAACTAATGTTATTGCAAGTAGCCCTAGTCGGGAAAATTCAGCAGGTTCAATGTAACCCATGAGAAGTGTATGGATTGAGAAGCGCAAGATAAACATAGGATCATAAATCCGAACCACATCCATGCTTCGAGATGTTGTCTGTGAGCCAAATACAAGAGTGGGTTAAGAACACAAAGGAGACAAATGGACCAGGAAGATAAAAGGAGTGTTATTGTGAAAGAAAGAAAATCCAGAACAAAAATGGAGCCAAAATTTCAATTGACACAGCTATTCAACAAATTACCTTGAAAATATCACCAAAGTTATCTTGTTGAAGCTGTTCCAATGAAAAAATAGAAGCCCTTGAAGATCTTCTATAGCAAAATTGTAAGGCAGTCATGACACAGAGCTTAGAATCAATGGGTATGTTCTCGCGGAATAGCGACCTTTGCCTGTCACTAATTTCTGCATCCTCCATTTTGTAGGTATCGGTTGTTGAAAATTCTAGTTTCAGTTCTTCTCTAAATTTCACGGCTGCCTTTCCCCAAAGATGATCCACATCAGTAAAGGCTTTGCACCCAGATGATTCTATCTCATTCATAAGGTGAAGTATCTCTAAATCGGTTTCACTAAGAGTTGCACCATAAACAGATAAAAGCAAGAAACCTAGCTCCCTTGATTCATCCAATAGGCTACTGTTCTGTTGCCTACTCTTAATATCATACAGTACTCTGAGTAACCTGATGATTTCTACTTTCCTCTTTTCTGGAATGCAATCTTGGAACTTGTTTTCTTTTGCAAAAGCAGAATCAACAGATTTTAAAATACTTGGTGCTGGCTGTAGCAGGCTCCCAGTAGGATTACAAGCAGATGGGCACTCAGAAACTTCACTGTAAGTTATTGTCGACACAAAATGGGAGTGGCCCAGTATGAGTTCAAGAATTTCGTCAGCGGGAAACTTCCCTTCTGATAATACAACAAGGATACACCGGATTGCTTTTATTACAACAGGATCACTAAATCTGTGTAAGAGGGATGATCTGATCAATTGGTTAAGGAAAGGTATTTGCTTCAATTGGTTCAGATGACTTTGAATCTCTGAAGACAACTCAATAATATTCTTGAGAATTACATACTCCAAAATACTGACAACCTTTTGTTCCTCATGATAGGAAAGTAAGGTGTCATTGCTACGAGGGAAGTTCCTGAGTATTTTATCCAAAGTTCTGACCAATATGCATATGAAATTCAGCTTTGCATTGTTGACTCTCTTGGACTCCTTCTCTGGGGCTATGTCATTGGTCAATGATTTTCTAGGAGGAGATAACAACATCCTAATCAGTGATATCTTTGCAAATAACTCATTAGTAAGCTTCATAATACCGTTGCATGAAACAGGAGTGAAAAAGCTGACATCAGGATCTAAGAGCTCAGATGATTGCGGGCAAAGTGAAGCGATTATCTTTAATCGTTGCTTCCGAGGCATGTTTTTCAAACAGAAATAATAGCGTAGCATAGTTATTGACTTTCCCAAGAGAGTGTCACCAAAATAACTCATTATATCTTCAACTGATGTGTGTCTAAAGCTGCTAAAATTTTCCTCAAAAATACTTCTAGTAACAAAACTTTTCCAACATGGAAAACCATTACCACTCAATAGAATTTCACAATAGAAGACTGGAACTGGCTCAAGGAATTCAACACACTGTCTATTGCCACCACTGTGATGCTCCATGTATGACAAGGCAGCAGGCAACAAAAGTATAAAATTATCATCATGAGCTGATGAAGCATTAGAATCAGAACCCATGACTTGCAGAACAGAAGTGTCTTTTTTCAGAATATCCATGAACATTTTCCCAAAAAGGCGCATGTGCATAGGACTTGCTCCCAGAAGCAACTGTACAGCTTTCGCTTTAACCATAGATGTGGGAAACATGCAGTGATGAAGAATGTTAATGGGAGTGTTGGTGACCATTTTAGATAACATCATGTGTAATGCAATATAATCAGTGCTCCTCCCTGCAGATCTTTCTGTACAGTGGATACGAATTAACATCTTCAGCAAGCAAAGATCAGCAAATTCAAGATTCAATTCAGTAGCAAAATGAACAACGATGTTCCAAACTCGTTCAATGGTGGCAATATCAGAACTATGAATCTCCAAGCCCCATAATTGACAGGGTTCTGATCTCTGATCAATTTGTTGCAAATAATCGTACAGCATTTCCAAGGCAAAATCAGCAGTATATAGACAAAAAAAAGCAGCAGGAGCATATGCAGGTGAACTGGAACTGAAACTTTCAAAAGTTGAGAACATCCAGTTTGCAAGTTCCAGGAGTCTGACAGGAGACATAAATTTTGCCAGTGTACGGACCATGTAAAAATTTGGCAAAAACAGTCCAAAGTTCCTTTTGTCCATGCAGAGTTCAAACTTCTCCTTGAACAACAGTAGTATTCTCTCAAGCAGTAGCTTTGTAGGGCCAAATAGTGACTCAAGGGATTGATAATCATTATTAGAGTAGTTAGCTCCACATCTACCAGCCAACAGTACAAGATCATATAGATTACTCAGAAGATTTAAAACAAAACTATCTGCAAGGTGCAGCTTTTCCCTAGAAAAACTAGCAAAAACTTCTTTCACATGTTCCACACTGCCATCTGCTAAGTCCTGAAAATTGGATAAAGAGCATGACAAAGAAAGGCCAATTATAGGATGCTGGACAACAGAATCAACAATGCCATTAAGACATTCCACTGGATAAAATGCCACTGAAGATTTTAAGTTAGCAGTATCAGAAGTCAAACATCGAATGCGCTCAAAGATGCTGTCAATAAGAGAGAAGCATACACCACACAACTGTTCAAGAACATCTGAACACTTCACAATGTATGATGACAGCAAGTGATGGCTCCAAAATAAGACAACTCTCAAGAAAATTGCCAATTCACTTAATGGACTTTCAGAAACCTTAACTTGAAGAAGATGTACAAGCTCATCTTGAAGTAATGCATGTGCCTTCATGATTTCATCTGGTGCTGAAAATGAGAGGCTTAATACTGACGGCAAGAGTGCGCAAAATGGAGTCACATTTAGAAATGTACTTATTGCAGCCGATTCTGCAGAAACTGAGTGATTTCCCCATTTGTTCTCAACAGTGTTGACATTATCAACATCAAGATTTCCCTTTATCTGCCTGAGACTACTGAAGAACATGTCTGGGCAATAACTAGCAACTTTAGTAAGATAATCATGTTGCAGAAAAAGAACCGATGACAAGAATGGCATACTGGAAGGAAAATGTGTTTTCACAACATGAAGAAGCTCCGGAAAGCTACTGATAACATCATCTGGAGGTGCACATATGACTGAATATAAGAATGCTGTTGCTACATTATCTGGTAAATCGGTAGGTTGCTGACTTGACATTTCCTTAATTGTTCTAGTTACAGAACACAAAGAATTTGCATAAAATTCAGATGAATGCTCAAGGGTGCTGAACAAACTATAGCTCTTTTGGTCAGAAATACTCCTCAAGATATGCAGCAAATATATCAATGGCCTCCATTCAGCAAAACAAATCATGGAATTTATTTCCTCTGATGAAAATTTACTAACTCTCTCATTTAGGATGCTGACTACAAGATCAGGCAATAAAAGCACATCTACCTGTTTATGATCATTGGATCAGTCAAAAAAGACCACGCTAGTCAGGCAAATAGGTAAGAGAGATCATAAATGCAATACCTGTGACTGCAGAATAAGGTAGACTGTGTTGCACACATATAATGAAATTGTGGATTTCTCGTGTAATTTCACACTTCCAGACTCCAAATCTAGCAGCCTAAGACATTTCTGGAGAACACAAACAATCAAAGGACTGAAAGATGGAGAATAGCCTACAAATCATAAGAAAAGGTTGAGCATCTGAATGAGTTGGATCTCATTAGGTAATAATTCAAAAGCTTGAAATACATGGATAAGAACCTGCCAGAAGACTCAGTGTATTAAAGTAAAATAACAGATGCAACAAAGTAGCACATTTACAATAAGGAATTTCTAAGGAGTGACATGAAGTTTAGAATGGCGTGTAAAACTCCAAGTCTCCAAATGAAAAAAATATTAAATGTGGTTCAATCAAATATCCGCCTGTATTACTGCACAATAGATAATACAGACTAACAATAAAAAGATAAATAGAGTCGTATTTCAATGAAGCCAACAATAACATGATCATATGGAAGATGGTTGGAGGACTTTAACCTCTCAAATGTTAGAAACTATGGTAGTTATTGTATTTCAGGTGATCTGTAGTTCACTGAAGCTAGTATATTTTCTAATTCTGTTTTGCACCATATATTTCCAATCACATTTGTATCAAATGTAATGAAACATAAAAACCGAGCAACTGAGCTAACGGCAGATATGGGTTCATGTGAATATAAGTGCAGGCTGCAGCAACCATTAAAAGAATTTCAGAAAAGAGGAAGTTTACTCCTTGATGTTCATAAAAAGACAACCATACCTTCAAACTTGTTTGACTTAGAGATAAGCTTACGTATATGCTCTTGGTATTTGTACAGATTGTTCCCAACTAATGAAATGGCATCGCAAATGAAAGGGATCACAATGTGTGATAGTCTGTTAGATGCTTCAACCCCTAAGCCCTCTCTCCCACAGCCTTTGGCCTCGTAACCCGGCAAGAAAGCCAACCATACATCAATCTCCGCAAAGTTCTGATCAAATGCGCCAGAACTCGCCAGAGCAGCTTTAACTAAAATATATGCTTTATCACGGATGCTCTTAACTTGGGAATGCAACATAATGTCGAACAGAGGTTGCAAGTACTTGTACATCGATTCTGGAACCTTTTCTGGGCACCAATGCCCATCAGATTGGCCTGAATACTCAACTAAAAGAGATAAAAGGGACTGTTGCTCATCCATGGACAGATCCAATGGATTAGGCGGTATAACCCTAAAGAAGTCAAATGATCCATCAAAAGAGCTAGGCATTACCCTCTGAAAATAATTGAAGATATACATTAGAATATCAAAAGATTAAGGTCATAAATTGTGGAGGAAACTGAAGATATGCATTTGAATATCATAAATTGTAAAGGAACCTTATCAGTTCATTGAGTAGAAACAAACAGAAAACAAAAGGAGACAGAAGGGATGGGGGAATGAGTTAGTTCATGCAATGAAATAAGCGTATAGATGAAACGGAATGAAATTTAACTGCGCTAAAAGAATGAAATTTTACAGCACCTACCAGATAGAACCTGAGAACATTAAGCAACTTTGAGTGGAAAACATTTTCAACCACTTTTGCATCTTTAACCTTCAGATCTTGTTCATTTAGACCCCATATCTCACACAGAGTAGTAGCATGATCATTTACCAAGTCCATCTCTTGCTCTGCAGGTTCATCCCTAGAAATATTAACGTCAATCCCGCCAATAATAATATCAGCATCCTTATCTGTGGCACTACATCTCTTTTTCTTTCGAGGAGGCTCAAGCTGTGCATGTATCTTTTGTTTACTCTGAGAATAATTTTGATGCTTCTGACTAGCAGAAGAAAGTAGCTTGAGAAGGACCTGCGGATCAGGTATAGCTCCACGCACTACGTCTTGAATATATTCTCTCAGAGTTATCCACCTATCAACATACATTTTGTCTCCATGGAGAACTTCATGTACAATTGATGCATCTGCTGAAGTAGAACAGTTTAGTCCTGGAAAACCATTTATTTTGACTGTCACTTTTGTTGAATTATCGAATTCTGATTTCACCCTTACAGTTGATACTATGCCATTGATTACTTCGATAACATCACACAGTAGGTTGACTGATTCATAAACAAGCCTCAGAGAACCGTGCTTCACAAGATCATCAGAATGCAGCAGTCCCCTATTTATCACTGCTCGAGTGCACATATTGGGCACGATGCACTTCAACATTACTTGCACTTGCTCATCATCAACAGATACCAGATCATGTGAAGTGGACAAAAGATTTCGAAAGATGCCATCACATTTTACTGAAGATATCACGTCCGCTGCTAGGGATATGGCAGAAAACCTGAGAAACAGTAATTAGATACGAAATAGTGTACTGCACACCAAAAAAAATTACAGAGATGCTCAGCTCAAAGAACTAACCATGAAGAGGATGGGCGTGGTTCAATGCTGTAAGGGAACTCATTCATATACGCTGAACAAAGAGACAGACTCTTACTTGCAATAGCCAGCAACAAATTTTTGTGGTGAATGACCTCGGTAGCTTTCAACTTCTTCATGAAGTCCAGCAGACGTTTCTGGTTACCTCTCAAGTTTGAGCTTGGCATCAGTCCGTTTTTTGGATCAGTACAAACCATGACCAACACCTCATGGGCAATGTCGGCTGCCTCCCCTGCCTCCAAATTCCCTGATATCAAGCTCAACTGTTCCAGTGTGGCACTACCGAAAAGGACACTCCGGAGCCCTGGTGGGACAAGTGACTCATCTACCAAGACATTATTCCGCAATGTTGAGAGGATATACACGATAGTATCAGTATCATCATCTCCGATACCACGAAGAACCCCTGAATAGAGTTCCCTTTGTTGAAGGATCCATCTTAGCATCCTTGGGTTTCCGACCTCCAAGAATGACATAGCAAACCCAACAAACGATCGCCTTGTGGACCCAAAATCAGTTACCTTCCTCCGATTCCCCCCATCTCTGCCACCTCTCTTCTTCCGCATCCCTGAGAACTGTGGCAAAACAGCCATCTTGAAATCAAAGCTCTTAGCAATCTCTGACGCCAACCCTCCACCACGCCTAATAATCGCAGCCAGTAAATCCAGCGCAGCATTCTGCCGCTGGAACTCACCGCTGTTCAGCTCCAGATACACGTCGCCCATCTTCTCCTTATCCTCCAGTATCATCCTAGCAATGCCGTCCAGGCTCTTCTTAACCATACCATGCCGCCGCAACTTACCGCCAGGGTGTCCTAAGACAGTAGCAAAGAGCGAAAGTATGTATGCCATCCCTGGCTTCTCCCTATGCAATCGCCATGCCTCAGCCAGCTCCACGAGCCATGGTGACTGCTGCACGTACTCCCGCAGCACCTCACCCCCAGGGTCACCATCCAATAGCTCAATGAACTCCCTCGATGCGTCGGAGTAGATTTTGATCTCGGAGGTGTGGAGGTTTTTGAGGATATGGATTAGCCTGACCTTACAGGTTGCTCCGAACAACTGGTTCCAGGCCTCCATCCCCACCTTGACCAAATTTTGCTCCGGTCTGCGTTCCACCTCCTCCATCTCGTCGTCCTCATCAATATCAACATCGAACTGCTCGTCATCATCTCCATCTAGGATTCATAAAAACACAGTGAGCATTTGACTATGTAAGTGTTTCATCGAGAAATCCGCACTAAATCGAGCCAAATTTAGTCCAAAATTAGCAGAAACTGGGAATTATCAGGGTAGCTTGAGGTGCTCACCGAGATATGCATCCTCTAGGGCGTTTGGAAGCTCGTCTTCACCTCCAGCGGCGGCGGTGGCGGAGTCCATCGAAGTTTATCTTCCGGCGAGCGGTTCCGAGAAGGCGCGAGCAGAATGGGGAATCGACGGGGGGAAGGGTTTAAGGGAATCGGCAGCGGTAGGGTTTAAGTGAGGGTAGAGATTGCAATGGGATGATCCTGGCGGCGAGCCTCTGCTGCCGTTTGAGGAGGGCCAGGCGCTGCTGCTGCCGGACGAGAGCGAGGCACCGCTTCTACCAGCGGAGGAAGACGAAGGCGCGGCGCCGGCGGCGGAGGAGGCTACTGCAGCCGCGAGGAGCCAACTGGGCGGAGGAAGGAAGGTATCAATGTGTGGAATCGGGCCAGCGGAGGAGGCGAGGACGCCCGGTGAAGTGACTGCTCGTGGAAGAGGGAGGAGTCACGTCCGGTCGCCGGAGCAGCCGAGCGGCGCGAGTCGCGCGCGTCCGCTCCGTCGAGAAGAGGTCGGCGGCCGGGGATGGGAAGGGGAAAGGCAAAATAACACCAGGGTTTCACTTCCATTTACATGGGCCGTGAGCTATTTCTACATGGGCTTCTATTTACATGGGCTTCTATTTCTACATGGGCCAACCATCAGCCAGTCCGCGTCTGCCTGGCCACGCGCTAGACCCAAGGCCCATGAACAAGAACATCTAGAATTTTTTTATTTATATATTTAATTTTAAAAAAATTACAAAAATATATTTTTATTTTCAAAATTTACAAAAATACACTCCTCCAGCACTCTAGGAGGATTTTTTTTTAAAAAAACCACCCTCTATTTATACATTTATTTTTTAAAAATTTACAAAAATATTTTTTTATTTTTAAAATTTACAAAAATACACTCCTCCCATCCTATAGGAGATTTTTTTTAAAAAAACAGCCCTTCTAGAGGGCGGTTTATGTGACGTGGCAGCTAAAATTGGATTTATGTCCTTCCCGCATATAATTATGTGTACATTAATTTGATACTTTATAAATAAGTCATATGAAATCCTATGAAGGCAAACTTTGTATTCAAATTGTAGAGCTCGACAAGATCTACAACTTTACAGTTGATAACCTTTTCATTTGTAATCATTTAGAACTTCAAATATTCGTTAAAAAACATATCTATTTTTACAAAATCTTATATCTACTTTTCAAACGATCTCCGATGGAGACAAACTATATATCACAGTTGTAATTCTCAATGAGATATACAACTTTGTAGTTCATTATTTTTCTATTTAAAATTATTTAGTGTGTCAAATAAGCATTACTAGTTTTTATAGCAGAGACAATCGACGGGAAGGGTCTAAATACAAATACATTTTTTTTTCAAAGGATGGTTTTAAATACTTTGGGAAATAGTAATATTTATTTGACATACTAAATTATTTTAAATAGAAAAATGATAAACTACAAAATTACAAATCTTGTCGAGAACTACAACTTTGATATATAGTTTATTTCCATCGGACTTCGTATGCAATATAGATCTAAGATTTTGTAAAAATAGATATGAGATTTTGTAACAAATATTTGAAGCCCTAAACGATTGCAAATGAAAAAGTTATCAATTGCAAAGTTGTATATCTCGTCGAGCTCTACAATTTGGATATAAAGTTTGCCTTCATAGGATTTTATATAACTTATTTATAAATTATCAAAGTAATGTACATACAATTATGAGTAGGAAAGACCTAAATGAAGTTTTTAACGGCCCCGTCACATAAACCGCCCTCTGGGAGGGCGGTTTTAAAAAAAAACCCTTCTAAGGGCGGGAGGAGTGTATTTGTGTAAATTTTGAAAAAAAATATGTTTTTGTAATTTTTTTAAAAATAAATATATAAATAAAAAATTCAGCACATCTACCTCGTCGTTGAAGTTTTTTTTACACGTAAGGTACAATCGCATCCATCGTTTGCATGTGACTTAAATAATTATAGAAAATTTGAAAAAAAAATAATCTAATAACATTGATTAGGGTGACACAAATAGGCAATGCTATAAATTCGATCAACAACCAAAGAAACAAAAATAATAAAATCAGGCAGTGAAGAGTACATGTGCAGCGCAAATAGAATTTCTTGTTTTTGTTTCTTTACATATGTGGATTGAATTTTTACTTGCATTGTTGTTGTGTAGCATTTTATATCATCGTATCTATCTTATCAAATTTCATAAAAATTTTACGCATGTATTTAATAAATCACATGCATTCACGATGCGTAAAAAAACACTTTATGCATGGTCACATCCACGATGAGCTATGGCTGCTGATCGAGTCCATGTTCCCTTAATTGCTGCGTGCTTCACGCATAGCGGCATGCATGGGAATATGAAACGATGCACGGTAGTTGGATCGACGGAGGTTTCATTTCTGTTCGCATAGCTAGGGCATATGTACGGGTTAAACGACATTAAGAATTCTCGAATTAATTCGTAGGAGGATATCTAGGTTATACATATACGCACCGAAAGTGTGCAACGACGTGCCCGCCCGTTGCTTTCCTTTCGATCCCAGCCATGGCTAACACCTCAACTCCTTCCAGCAACCAGCAATATCTACCAGCAACATCGTCGAGGTGCCTGACGTATGGCGGGAGTCACCGGGACGCACAACTTCGAGGTGACCGGCTACTCGCTGCTCGAAGGCAATGGGAGTCGGCAAGTTCGTGAGCTCGACCACCTTCTCCGTCGCCGGCCACGACTGGAACCTCCGCTTCTACCCCGACGGCATCATGTACGACAGCAGGAGGGATGGCTACGTATCAGCCTCTTTGCATTTCGGTGGTACCACGACGAGTGTCATGCTAGTTAGGGTAAGATTCACCTTTCTACTGAACGGATATGCATCACATCAGGGATAAGCTATAGATTGACATATACTAGTTCTGTTTTTTAATAGATTATGTCATTCAATTTTATCGTGACATTTGATTATTTGTCTCATTAAAAAAATTATGTAAATATTAAAGTTATAGGTTATACTTAAAGTTCCTTTAATAATAAACTAGGTCGTCATAAAATAAATCATATTTACTTAATTTTTTTAAATAAAATAAATAATTAAACATCGTGTTAAAAATTAATAGTTATTTATTAAAAACTAAAAAGAGTATCTTACCTGTAGTGTCGCCAGGTTCGTCAATAAATCCGAGCTGCAATCACCTGTTCGCCGGTTTATTCGGTGTACTCTGACCGTCGTAGAGAAATTAGACGTGAGCACTATCTCAGTCCCACCGTCGAGCCTGCATATCGCTCGCATGTTGGAGGACAGGGTGATCGCAGACGTGGAATTTAGCGTACGCACCGAGTCATTCTGTGCTCACGCGTGCGTGCTGGCTGCGCGGTCTCCGGTGTTCATGGCAGAGCTCCTCAGACCAGCTGCTGCCTGGCATAGAGCCTGCAACCTTCAAGGTAAGTCTTGACTTCATCTACACGGATTTACATGCGGGACAGCTACTGTGGCTTCCGCAAAGATGCAGCGCTGCAGCGGCGTCTACTGGTGGCTGCTGATCGCTATGGAGTGGACAGGCGGAGGGCGATGTGCGAGGCAAAGCTGTGCGAGAGCATTGGCGTTGAGACTTGAGACGGTCGTGGATTCCTTGGAAGCGGCGCCACTACGCGCAGCTCAAGGATGCTTGCCTTGGATTCATGCAGGGGCGGATCTTGGCTCATGGCAGCCTGGGCCATGGCCTCGGGTATAGGCCAAGTAGTAATGAACTCTCACCTAGATATATATCTAAAGTTTTAGCCTATAGTGGTTATACTTTTGAAGTTTTGGCCCAGTAAAGTTTGGCCCAAGGCCTGACATGTGAGAGTGGGATGTGGGGCTAACCCTAGTAGGTGTTACCGGAGGTGCCGCCACTTTTGTTCGCCCGTCGGCCGTCACCCGTCTCCCGCCAGTTCGCTGTTCGCCCACGGCCCGTCGCCCGTCGCCGGTCACCAGCGTGCTGCCCCCGCCAGTTCGTCCACGCCAGAGCGCCGCCCCTTACGTCCCACCAGTTTGGCCATCGCCGCCGCCGCCGCCGCCTGGCACCCGGCGCGCCGCCGGTTCGCCCGTCGCCGCCTACGTGTGTGCCGGCGTGCCGCGTGCCGACGTGCGCACCTGGCACCCTGTCACCGCCCGCCCACCCCCCGCCCGTCGAAGGCCCGAGGCCGAGACCACCCTGCTCCCTGCCTGCCTGGCCACCTCCTTAGTCCTCACCGAGTCACCCTCCGACCTCTACTTGAGCTACTGTCTAGGGACAATGAGGTAAGGTTTTCAAATTTCAATCTTTATTACTTCTATAGTTCTATTCTCAAATCGTGTAAATATGAAATCTTTATTTCCATTATATATAAAAGATGAAGAGGTCTAGGACTACATTCAAATCTTTTTATACCCCAAGGCCCTCAACAACACCCCAGTCAATCAAGCCAAAATCCTCCAAATTCAGTGGGAACAGGAACCAGCAACGCTCAACAAATCCCTAGGGTTGAGGTAGTCATAGGAGAAACTGGAGCTGGATCTGCTGCTAGTAACATTCAACAAGCCCCTAGTACTGTTGAGGCATTGGGAAGTAATACCACACAACCACAACAAACTCGCACTTCAGAGACAATTGAGCTTAATCCAGCTGACATTGTTGCTGATCCCGGGCTTTGAAAACCAATTGAGCAATTTCATATAGACATTAGAGATGCTGTTAGAAGGGAGTACTTGTTAAGAGGCCCATGCCAACTAATTGGCCATACATATCCACAGAAGTTAATGGAAAATCGTCAAGGAAGCTTTTATGACACTTGGTACAAAATGCACAATTGGTTGGAATATAGTGTTGCTAAACATGCTGCATTCTATTTTTATTGTTTTCTTTTCAAGCAATCAAGACCTGCTTTCACAACTAAGGGATTTAGTAATTGGAAAAATGCAACTTTATGTTTCAATGAGCATGTTGGTAAAGTACATAGTTTGCATAACAGAGCTAGAAGACATTGTGAGGATTTTCAGAATCAAAAGCAAAGTGTATCATATAAGATGGTTAGTGGATCTAAAAAGCTAGAGCAAGAATACTATGGTCGTATCACTATGATATTGGGTGTTGTGAGATTTCTCTTATTACAAGCACTTGCTTTTTGTGGCCATGATGACTCTCATGGCTCTAGCAATAAAGGAAACTTTTTAGATATGATTGATTGGTATAAACAGAATGATCAAGATGCCCAAAGACTATTTGGAAATTCTCCTGGAAATCATCAATGGACTTCATTGAAAATACAAAAGCAATTATGTAAAGCTTGTGCAAATGAAACAACTAAAGCCATTCTGAATGATATTGATGACAAAAATTTTGCCATTCTTGTTGATGAGTCTCGAGATGCATCTATCAAAGAGCAAGTGGTTGTTATTTTGAGGGTAGTTGATGTTTCTTGCATTTTTTTTCCTTTTTTTTCTTTCTAAAACTGGTCGTATTAACAATGTTATTGCTCTATGTTATGTCACATAGGTATATCAACAACAAAGGGCAAGTGATTGAAATATTTCTTAGGATTCAACCTGTTCCTGATACAACATCAGTTGCACTAAAGATAGCTTTGGATGCTATGATCATTCGTCATGGTTTATCGACACATAAAGTGAGAGAGCAAGGATATGACGGTGCATTAAATATGAGAGGTGAATTTCATGGGCTACAAAGATGGGTACTAGATGAAAATCTCTATGCCTTTTATATTCATTGTTTTGCCCATCAGTTGCAGTTAGTGGTTGTTTCTGCTGCGAAATGTTGTTCCTCCGTCTCAGATTTCTTTAACTATACCACTATGATTATTAACATTGTCAATGGTTCTTGTAAGAGGGATGATCAGTTGGTCCAAGAGCACCATGATAACCTTGTCAGTAGTTTAGAGATCAGTGAAATTTTTTCAGGAAGAGGGAAAAAACAAGCAACTAACCTTGCAAGACCTGGGGATACTAGGTGGGGTTCACATCATAAAACCTCGTGTCGTATGCAACACATGTGGAAAGCACTCCTAGAGGTATTAGAAAATATATGTGAGGATAATCCCACTACAAGAACAACTGCTATAGGTTTGATAAAACAGATGGAGAGCTTTGAATTTGTGCTTATAATGCACCTAATGATTAGACTATTGGGTAAAATAAATGATTTGTCACAATGCTTGCAAAAGAAAGACCAAAACATTGTTCGTGTTATTGGATTGATTGGGACCACATTGCAAAAAAATTAATCACATAAGGCAGCATGGTTGGGAAGAACTCTTTGAAGAGACAAAGACATTTTGTCTTAAATATAACATCATTGTGCCAGATATGTCAGATACAACTGTTGCTAGGGGGCATTCAAGGGGTCTTGGAGGCCAATTGATAACTTAATACCATCATTTCAATCTTGAAATCTTTAATGTGGTGCATGACCAACTTATTGTGGAGTTAAAGAACCGCTTTGCTGAGAGATCTACTCAATTATTGAGATGCATTGCCTGTCTTGATCTTAGGAATTCTTTTGTCAATTTTGATGAAGATAAGCTAATTGAGCTTACCAAAATGTATGCTGCCGACTTCTTTCCATATGATTGTATAGTCCTAAAGGATCAACTTGAAACTTGAAACATTCATAGCTGATGTGAAAGCAGATCCACATTTCTTAAGTTGCAATGACCTTAGTAATCTTGCTATGAAGATGGTTCAAAGTAATAGGCACACATATTTTCCTTTGGCTTACCGGCTCATTGAGTTGGCTTTGGTTTTAACGGTAGCAACAGCAACAGTTGAAAGGGCCTCCCCTAGCATGCTTAGAGTCGTCATGAAGACCGATGGGTTTAAGCGTCTTGTGGAGAGCTGCCCTTCGATCATGAAAGAGATTTTGGACAAGGTGTCTGGATTATGAAAAGTGTTTTTTTTTCTTGTGCTTGTTGATAATGCTTTTAGTAAGATCGATGACATTATGCACTGAAGTTTAGCTATGTTTAGTTAACTGCATTGTTAGTACTGTATATGCTACTCCCTTTGTTTTAGATTATAAGGGTTTTGACTTTTTTTCTAAATTACATTTCTTTAATTTTGATTAAATTTATAGAAAAAGACAGTAAGATCTTTAACACAAAACAAATATACTATAGAAATATATTCAATTATATATGTATGAAATTAATTTGGTGTTGTAGATGGTGGGTTTTTCTATAAATTTAATCAAACTTGTAAGGTTTAACTTAAAATAATGTTAAAATGTCTCATAATCTGAAGCGAAGGGAGTGTAGTACTTTGTTATTACGGCATTTTGTTTGTTGTATGCATCCTCAACCTTAGAAACCCTGAAGCTCTGGGCGGCGTTGTTGCTTCACTCGACGAAGCAGTGCGTACGTACGCACGACTTGGTGATCGATCCACCACCAGCTGGGAAAAAAATTATACGGCACCCTATGCCACAAAAAATGCATGGCATCCCTCTCCAGATCTTGCCACCTAGCAAGCACGAATCTTGGAGCACTCCTGCCTTCTAAACCTTGTACTAGCGGAAAACAAATTAATAGCTATCGCTAACATCGCGGGCGAGCAGAAGGGCGGCGGCAACCCGCGCGCAGGAAACGGACGGCGGCAACGGTGACACAACGACGCACGTGCAGGAAACTGACAGTGGCACGGCGGAGATCGACGCAGCCCAGATTGATCGCACGGTGGCAGCACGCAGACTCGATCGATCACGGCCACGCGCTGACGATGCCACGAAAGACCAAACCACTTCACATCATCAGTTCAGTTCAGATGATGATAATCCTGAAGATATCATGAATGATCCAATGTATTGTGGTTAGGTCATTCTACAAATAAGTTTGTGATGCAACAATTCATGTTACCACAATATTCTATTAATGCTCTGCTTATGTGCAAACTATATCATGTGATATGTGTGTAAGTTTTGCTCTCAGGTGTTGGTTGTAAACTATTGATTTTATTACTACAATCACGTGATCGATTGGGCCTGCGCGCCGCTGCCGCGCAATCAATTTGGGCCGCACTAGCTGCGTCGATCTCCGTCGTGTTGCTGCATGAGTGCGCGTCGCCGCGGCCGCCGGCCACCGTCCGTTTCCTACACGCGTGTCGTCGTGGCGCCGCTGCCGCCTCTGTTTCCTGCGCGCGGGTTGCCGCCGCCGCCCTTCTGCGTGCGCGGGGTTAGATCGCTTGTTAATTTGTTTTCGGCCCTAATATGTTTAGAAGGTAGAAGTGCTTCAAGATTCGTATTTTGCTAGGTCACAAGATCTAAGAAGGGATGTCATGTATGCTTTGTGGCATGGGGTGCTATACAATTTTTTTCCCACCAGCTGGGCCTCGTGCATACTCGCCTACGTAACTTGCAAGTATGTAAAAGGCCACGCGACGAAGCAGATGCAGTCCAGGCTTTCTCTCTCTCGCTTGCATGGATAATTGGATGCCCTGCTCGGCCGCTTACGCAGAAAATGGAATTTTTTTGATTTTTGTATTTATTTATTAAAAGATTTGCAAAAGTAGATTTTTGTTTGAAAAAATTGCAAAAATAGACTCCCGCCGCCCTCTGGGAGGACGATTTTTAAAAATCGCCCTCCCAGAGGGCGATTTTATGACGTGGCTGACGGCCGTTGGCCCGCCCGCCGACGGCCGTCAGCCATTTTGCAGGTGGCCCCCCGGCCTCCCAAAAACCGCCCTCTCAGTGGGCGGCAAGGGGGCCGCCTGCAAAATGGGGCCGCCTGCAAAGTCGCCCATTTTCAGGGCGGTTTTTTGCAGGCGGCCCCCTTGCCGCCCTCTGGGAGGGCGGTTTTTAGCCCGCGGCTATAAAACCCCCCTCCTAAACTCAAAAAAGGTCATAAAATTCACTCAAATTAAAAAAAAACAGGAGAGAGGTGAGAGGGAGAAAGCAGCGAAGCTCTGCCCGTTTGCTGATTTGCCTGCAGGTAAAATCCATTGTTCCTTTACAATTTCTATTTGTATGTAAGAATTGATGTAGTAATGTACTAGTTACGTGTATAGTACTATATAGATCTGTAGTTTTTAGTTAATCTGTTAGATAACTTATTTTTTGTACAGATGGTACTTATAAAATCTGGAATACACGGTTTTAGATGTTAGGAGGATGTTGGTACCTAGTTTAACTGTATTTTTCATCAACAGATATGTCAAATAAGGTGATATTTCAGTTATTTCACGGGCAAGGGAATGTGAGATATGGTCCAGATGGTGTAGATCTGTCGGAATTTAGTTCAACGGCTAAGGGTATTGATAGGCCAGCTGAGAGAAGTTTTGGATCAGTATACAACTGGCTGATGCGAGGGTTTCGACTGGACCCTCAGCTCAGCGGAATAACCTTGTATGTAGTAGTCAGTCGTGTAGTTGAAGGTTTTTTTTGGGAACTGATGCCAGTGGATTGCACTGCCACTTGGAGATGGTATGTGGAGAATGCATTTCAACGTGGCTGGCCACTGGGCATACTTGTGTCCATATATGAGAAAGATAACAACGCTGGTACAATGCCCGTATAAGATGATGAGGGTCCAAGTACGGCGGGAGGTGATAGTGAAACAATAGAAGAAAATAAAGGAGGGAATGAAGGAGGGAATGAAGAAGATAGACAGGCAACAGGTGTGGCAGATGAGGGAGAACATATCGACACGATCGTCCAAGAAATGGCTAGAGAAGATTCTGAAAATGAGCATGCAGAGTATGATGACTCGTCTGATGAGGACAACGTGATGCCTGCAGAATGGAGCAACGAGGACTTCTCTGCCCTTACTATCTCCGAGCGGCATCATGTGCCGTGGGAGTACAAGTAGAATGAGGTCATTCAGGGGGCTAAGTACGCATATGTAGAAGATTTAAAGGAGCCAGTCAAACAATGGGCGGTGTCACTTCAGAGGGAGTTCTCGGTCGTGAAGTCAAACAAATCAGTGTATGAAGTGAAGTGCATGAAGGATGGGTGTTCATGGCGGGTGCACGCATTCAAGGGTAAATGGAAAGATTATTGGCAAGTTTCAATCGTGACGGAGCATTCATGTTACTTGACAGGTGTTGAAAAATATCATAGAAACATGACCTCTGCATTTGTTGCAACAGAGATGTACTCTCATATTGTCAATAATCTGGGGTACGAACCAATGTCAATTGTTAGGCATATTGAAGAGAAATTCAAATATACAATTAGCTATGATAAGGCTTGGAGGGCAAAACAGAAGGTTATAGAGATGAGGTTTGGCACATTTGAAACATCTTATGATAATTTGCCTCGTCTCTTAGGCTGTATTATTCAGAGGAATCCGGAGATGTGCTATGACTTAAAAGCCTTTCCATCAATTGACCATGGTAATAAAAGTGTGTTGCAACGTGTATTCTTTGCACTAGGTGCTTGCATTCAGGCATTTATCCATTGTCGTCCTATCCTCTGCATCGATGGGACATTTCTGACTGGAAAATATAGAGGACAGCTATTAACAGCAATTGGAGTTGATGGAAACAACCAAGTTCTACCGGTGGCTTTCGCTTTTGTTGAGAGTGAGAACACTGATAGCTGGTATTGGTTCCTAGAAAGGGTTAAGACAGCAGTTGTACGGATGAGACCAGATGTATGCCTCATACATGACCGTAACTCCGGCTTGCTGCGTGCAATTGAGGAACTGAGAGATGGAAGTGTTGAGAAGGGATACCCACCAAGGTGGTCTGATGTCCAAAGCAGATGGTGCATGCGTCATATGGGTGCTAATTTCTACAAACAGTTTAGAAATAAGCACCTTATGAATCTTTTCAAGAGGCTTTGCGCCCAGAATCAAGAGAAGAAGTTCAACGAGCTTTGGAGGAGGTTGGATGAGCTGACCTCTAAACAAACAGATGAGCAGTCCAGGAGGGCTACCATTGGAGGGGATGAGGCTCCACAAGCTCTTGAACCTCTATCAAGCGATGGACCTCGTATGAGAAGAAGGCATGTATCCTCAGTTAGAAAATTTTCAGAGTGGATTGAGAATGAGCCAAAGGAGAAATGGGCATTGTTGTATGACAAGGATGGTTCTTGATTTGGCATAATGACCACAAATTTGGCAGAGGTCTATAACTGGGTGATGCGTGGTGTTCGAGGGCTCTCACTTGTTGGAATAGTTGAATTTATCTTGCATGGGACATGCAAGTACTTTAGAGATCGGTTCAGAGCAGCTGGCCCCTCAATGACGGATAATAATCTTTTCTTTGGAACGCTGCTCACTAAGTACCTGCAAGATAAAAGTAATAAGGCCCGAAGACATCGTGCTCTACCTCAAGGCACACAAGAACACAGATTTGAAATATTGTGTGTCGATAAGGGCATGCGCGGAATCTACCGCAAAAGAGTTGTGCAGGAGTGTGTGCTCAAAGAAGACGGGACCTGCAAGTGCTCGTGCCGAAAACCTACTCTGCTCCACAAGCCATGTTCCCATGTGATTGCTGCGAGCGGTGAGTGTGGAATCGAAGCACGTTATTTTGTGTCACCTTATTTCAGAAAAGAAGCAATCTATAATACCTGGAGTGGAGAGATATACGGTTTCGGTATAGCGGGGACATTTACTACGGAGAATCCTCAAGCTATCTACATTCCTGACCCAACAAAATTGAGGGATAAAAAAGGTCGCCGCAAGACAAGACGCATCCGTAATGACATGGATGAGTCAGAAGCCGGTGGAAGACTTAAACGTTGTTCAAAGTGTGACCAAACAGGTCATACCTATAAGAAATGTCCAAAGGATACAGCCGGTCCAAGTGCGGCAGAAGCTGGACCGTCGGGTTCAGCCGTTGATGGTAGTCGTCCTACGGGTGAAGGCACAACTTCAAGACGACCCCATCTTAGACGTTCTCGAACAATTGGTGGTGCTGGGTGTAGTGTAAGTCTATACTTGATCTTTGTTGTAGAATGACATGTATCGTACTGTTGTTTTTTATTGTCATGTAACAATGCTATAAACATTAAAACTAATTTACGCTAACTCTCTATTTGTATGCAGGTATGGCGTACCCTACACCAGAGCTGCTCGACCGGGGTCTCGACCAGTCCCACCGGTCTTACTTGTCAGCCGTCGAGGGTGGCCAGCTAGGCATCTTCCGTCCACGGCCTTCACGTCAGCTCCTGCGGATAGACCCCCGGTTCCGTCAGAGGTAAGAGCTGTACGAATATTCATTCACATCATTTGTGTATATCTATGTTTTCCACGATATTGAGTACAGTTCTATGTTTGGCAGGTTGTGTGAGGCTGGACTTCTTCCGCTGTGCAGGCTAGTTGAGCCCGCACCGGACGAGAGAGACCCCGCCAGGCGATGGGAAGCTGACCGGTCACTTCTGGCAGCGCTGGTGGATCGCTGGAGACCGGAGACCCACACGTTCCACCTACCGTGTGGCGAGATGACTCCCACACTGCAGGACGTGTCTTACCTGCTGGGACTTCCCCTCGCAGGGGACGCAGTCGGTCCGGTTGACGGGGGGCACGGTTGGGCGCAGAACATATCTGCTCGGTTCGAGGCCATGCAGCGTCTACCTGGGCTTGGTATGCCGAGATCGCTACCGCCTTACACCACGGCTGGCCCCTCGCAGGCGTGGGTGCTACAGTTCACCGTAAGTCACGGATTTATTTGATTCACAATCATCCGACCTATAAAGGAGCAGTGATGCTGACTATGATCTTCCTTTACAGCCTGACAAGCTAGACGACGACGCCGACGAATACTTGGTGCAGCGGAGCATGGAGGCCTACCTGTTGTGGCTGTTCGGGTGGGTGATGTTCACCAACAGTCACGGGCACGCGGTGGACAAGGGACTGATCCACTATGCTCGTGCGATCGCCGACAGCGAGGACGGCTACGTACCGCAGTGGAGCTGAGGATCTGCTGTGCTAGCGGCGACATACCGTGCTCTTTGTGACGCGTGCACGAAGACCGATCCAGGTGCGATTCTCGCCGGTTGCCCTCTCCTTCTGCAGCTATGGGCAGCAGAGCGTTTCGCGATA
Source organism: Oryza meyeriana var. granulata (assembly GCA_003991445.1). Classification (NCBI taxonomy): domain Eukaryota; kingdom Viridiplantae; phylum Streptophyta; class Magnoliopsida; order Poales; family Poaceae; genus Oryza; species Oryza meyeriana. Next base: position 242,297 of record RYFJ01000151.1, on the reverse strand, counting down.
GGCCGTCCTCTCATTCAGCTCTCTGCCTACGAGGGCGGCCCTGGAGGCTTGTACGGGCAGTGGCCCGAGGACCGCCCAACTATGGGGACGGTATGGTGTCGCCGTGGGGTACGTAATGTGAAATTCTATGTTTACCACTTATGCACAAACACTGATGTGTAATCTTTTCTTATTTTGCAGCGTCGTTACGCCCACAACCAGGTTAGGAGGGCCTACTCCGAGTTCGTTATGGAGTTCGACCGCCCGCTGCCCAGCGACGTCGTCTGGGAGCCCTATAGTCCACAGGCCATCGCGGCCCGTGCACCGCTCGGACTCTGTACTCTTTGCATGCGCGACCAGGCGTACTGGTTGACGAAAATGCCATTGGTATTCGACATCTTCGTCGAGCCCCACTGTCCACAGCGCGTGATGCGACAGTTCGGCCTACGTCAGGTCTTTCCTATGCCCATAGAGGTCGTTGTGCCACGCGATGTGCACCGGTAAGTACAACTGCGATCTTTGTTTAGTAGTACCACTCTTTAATGTACTCTAATGCACTCTCTGCAAATAGGTATAATCGTAGGGGACAGGCAGCCGGCGCTCAGTGGTATCCCCGACTGCAGCGGTACGTGGAGGACTGGTTGTTGGCGACCGAGGATGTCGTCGACGAGTTCCGTGCACACACTGAGGAGCATTACCTAGCATACCTCAGGTGGTACCAGCCTCGGACCCGCATACGCGTAACGTTCACTCCAGGTGATCCTCAGCCACACGTCGCTGCTACGACGGACACGTATCCTACACACCGTGACCAGGACTACTTTCACGCGGTAAGTCACTTTATCTTTGTACTTTGTCATTCCCTTTCTAGGTAGCCACGGTTCTAACACATAATCAAGTCACATTTGAAATAGGCCGACGCAGCGCGACAGATTCAGGGTGATGTCAACGCGGCGTTCGGACGGTTGGACAGTGGGATCGTGCTGACTGCGGACGAGCAGAGGACGACCTTCGGGAGGATTCGTCAGGCGTTGCACACAGTGCTTCGTGCGCTCACTTGTCGCACGGCTGACGCGGTACCTCCCGTCTATATACAGCAGCAGCAGCCACGGCCAGCAGGAACAGGACGAGGAGCAGGAGTGCGCCCACAGGGTTCCAGTCAGCCATCTGGCCCCTCCAGAGGTAAATTCTACTAACCTTCCGTTCATAATATGTTTCCTTGTACGACATACACCGTTGTACATCAATATGCTTCCCTGCAGCCTTCGCTACACCATACCTACATCTCTCTGGAGCTAGCACGTCGACGCATGGAGTGTACCACACACGACCACATGCGCAGCTGGGCATGACAAGTGCCCCTGGTGCCACCACAGGAGGTCCTTCAGGTTATATCAAAGTTTACTTTTCTCTTGCAAAATTTCGATTTGCAATAATCAATAATTTGGTGTACATTGTTCCACTCTACAGTGCCATCGATGTTTGCTGGCGCTGGCTCCTCCACGCAGGGCGCACGCGGCAGCGGTTGGGCACCGGGTCCTTTCGAGGGGGACGACTTAGAGGACGAGGACGAGGGCGAGGAGATCCACGAGATACTAGCTGCCTCGCAGCTCGAAGGAGCTCCGCCACCATAGACACAGGACCCACCGGTTGCCACACCCGTGCAGACGACCCGCGCTGGCCGTGCTGTACCACCAGACCGGTTGACGTACTCCCAGGGACAGGTGCGAGCGCAGGGTAGGAAGTCGAAGAGACCTAGAGGTTACGGTCCGGGCCCGTAGTACTTTGTGTCTGTAATAGTTTGTCTGTTGTATATAATGTTTTATTAATTCTACGTTTCCTGATGAAACCACTTTACTTCGTTTACGCTCATCGATCAAACGACGTATTCCTCACAATCTACGTTTCTGACGAATCTGATCAAAAATATGAATTTTTGAGTGTCAACTTCACGACGAAAGTACATTCCGAGCGGTCACAACCGAACACACATTAACTATCATACAAACCTATTGATATCCAACTAGCGATGCAACTACTGTGTGAGGACGGCGCGGCCAGGGAGCGGCGACAGTATGCCCCTAGGAAATAGTGACGGCAGTCGGTACTCACATAAAAATTGATTTCGAAAATTAATTTTTCTAAATCAATTTTTTAATTTTTTTTCGGCATGTTGGTCCGGACTGTCCGGATAGGGTCCGGACGGTCCGGACTATATTAACGCTAAATACCGCCCTCTAGTTGGGCGGCAAGCCAAAAACCGCCCGCTCAAAGGGCGGCAAGGGGGCCGCCTGTAAAATGGCCGGCCCTCGGGCGCATTTTGCAGGCGGCCCCCCTTGCCGCCCTCTGAGAGGGCGGTTTTTGGAGGTCGGGGGCCCGCCTGCAAAATGGCTGACTGCCGTCGGTGGGGGGCCAACGGCCGTCAGCCACGTCATAAAATCGCCCTCTGGGAGGGCGATTTTTAAAAATCGCCCTCCCAGAGGGTGGCGGGAGTCTATTTTTGCAATTTTTTCAAAGAAAAATCTATTTTTGCAAATCTTTTAATAAATAAATAGAAAAATAAAAAAAATTCCAGAAAATGCCAGTAGCCTTAACGATCTACATGGGCTGGGCTCGACCTATCTACGTGGGCTTCTATTTACATGGGCAGCACCGAGACCAGACCAAAACCATTGAATTTTTTTTATTTTTATATTTATTTAATAAAATATTTACAAAACTACATTTTCATTTCAAAAATTTACAAAAATATACTCCCGCCGCCCTTTGGGAGGGCGATATCTCTGAAATCGCCCTCCCAGAGGGCGATTTGATGACGTGGCTGACGGCCGTTGGCCGGCGGCCCACGGCCGTCAGCCATTTTGCAGGCGGCCCCCCAGTCACCCAAAAACCGTCCTCTGAGAGGGCGGCAAGGGGGCCGCCTGTAAAATGAGGCCACCTGTAAAATGATTATTTTACAGGCGGCCCCCTTGCCGCCCTCTCAGAGGACGGTTTTTGGGCAGCCAGGGGGCCACCTGCAAAATAGCCACTTTATTATTTTTTCTTTTTTGATATTTTTTCTCAACTAGAAACTCGAAAATAGCAAAACCTCGTGAAGGTGCAACTCAAACCGATGTAAGATGTGGCCTGTAGAAAATTGTGAGCGTGCTTTAAAAAGCGTGTTGAAACTTCGGACCTCGAAAACTCAATCTTCCCGGCTGAATTTCGCAAAAAAATTTTGGACAAACCCGATGAAGTGGGGGAGAAGCGGATGTAAAATTTTTTGTAGATGTCCGCAAAGTACTTATTTGCCCAATTCCGAGACCATATGCAAAAGTTATGACTGTTTTAAGGTACGTAGCGCGTGTTATAACAATTTGTACGGACCGTCCGAACCGGTTCGGACGGTCCGGACCATATACTGTGAAACGGCAATTTGTACAGTCCGGACCGTCCGAATCCTGTCCGGACAGTCCGGACTATATACTGTAAACGGCTATTTTGCAGGCGGCCCTCCGGCCACACGAAAACCGCCCTCTGAGAGAGCGGGAAGGGGACCGCCTGCAAAATGACTGACGGCCGTGGGCCGCCGGCCAACGGCCGTCAGCCACGTCATCAAATCGCCCTCTGGGAGGGCGATTTCAGAGATATCGTCCTCCCAAAGGGCGGCGGAATTATATTTTTGTAAATTTTTGAAATGAAAATATAGTTTTATAAATATTTTATTAAATAAATATAAAAATAAAAAAAATTCAAAACCATTAGGGTGCTTCCCTTCTCGTCAGGAGTATTTTGGGCTTAGTTTAGTTTGAAGCCAATTTTTATACTAATAAGTAACTTTAATAGTACCACTTAGATGTTTGTTTTGCTAATAATTTTTGTCCATACTAGCACAAGTTCTATACTACTAAATTTGGTAGTGCAAAAAATTAACAAAGGTTTTGGCACTATCAAAATATTGGTAGAAAAAAGTTGACCCCAAACCAAAAAGCCCTTATTTTCTGAACTTGTTTCGTGTTTCCCATCAAACCGAACGGGAATTCTAAAGGCCTTTCTATATCCAGTCCGATGAGAAAAGGACTCTTAATCTAAGAGTAGATTAGTTAACTCCTCTGTATATATTAGACATCCATGTGTGCCAGAATTTGTATTCTCCTAATCTTCTTTCCATCGTCTCAAAGGAATCATGGAGAGTACGGCGACGCACGATTTCGAGCTGTCGGCAAATACCTTAGCCCCAATACTTTCAGTGTCGGCGGCTATGCGGTACATTGGTGTTGTTTGAGCGAGTTTCTAATAGGTGCAGCTTTATTTAGAATCTTCATGAGTCGGTAAATTTTGAAATTGACGAAGTTACCATAAGTGTCTTGTTGTAGACAAGTACGTTATCCACCACTGAAAAAATAATTAGACGTAAATGCGAGCACCTATACTAAGTTTAGGACTTGAATCTAGGTGAGTAGGTTTCACCGTAAGAAACCTAAGTGCAATAACGTAAATGATTTGATCAAACATTGTAATCCATAAAAAAGTCAAAATATATATTTTCCGCTAACACTATAAAATATAAGAAATTATTTGTAGAACTTTCATGATTTAATAAATCATCAAGAGAAACATATTATAAGAATTAAACTAACTCATGTAAAAATTATGTAAATTTAAAATGTTCTAGATAATCCCTAGATAATATACATAGATTATAAATCATATAGCGTGGCAATGGCCATTCCTGGTATTTCAATAGATACAGTATTGTTGTATGTATCCCGCCAGCTTATTAGTGCCACGGGCTTAAAAAAAAGCTTATTGGTACCGTGTGACGCCTCAATTTCGAAGATAGATTGAAATTATCTGAAATAAAAAAAGAAAATCCAAAACCATATATTAGTATCAGGAATCATCTGACGCCCCCCGTACGTAATGATTTTAATAGAAAAATACACCTTTGTTTGTCGGATATGTCTACGCTCATTTGTCAGACACATGCAACATTCACGTCGTTACAAAGTGGGCCTACATACCACACATACAGTTCTCCCACTAAAACGTTCTTTCAGATATACGATCTTTATAGAAGTCTAAAAAGAGAATAAACTCCAAAAAAATACACAAAATTTTGGCGCTCTAGCCAGGAAAAAAGACGGCACGCTAATTTTCTAGTCAGATCGAAATGCTGAGAAAAGCTCTCGGCACCATTGTTGCTTCACTCAATTAATGAAGCAGTACGTACGTATTGTCGTTCAGGTGCCCAAAGGCGGACGTGACCGTGACGGGCGCGACGTACGTACGCAGGCAGGGTAATTGTGTGACTGGCTTAAGTACTCGTCATGTAAACGGCCACGCGACGAATGTTAAAAAAATAGATATAAATAGAAACACAAATTTTTATGTAGAAAATTTTTGCGGGAAAAAATCACAGGTGCTGACCGACAATAATCATCATTAAGGAGTTGATTACAAACGCAAGAGAATAACAATGTTACGTCTTTCGGTACGGCTTATAATGAATATACAGGAAAATAAATATAGGAGTCCTAATAAAAATAGACTAGAAGTTATATTAGAAATCTAACCCAGTAATCCGAATATGATATATGCTGAAATTCAGATTACGTATTTAATAATCTCCACCTTGAGACGAATTTCGCTTGTAGCATATAAATCATCAAATAATAACTTAAATAGGTAAAATAACCGCGCACCAAATAGTCTTTAGAACTACGCTGTAACACCAACTAAGCTTGAACAAAACTTAAACTTAGTAGCAGGAACTGACTTTATCATCATATCAGCTGGGTTATCATAAGTGTTTATCTTGCATACTTTAATATCACCTTCAGCAATAACACCTCGAATAAAGTGATATCTCACATCAATATGCTTTATTCTCTCATGGAATATCTGATTCTTTATTAGGCATATTATACTTTGACTATCACAAAATATATTAAATATATTAATGTAAAACGTATCTCCACGAAACTCAATGTATAAACCTCTAAGCCAAATAGCTTCCTTACAAGCTTCAGAAATAGCCATATACTCTGCTTCAGTAATAGACAAGGCAACATTTGTTTGCAAACTTGCCTTCCAACTAACAGCATAACCTCCAACAAAGAAAACATAACCTATGAATGATCTTCTTTTATCTAAATTTTCAGTAAAATCTGAATTTACATAACCAACAAGTCCATCTCTAGAACTTCCAAACTGCAAACAAGCATTACAATTACCACGCAAATATCTGGAAATCCACTGAACTGCTTTCCAATGCTCTTTGTCAGGATTAACCATGTATTTACTGACAACACTCAATGCATATAACACTCAATGCATATAACAAGTCAGGACGAGAACATATCATGACACACATAAATGAACCAACTGCATTTGAATATGAAACTTTAGATATATACTCAACATCATATTCTGATTATGGACATAAATCTGAAGATAGTCTAAAATGTGCAGCTAAAGGAGTACTCACTGGTTTTGCATCATACATATGAAATGGACGAAGGACCTTTTCAATGTAACCTTTCTGACTAAGGTATAACTAGGCGGACTGTCTTTCTCTAGTAATTTTCATACCGAGAATTTTCTTTGCTGCACCCAAATCCTTCATCTCAAACTCACTACTCAATTGTGCTTTCAATTTTACTATCTCTGATTTGTCTTTTGCAGCAATCAACATATCATCAGAAACAATAGCCTCAGAATATGTAGAAGGTTTTGCATTACCTTCAATTTCTTCTGCCATATTCAAAGCATGAGCAACTATGTTTGCTTCTTCAATTAATCTTTGAGGTCGCTTGATAGTTCTTCTTGCCTTATCAAGTACAATAGTGTGTTTTGGCGGCTGCTCAACAGTAGAAGAATATGAATCTTCAGAAATAGGTGTTTCTTGTTCAACTGCAATATTCTCCTTTTCTGATATATGTCCTGAACTGCCCAAGTGCTCCACCTGTACACTTTCTGCTAGTTCTCGACAAGAATATTAGTAGAAGGATTGCCATGCAAACATAACTGATTCATGCAAAATAACATTTCTACTAAGCACAACCTTTCTAGTTTCAGGACACCATAGTTTATACCCTTTCATACCAGATTGATAACCAAGAAAGATACAATTAATTGCTCTAGTCTCCAATTTACCGTTATCAACATGAGCATAAGCAATACAGCCAAATACTCTTAAATCTGAATAATTTGCTAAGGAACTAGACCATATCTCAATTGGAGTCTTCTTATCACTAACAGTACTGAGTAATCAATTAATAAGATAACAAGCGGTGGAAGCGGCTTCCGCCCAAAACTGTCTAGAAAACCTGCATTTAACAACATACAACGTGTCTTTGATATAATTGTCCTATTCATACGCTCAGCTACACCATTTTGTTGATGTGTATGAGAAACGGTGTAGTGCCTCACAATGCCTTCAGACTTGCAGTATGATTTAAACAGTTTAGAACAGAACTCCATCCTATTATCAGTACGAAGTATTTTCACCTTCCTTTCAGTCTGTCTTTCAACCATAGCCTTCCACTCTTTAAATACATAAAACGCTTGATACTTGTGCTTTAAAAATAAGGCCAAACTTTTCGAGAATAATCATCAATGATAATCATCATATAACGAGCACCTCCTAGAGATGTCTTACGAGCAGGCGCCCATAAATCAGAATGCACATAACCAAGAATACCTTCTGCAGTATGCGTTGATGTGTTGAACTTCGCCCTCTTATGCTTGCCAAAGATACACTGCTCATAGATTTTCAGCTTTCCGATGCTTTGACTATCTAGTAATTCTCTTTTGCTTAATTCTGCCAAACCAATTTCACTCATATGTCTAAGACGCATATGCCAAAGATTTGTAACATCGGAATTAGATAATGAATCAGAAATTACAGCAACATTATCTAATACTGTAATATCCTGCAGATGGTACAAGCTGGCAGTTTTAATATCAGCTTTATCACAACAAGAGAGCCTTTTGTTACTTTCAAAATTCCGTTGCCTCCAGAATATTTATACCCCTTTCGATCAAGAGTACATAAAGATATGAGATTTCTCTTCAAGCATGGGATATGCCGCACATCTGACAATGTTCTGATACAACCATCAAACATCTTGATCTGAATTGAACCAATGCTTGCAACCTTACATGGCGTGTTATCATCCATCAACATAGTACCACCTTCGACAGGTTCATAGGTGGCAAACCAATCCCTATTCGGACATATATGATAGGTGCATGCAGTATCAAGAATCAATTGATTACTAGTTTGCGCATAACCAGCATAAACAACTAGTACATTTCCATCAGAACTATCATCAGTAGCAACAGCGGCTTTACCTTCATCTTCTTTCTTACCTTTTGGCCTATGATTTCCGTGGCGTTTTTCTTTATTCTGCAGCTTCCAACACTCAGAGATATCATGTCCATCTTTCTTGCAGTATTTGCATGACTTATACCTGCCTCTGGACTTTGATCTCCCACGATGGTTGTTAGAACTTTTGTATCTTGATTGGTTTGTGTTCTTCTCCTTTTTCCTGCCCCAAACAATCAAGCCTTCTGCTTGTGAATCTGAATTCTCAGAGGCTACCATCGTTTTCATCTTCTCTTTGGCATGCAAAATATCATAAACTTCTAGCAAAGTTAGAGTATCACGGCTATAAAGAATGGTATCTCTGAAATTTGCATTTGAGCTAGGCAATGAACACAATAGAATAAGACATAAATCCTCTTCATCATATTTTACCTCCATAGACTTAAGGTCAGCAACAATTTCCTTGAAAGTGGAGAGATGATTTATTACAGACTCACCGTCTTGTAATTTGTGGAAGAATAACTTTTGCTTCAGGTGCATCTTATTGGTCAGATCCTTTGTCATGCATATATGTTACAGCTTCAACCACAGTGTTGTGCCTGTTTTCTCCTTAAGCATCTCCTACAAAATATTATTAGATAGATGAAGATGGATATGAGCCATAGCCTTACGGTCTCTTCTCTTCTCATAATCGGACCAATCATTAAGCCTCTTGTTATCGAATCCATCTAGCGCATCATCCAAGTCTTGTTGTGCTAGAACTATTCGTATCTTTACTTGCCACAATGAGAATCTTGTATCTCGGTCCAGAAACGATAGATCGTACTTCAAACTCGCCATGGAAAATTTAATTCTTGAATCTGCTAGTACAAAATTTGGGTAAACCTAGCAGAAGCGCGAACCTCTGGGTACACCTCTTGGTGCACGAAGCGAAGATGTGGAGAACTCCTGGTATGAATTCCGCATGTGCTTAGCAATATCCTCGAAATTTGCAACTTACAATAGGATTCGGTTGCCTTTTTCTTTCTCGGGTGGTGTGTGTGGATTTTTTTTTCACTCCTACAGCTTCTTCTGTCCTCGGCCAATGTGTGCACATAGAGGATGTAACGCCCCGCTTTCAGCGAGACGTTAAACTCTATTTTGCTAAAAACTACCTGTGAAAATTTCGATCTTTGTGTGTTGTGTTGTATGTTGTGCCATGCATCTCAGTTTAACTCCCTGTCCTTGATCTCGTAATCCCTCCTCTCAAAAACCTCTGTACCAAAACAATCTCTGAGTTCGAATCGCTGTTATCGAACTCCGTTTCTAAAAACCCTAACGACGAGTTACCTGATCTTCTCCTTCAGAAACTTCTGCTTCAATATCCATTCCGAAGTTCCAAGTCAGAACCCTAAGATATCCCCTTGGACCCCACCCTGAAATTTCCCTTGCTTTCTCTCTCTCTTGAATCCCCAAATAAAATCCCGAGTTAAATAATATAACTTGGGCATCGAGCCTCTATCCAAATCCTTTCCCCATATATATATATATATATATATATATATATATATATCCATACATATTATATAAACATGTATATACATATACCAACCCCTTCCCCCCTCCCAAATTCCCATGGGCACCACAAATTTCAAATTAAAGATTGTAATTTGAATTAAACCCCCTCTCCTCTTGAAATCCTCTCCTTGGATTTTTCCCTGCAAAAATACCCAGAAAATTCCAATGCAAAACCCTCTCCAAATACCAAAAAACCCCCTTGAAGTCCTTGACTCCTAAAACCTTCTGAGATCAAATATAAACTTTGGATTGAAATCTCATTGTAATCCTAAGGCAAATCTCTCAAAATCCTTCCAAATAAAGTCGCTGAGAAAATGAAAAAAGCTACTGTGCTTCCTGGGCCAAAATCCCCTCTTCCGGCCCAGTAAACCGCACAAACAGGCGTGCCCCCACGAGATGTCGTCGCCCGCTCGGATCGCGCGGCGTGTCCCCGGGTTCGCGCTCTACTGCCGATCTTCTCTCATCGCCCGCGCCACGCGTGAGCCTAGCCAAGTCGCTGGATGCACGCCACGTGCCCCCACATAACTCCCCGCGACGCCCAATCCCTCTCGCCTGCCCACGCCGTTGGATTCACGCCGCTGGATTCACGCCGCGTGGACCACGCACCACGAAGCCATCCGATTGCGCCGAACTGTGTATCGTCTCCTCCCTCCATCCCGTTCCCGTTCATGCTCAGGAACTGTTCGACCGAATGCCTCCACGGCCTCCCGCGCCATGCTGGTCCCCGTCGGCGCCCCACAGTGCTCCTCGCCCTCCGCCGCGTCGCGATAGCAATGGGACGGGTTCGCCGCCCTATTCCCGCCTGTAACGACCCGTTTTTCCTTTCCCGCTAGTTTTCGTTTTCCCGAGCTCCCTTCCTATCCTGTCAGCTGTGCCCCAGTTTTTCTCCCTGGCCAGCCGACTGCCTTCTCCCTTGAGCCGAGTAGATTGCTACTCAGTCCTTGTATCCTGCCCTTTCCTTTGTTTTACTCGGACCTCCTTGCTGCCGAGTAAGCACTGTGAAGTGGCCGACTACCTTGTTGAGACCTGTTGTTTCTTCTTCCCCCAAGTTGCGCCCGCCCTTTGGACGCCGACTACCGAAGTAGAGAAGAATTAGTCTTCACCTGCCCGCAGCACCGCTTGGACCGATGGACAATAACCCGCTGCATCGCTTGGACCAGTGGTCAGTCCGAAGCCCTGTCAGTGAGACATCTGCAACCTGTCCTAGCCTTGACCTTAATGTCTCATCGTAGCTACAGTGCCTGCCAACTCCCTGACCACGCCAGACTCCCAAGTCAAGCCCTGCGTGAACATCAAATCCTTTGTCAGTTCACCTTGACTTTTTCTCCCTACCCGTTGCCCAGCTCCACCGTGCCTCACCCTTGCACGCTAGCTATATATTGAGCCATCCATGCTCCTTCTTCCTTTGTTTTGCAAACCGGCTAGCTCCAGCTCTGCTAAGTTCTCATTCTCCTCTCAAGCTTTGGAGCTCTATCGCCCGGATTGCAAACCTGGTTCAGCCGACTACCACCTTTTCTGCAGCCGACTACTCCTTGATCCTTTTTCTTGGTGTTTTACTTCTCCTGCTTATCAGTGTTTCCTTTCTGCTTGTTCAGAGCCTGAACCGGTGGACGATCCAGAAGCCGCCTTCGCCGAAGAAGACCCCTCCTTGGAACAAGGCAAGGCTCTTTGACCATATTGTTTCCCATATATGCAAAACTATGTTGTTTGGAAAATATATGCATGCTTAGTTTACACCTTTTTAAACTGTTGGCCTCGGTTTACAAGCGAAACCGATGGACCTACCCAGTAGCCGCACATATTTGGTATGATGTTGATATATTTCTCTCTTGAGAGCCCCACAAATGGCACGCTAGCATCCTATCTGAGGATACGATGCCGAGTAGAATGGCTTAGTTCTGCAACGTTGTTTGTCGTTTGGGAAAACATTGGGTTTTACTAAACTGATTGGAAAACCCGATACCCTGTGTATCGGCGCGTTTTGTGAAATAAAGACAGCTTTTGAAAATCTTGGTGTACAGAGACAGCGCCTGTGTGGCATGGCTATGTATTACCGATAAGGACCGTTTCCTTTGGGGATTCCATCCGAGCATCTTATAGTGCGACCATACGGGTATTATGGGATGCCCCTGGCCGAGTAAATAGTAGATTTAGGGAAGTTCAGTGCCGACCACTGAATCCTGTGTGGATCCTTCGGCTGGCATTGGATAACCCTAGACTGGCTTTGGAAATGGCCTTGTCACGAATTTCTGGGTACAGGCCAGTACTCAGTGTAATTTTCGTGTTGGATGGGTAAAGCGCACACCCTCTGCAGAGATTAGCAGAACTGTTCGAACAGCCGTGCCCACGGTTAAGGGCGATGTAAGGTGATTCCCATAGCGTAGATTTGTTTGCCTGTGGTTTGTGAAAATGGTTGATGGAAAGGGAACCGTGACCAGAGTTTGCCGAGTAAGCAAACGGAAGGCCTGTGTGGCCGGGAACGGATCTGTGTGATCCGGGGTGTTAAGCACCATAATCAAGTGTGTGAAAAGTAAACAGGATGAAGATCATGCTCCCGGGTCGTAGCCAGGGTAGCAAACTTAAGCCCCCGGGTTATAGCCAGGGCGGCAGTTATGCAGTTGTCTTCGGGTTGTAGCCAGAAGACGGATTGATCAAGCTCCCGGGTTGTAGCCAGGGCAGCAAGTTGATCAAGTTGTGCTCCCGAGTTGTAGCCAGGGAAGCCAGATGAGCAAGCTTGAGCTCCCGGGTTGTAGCCAGGGAAGCAAGATAGCGAGCTGCGCCCCCGGGTTGTAGCCAGGGCGGCGGATGAGCTAGCTGGTTATAACCAGTGTAGCGGGCATTAAGTGCCACAGCTGAGATTTGGTTGTAGCCGAGTCTCAGGGTCAACGAGTGGTTGTAGCTACTCGGGACATACAGGACCAACAAATGAGAAGTAAAAGATGATATGAACATATATATATGCTTGATTCATTAATTGGCAAGTTGTTGAAAAGCAACTTGCGGAATGGATCGAGGCGTGAGCCTCTTTCCGATAACTAAAATTTAAGCTCACTAGTGTTTGCAAAGAAAAGAGTTTCTAAAGGCAGTTTTTCGCAAATAAAGCCCTTAGCCTTTCTGTCTAGCCAACATGGCATCTTTTCCCGGCTTGCTGAGTACGAAAGTATTCACCTTGTTCATATATGTATAGTAGGTTTTGGAGAAGAAGACGAAGATCCGACTGCTGCCGAGTTCCTCCAAGACTAGGCCGACTACGAAGACTTCTGAAGGTTTCGAGCCTAGTTCCCAACCGAGCCTGTGGAGTAGTTTTTGTCCAGCTTCCACCCTGTTTTTGCTGTTTCCGCTAGTTTACCTGTTGATTATCTTGCCCATCCCGGGTTTGTCCTGGATGGATCTCCTTGTATTTATATGTGTACTCTGTTATGTATTTATTGTAACTATGAGTTGTATCATTGTTGTGCGTACCCGACTACTGATCCTGGGATCGGGTGCCGTATGCACATGGTGGCCTTCCACCTAGTCGGGAAGGCGTCACACCGCCTCTTTCTCAGCCACTCTGACCGCGCCCGGCTCGGTCAAAAGGATTCCACCACCGATGTCACTATTGTCCTCTCCTTGGCCCCGCCAAGCCAATCCGGCCCGCGTGAGGAATTCAAGTGTGGCTGTTCGATAAGCCGCCTCACGTTGCCCACTCCATCACCGCCGTCGATCAAATTTTCATCCTCGGAGAAATCCCGCCGCGGCGCTGTTTGTTTCCCGCTTCTCTCTCGTCCATGATTGGATCTCCAATAATTGGACCTCCTCCCTCCCCTCGCCTATAAAACCACTGCAGAGCCTCCTTGCCCCCCTTCCTTTCGCTCCTGCCTCCTCGAGACGCCGTCTACCGAAGCTCGGCCCACCGCTCAGTTGCCTCGGGACAAGCTCTTCCCCGCCAAGCTGGACCAGCGCCGTGAACGCCTCCCTCTTCCGGTCATGTCTTCCTCGCTCAGTTCCCGTGCACCGAGGATGTTGAACCGCTCCGTCCCATGCTCATTTTCTCCTTGCCGCAAGACTGCCGACACCAAACTAACACTTGCTCTCGCCAATGAGCTCACCGCGAGACTCTAGCATCTTAACCTCACTAGTTGGGTGCCCAGGCGTCTCTCTCCTCCCCCAACTCTCCTCGGCTCATCCCCGACGCCGCTACGGCCGTCGTCGTCATCTTCCCCCCTCTTCTCTCTCCCCGCCGCCACGGCATCCCGCCATCGGCCGTCGTCAAGTGGATTCTCGCGGATCCGAGCCACTCAGAATCTTCACCGTGATCTCCTCCTCTCGCTGACGCAGCAGCTTGCTCTGGAGAGCCGCCGCTCGCCTGATCACTATGCGCCGCCGCCGGCCGTCGATCTCGCTAGCCACGCTCTCCTCCCTCGCGCCACTGTCGTGTGGACCCGCACCTACAGAGACGGCTGGCGTCCCCGAGCAATGCAAGCGGTCCCCGTGACCTCACCCTGACGTGTGGGCCTGCCTCCTCCCGGTCCACTGTGGTCCATGCCCATGAGCCGCCTCCCCGGTTCCTCTGATCCACGGGCCCCATCTCACTAACTCCCCTACTGCCGCACTCCCGGTCCATGGATCGTCCACCACTGACGGGTGGGCCAACGCCTCTTCGGTCCATGGTCAGCCCACCCCGTGTACCCCCTCACCTCACTGACATCTAGCCCCACCACACATGCCAGCTCTCCTTATCACCCACTGACCCGTGGGCCTAATACACCAGTGGCCCTCTATTGTCAGTGACAGCTGCCCACCAACCCTCTCTCCTGCATGTGGATCCCACTGTCAGTGGCTGCACTTGAGATTCCAAAGAATATTCCATTCTATAAATTCCAAATAGTCATTTCCTCTATTCCAAAAATTCTATTAAACTTCAAAAAATCATATCTTCCAATTCATAACTCCGATTGACTCCGTTCCAACTCTAGTAATTTTCTTAAATTGAGATCTATTTAATGGTACTATTAGTACCACTAAATAGGATCTATTTCCTGGTCTTTGTGTAATTTTTTGTGTGTTTGCACATAGTAACCGGTCGTCGAAAATTCGTTTCGGAGCAGATTTCGCAGTGATTTCTCGAAGACTCGTGAAGACCTAGAGAAAGGCAAGTCACCTTTGATCAATCGAGCCTATAATTCAAATTAAATTATTTTAATTGCAAAACCTGCATCAATAAGCGTGCACCGTGACGGGCACGACGTACGTACGCGAGTAGGGTAATTGTGTGACTCGCTTACATATTCTTTATGTAAACGGCCATGCGACGAATGTTAAAAAATAGATATAAATAGAGACATAAATTTTTATGTGGAAAACCCTTGCAGAAAAAACCACGGGCGCCGACCGGCAATAATCACTATTGAGGAGTTGATTACAAACGCAGGGAAATAACGATGGAATGTCACGTCTTCCCGTGAGACTTACAAGAAATATATATAGGGGACTAAATATAAGAGTCCTAGTAGAAATAGACTAAAAGTTCTATTAAGAATAGACTAGAAGTCTTATTAGGAACTTAATCCAGTAATTCAAATATGATATATGCTAAAATTTGGATCACGTATTTAACAACGAAGTAGACGCAGCTTCTGTCTACTCGATAAACACGATTCGTTCCCTCGAACTGAACGTGTAAGAACTTTATAAGCTCTTTCTATAGATGATTTGCCATAGTTGGACTCATGGACTTGTCGCGGGTTGTTTAATTACCATAGTTCTTGTTATATCTGCTCTTTATATACGAGATGCACGTCCATTGTTGTGCCCGACCGATCTATTCTCTTCAAGCTTGTTTATTCTCTCAATCTCTCCTTTTCCATCCGGTAGAAAAAGAGATATTTCTGCCATGGAGTACAGAGGCGCTTCATTATGGGAGACATCGGAGACCTGTCACACAATTACCTACTCGCTGCTCCACGGCATGGAAGCCGGAAAATACGTTACCTCCAGCATCTTCAGCGTCGGTGGATACAACTGGTACGTAAGATTCTACCCTGATGGATGGAGTGCGAACTGTGCCGGCAGCGCTTCTGTCTCGTTGCATTGCCATAACCCCAGCAAGGATGTGACGACTAGGTTCATGGTACTGGCAAAGAAGGACAAGATATATGGAACAAGTCCGGTTGATACAATCTTCTCTCCGGCGCATCCTGCCTGGGGTTTTGACGAATTCGTCCCCAAGTTTGAGCTGAAATCAGCTCTAAAATCGTCGTCGTCGCATCTCAACTTGATGATCAAGTGTGTTCTCACCGTCAGACAGGAATCTCACAGTGGTGGTAAGAGGTATTTTATCCAGGTTCCACAGCCGAATCTACGCCACGAACTCGAACATATGTTGAAGTATGGGAAAGGAGCAGATGTGATGTTCAGTGTGCGCGGTCAACTGTACCGTGCACATAGATGTGTGTTGGCTGCACGGTCTCCCGTTTTCAGCGCAGAGCTCTACAGCGCCATGAAGGAAAAGACAACACAATGCATCAAAATTGATGACATTGAGCCTCCGATCTTCGACGCGCTTCTTCACTACATGTACACAGATTCCATGCTGGACGACTTCAAAGGAGATATGGCGAAATTACAGCATTTGCTAGTTGCCGCGGATCGCTACGGAATAGAGAGGTTAAGAATGATGTGCGAAGAAAAGCTATCAGTGATCATGGATTCAGAGACGGTTGCAAACACATTTG
The DNA here is from genome assembly GCA_003991445.1 of Oryza meyeriana var. granulata. Classification (NCBI taxonomy): domain Eukaryota; kingdom Viridiplantae; phylum Streptophyta; class Magnoliopsida; order Poales; family Poaceae; genus Oryza; species Oryza meyeriana. Next base: position 225,734 of record RYFJ01000151.1, on the reverse strand, counting down.
CTTTGGCAGAGCAGCATAACTGCACTCATCTCCGTCAGGCTTGCATTGGGTTTATGGCCTCGAGGCAGGCGCTTGGTGCTGTCATGGAAACAGACGAATTCAAGGATCTGGTCTCAAGCTCTCCTTTGGTAATGAAGGATATTTTAGACCAGATATCCCGAGACTGGAGCAAAGTTGATGGGCAATGATTAATTTGTCGAAATTTCAATATGCATGTACATGATCCATCGTGGTGTTCTTTTTAGCTTTTAGCTTGTGGCTACTCCCTCGATTTCCGTTAACACATTTCTCGAAATGTAAAATAGTATGTTTTTTGTAAAAACTTTCTATAAGAAAGTATCTCTAAAAAATTAAATAGATTTATTTTTAAATTTTTAATAATTAATACTTAATTAATTATATGCTAATGATATTTCTTGTTTTAGGTACGGCTTATAAGCCGTACCCATAAGTTGATTCAATCACCACCTCGCAAAACACTGATAAGCTAGCAAGAATGTGCCTGACTATCTTTTACTCTGTTGCTATCGTTTATTTTTTTCTCTTGTTGCATTATTATTTGGCGGAAGAGCAAAGTTGATGGCTAATGATTCAGTCATCGAAATTTCAATACATTTTCACCTATGTAAATTCTATCATGTACGTGATCCATATTCAGTTGCAAGGCACTGATAGTCATATCAAGAATGTGCTCGACTATATACCTTTTACTCTGTTTCTCTCGTTTTAATTTTTTTTTCTCGTTGCATTATTTGCCTGAATGCCTGAATATATATATTGATTGCGCTCTTTGCATATATATATATATATATACACAACCACTCTGTTTTTTTCCTTTGAAGGACAAGCAAGAAGTGTTGCTTCTCTACTCCATTTGAGTTCGTCCGTGAATCGCCATGCTATTAGACCTGCCATGCCTACTCTAGTACAGCCTACTCTCTACCAAAATTGGGCCGGAGACTGCTTTTGTTTCTCTTGGATTCTGAACTCATACATGGCGCCGGTCACGTACGCAACAATGAGAGAATCAGAGATGCAATAGATGTGTTTGCAAACACAAACTCCTCTGTAAGTCTCTTGGACTCTTGATCGACAAGAAAAACTCTGTAATTGCATCACGTCCGCATGCGTGCATATATACGTGCGTCTAACCTGTTGTTGTCCTTCGATCTTTGCCATGGGTAACAGTTTGCTTTCCATAGGGAGCAGCATAGGTTCTTCTCCAGATGACCGATCCATACGGCTGCCGGAAACACTGTCGAGGTGCGTGACGGCGAGCGTCGCCGCCGCGCACAATTTCGAGGTGCCACGGTACTCTCTGCTCGAGGGCGTGGGCGCCGGCAAGTTCGTCACCTCGGGCACCTTCTCCGTCGACGGCCACGACTGGAACATCACCGTCTACCCTGACGGGTGGACGGAGGAGAGCTACGTGTCGGTCTTCTTGTGTCTCTGCGGCGGCGGAGCAACCGGTGTCATGACGAAGTACACGCTGAGCCTTTTGGAGAACGGCGGCGGCGCGTTCGTACAACGGAGCTTGACGCATCACTTCAACACGCTGGGTGCCTTCTGGGGGTTCACCAGGTTCATAGAGAAGTCCAAGCTGCGGCAATGGCTGCTGCGGCAGCGCAGCAGCGGCGACGGCGGCGGCGGTGACTGCGTCACGTTCAGGTGCTCCCTGACCGTCATCAGAGAGCCTCGCAACGAAGACGTAACCGCCATCGCGGTGCCGCCGTCGGACATGCGCCGGTTCTTGGCGAACATGCTGAGGGACGGCGACGGCGCGGACGTCGTGGTGGTGGTGCGCGACCAGCTGTTCCGTGCTCACGGGTGCACGCTGGCCGCACGGCCACCAGTGTTCAGGGCGCCGGCCACATGAAGGAGAGGCGCACAAAGTGCATCGTCATCGACGACATGGAGCCCTCCATCTTCTCGTCGTTTCTTCACTTCATCAACACAGATTCCCTTCCGGACACACTCGATCAAGATTACATGGCGTTGCAGCACTTGATGGTGGCAGCTGATCGATACGGGCTGGACAGGCTCGTGCTGATCGGCGAGGATAGGCTTTGCAGGAGCATTGACGTGTAAACGGTGGCGACGACGCTGGCTTTAGCCGAGCAGCATCAGCGCGAGCTGCTCAAGAATGCTTGCCTTGGTTTCATGGTCTCTCGGGATGTGCTTGGTGCTGTCGCTAAGACTGATGGGTTTAAGCATCTACTCATGACCTGCCCTTCGATTATGGCGGACATTTTAGACAAGGTTGCCAGCGTCATGAAGCAGTAATAACAGTCTACTTTTTTTTGGCTCTTATGAGCGGCCTCACTGAGAATCAGTCAGATGTGAATGATAAAAGTGTCTCGAAGGATTAGGCTAACTGAGAAGTAGTCGAATAGGAGCAAACCTTTTACTCCCTCCCGTCGTTAATATATGTCGTTAGGGCAAAAGGTTTTAGGCAAAAGATAGTTAACTAGACTGTCCAAAACGACATGTATTACTGACCGGAGGTAGTACTCGTTAACAATGTAATAAAGCCTGAGTCTGAAATTTACGGCTTGATTTACAGTAATCCAGTTTTATTTATTTTCTTGCTTGTCTGAAAACATGTTGAAAAGTACTAAAGATCAGGGTCACATTGTTGCTTTACTCCGACTGCATTCCTCTCAAGTCTCTATTCTTCACTGTTTTGTGATTTCCAGATGTGGTTACTGTTCCATTTGACAATACCCCGACTACATGTTTGAATGATCTGATCAGCCATATTATCATCTTAGTTTTTGTATTATTTTCACATTTTGATCAATCTTAAGTTGAGACGAGCAAACTTTTAATTTTGGTTCAGTCTGTAGCGACCAGGTTTAGGTTCGTCAGAACAAAGAAAAATAAAAATAGTTTAGGTTCGTCAGGAAAAAAGGGAAAAAAGATTCAGGTTCGTGAATGGCGACGCCGAACGGCCTGCGGTTTTGGGCCTGATTAGATTAACAGCGCTAATCTAGTTGGGCTGCCTAATAAGACGCTGGCACGGCCACGTGGCAGGGGTTTCGCTCGTGCAGCCGTGCGCACCACCGTGGAGCACAGGCCACGTGGCAGGCGGTCCCGATCGTGCGCACTGTGGAGTACAGGTCAGTAGGTCAGGTCAATCGATTCGAGTCGAGAGCGAAGAAAGAGAGAGGGGGAGAGACTCAGGGAGGGTTTCGTTTCAGTCTTCCGTTTCGTCCGCCTCCTCCGACCCCGGCGGCCGTCATAGGGGCCTCGTCAGCGTCCGCCTCCGCCATTCGCTAGGGGAATTCAGGTGATCTCTTCCCTACCAGAGCCCTCCTCCCCTCTGATCCTCCCCTATTCCGTATGATCTCCCCCGATTCCGCCCGGCTTCGCTGATACGCCGCCGCCGCCGCCGCCGCCGTCGCGGCGGGTATCCATCCTGCGGTTCCGCCGTCGAGCGGAGCCCGTCGGGATCGATTCCTGGGGCCTTGGAGTGTGATCAAGTCATGGATATCGGGCCGCATAGCAGCCAGCTGATCGCGCCGGGGTCACTCTACCTCGCCGCCATGGCTGATCACCGCGACCCGGCTTTCCCCGCGGTGGGCGGCTGCCGCCTGCCCAAGACGTCGTCGGTGAGCGTCACGGAGTCCGTCACCGCGGTCCACGACTTCAGGGTGACCGGGTACTCGCTAATCGAGGGGATGGGCATCGGCAGATACGTCAGCTCCTCCACCTTCACTGTCGGCGGCGTCGACTGGGCCGTCAGGTTCTACCCGGACGGCTCCACCGTCACCTGCCTCGGGAACGCGTCGGCTTTCCTCTACTACTGCGGCCGGGAGAAGGAGGTCAGAGCCAGGTTCACCCTGAATCTGCTCGGCAAAGACGGCAAATTGTCACAGGTAACCAATTCCTACATGAAGCACACCTTCTCTCCGGCGAGTGACAATTGGGGATTCATCAAATTCGCGGAGAAATCGAAGCTGCAGAGCTCGCCGTTCCTCCACAACGACTGCTTGACGATCAGGTGCTTGCTTACCGTCCTGAAGGAAACTCACACCAACGATGTTGATGTGAATTCTGTTGTAGTCCCACCGTCCAACTTGCACAATGATTTTGAGAGCATGCTTAACGATGGAGAAGGATCAGATGTGACATTCAGCGTGGATGGCCAGTTGTTCCGTGCTCACAGATGTGTTCTTGCCTTCCGGTCTCCGGTGTTCAAGGCTGAGCTTTTCGGTCCGATGAAGGAAAATGGCACACAATGTATCAAGATTGATGACATGGAACCTGAGGTTTTTGAGGCTCTTCTTCACTTCATCTACACAGATAAGCTGCCAGATAGCTGCAAAGATGGCAAAACTGCAGCAATGCAGCACTTGCTAGTTGCCGCGGATCGGTACGGAGTGGACAGGCTGAGGCTGATTTGTGAGAGGCGGCTCAGTGAAACCATTGATGTGGAAACAGTGGCAACCACCCTTGTTTTAGCAGAACAACATCACTGCTCGCAGCTGCGACAGGCTTGCATTGGGTTTGCGGCATCTCCTAACATGCTTGGGCCAGTCATAGAAAGCGATGGATTTAAGCATCTCGTCGAAAGCTGCCCGTTGATTATGAAGGAGATTTTGAGCAAGGTTTCACATATTTGGATTGACAGGTCTTGCTAAGAATTTGATTAAGACATCACTTTTGTAGTAGTACACCATAATTCTGAAAGTCATGCTCAGTTATCTACATATCTCTGTGTGACTCTAATCTTTTTAAGTTGTGTGATCCTTCGAATGCTATGTATTCATGTATGAATGGTAGAAGTCTTATGTATATGGATGACTCGTTAGCACCATGGTGTAAGTTTTGGGCATTATTTCCTTTTCATCTTTTTCGAAATATTGGATTTACTCACATGCTTTCCTGAATATATAATGACTAGTAGTTTTTTGATTGAAAATATATACTGTCTAACCATTAGTTTCTTGGTGATTTATTAAAAAAATGGTGTCTTGGTGATATATAAATCAGCAGTTCAACTCTGAATATCTCACATTCTTTAATCTATCCCATGCCTCAGCCCTGAAACCTGAACAGGTATTTGCCAGTTTTTTTAGAAACGTGCTAATTGAGCAGTAAATGTTCATTTTCTTTTCTTCGAAACAAGAGTATAGCCTTTTTTATTCCCTCCCCTCTTTTCTTTATGATGCAATCCGCTCATGGGAATAGCGTCCCATGCTGTTCAGATAATGAGGGGAGGCTGTACAAAGGCATCGACGCGGACACCGCGGCGACCAACATAGCGTTGGCGGAGCAGCACCGCTGCTCGTGTCTCCGGGCAGCCTGCGTTGGGTTCATGGCCTCGCCGGACGTGCTCGCCGCCGTCGTGAAGCTGCAAACCGAAGTCTCTTGTAGGATCAACTCGTCTCTCATGGCTCTAGTCCTCGACGGGCTTATCAATTACCATAAACTCTTCTACGATCAACTCGTCGGACGAGATTAAACGGCAGATGCGTGGAGAACATCCTGCTGTCGCCCAGGCTCTCTTCTGGAGCAGACCGACAGCTCCATCATCTGGTATGCAATCTTTCAAAATCTCTTAGTTTTTGTTCTTTATTGAATCAATTTGATTTGAACATGCCCTCTTTCGACCAAAAGAAAGGCTTTTGGTTGCCAGATTAGATTTGACAACCGGAGTTTGTTAAAGTAGTCACGGTGCCGCCGCCGAGCCTGCACGAGCACCTGGCGCGGATGCTGCGCGACGGGCGGGGGTCGGACGTGGCGTTCCGTGTGGGCGGTGAGGTGTTCCGCGCGCACCGGTGCGTGCTCGCCGCGCGGCCGCCGGTGTTCGACGCGGAGCTCCTCGGCCCCATGAGGGAGAACGCCGCGCCGTGCATCGAGATCGACGGCGTCAAGCCCGCCATCTTCGAGGCGCTCCTCCGCTTCATCCACATGGACACTTTCCCGGACGTCGTCGAGGTCGAGGGCGAAGGGTGGTGCGGGGGTGCCGCGGCGGACAGGTACGGACTGGAGAGGCTGCGGCTGATGTGCGAGTAGAAGCGGCAGGAGGGCATCGACGTGGACAACGTCGCCGACATCCTCGTCCTGGCGGAGCGCCTCTTGGAAATAATCTCCCTGCATGAAAACCCGAGGTGATCACAGTGATTCTTTCCATTCTTATCATGTGTGATCACAGCAATTGCTATTCATTAGAAAACTCTAACGCGTGATGATCGGAAGCATCAAAACTTTTCATTTTTTGACCCGTCTCCGATTCCCTCAGCACTAAAAAATAAAATGAGAGTACGACCCTGAGCGCTAAAAAAATAAAATGAGAGTACGACCGTGAGGAGAGACGTCTCTCTCACGTTTATCTTCTGTCCGATAATTTCTAAAACCTTAACTAGATCCTCATTGAGCGTTGAAAGGGAAACAAATAGCTATTCCCAGACAACGTAGGTGACGACCAGAGTGACTTCGTCATCTCTGCCGTACCACTACGACCTCTACAACCACATCGGCGAGGTTTAAGCATCTTCATTCTCTACGTCCACACCAAATATCGCTGAGGAAATCAAGTCGATTTTTATGGTTTCAAACACAGGTCAATAATCTAAATTTTATAATTAGATGATTAAAATAGGCTAAGCTGTTAGTTTAATAGATAGCAATAATCTACAGCGCCACCATTGCTCGCAGCTGAGAGATGCCTGCGTTGCGTTCATAGCTTCCGAGCACGCTGGGTCCCGTCCTTGCGTTGAACGGCTTCGCGGATCTCATGGTGAACTGTGCTTCGTCGATGAAGGAGATTTTGGACAAGGTGTCCGAATTGTGGAGCGGACAGTATAGTCTCCGTTACCAATGACCAAAAGGAATAATAGAATTTATTAGATAAAAGACGAAAAATAATTGAGTAAATGAATGAAGATATGATCTTTTGTGTACTTTAATCAACATATAAGATCATATTCTTTTTAACTTATGGATATATAGATTATTGCAGGTATGTCTCCTAATCTCCTAAATGGTACTATAATGGTAATTTTTTTTACAAAACATTTTTTTTATTAACGTTTCCCAGAAAACCGTTTTAAACAAAATTTTCATATTTCTAATATTTGTTTTATTCGTTTATGCCCTCTCCCCCCACCCTCCGCCAAATAATTGTTTTTTTTTGCCGGGCACTGCGAAGAGACGCAGTCCGAGCTTATTAAAATTCTGGGAGAAATGAAGTACAAGGCTGGCAAGGATGTTGCCAATGCGACTTCGACCGAACACCGGCCTATTTACAAACACAAGGCCGCTAGCTACTCAACGAGTGATTATGCGCTGTGAGCCGTCAATCAAGAAAATACTGGCCCTCCATCTATGATTTCCACTCCAAAGCTATCACCCTTGGAACTTTCGCCACGTTTGCTGATCTGCCTTGGTAGATCTTTACGTTCCTTTCCTTCCACAGCATATGTGCCGTTCACCTTGGTGTTGGAAAAGCGGTGATCTTCCTTACTCATCTTCATGCAAGACGAGCTCCACCAGAATAGGAAGTTCGAGATGTCATTGAGATAAAATGTGAGGTTGGCTTGGAGGCCCTTGAATAATTGTCATAAACTCAGATTCATTCATCATCCATCACCTATAAAGAACATGCACCAGGTAATTGTTTTTGGATGATTTAACAAGCTAAAAATTGTGAAAAAATAAATTTCAATTTCTTTTGATACTTCAAATAATTTTCATCTTCATTTGAGATGAAAACGAATTTCGTCTCTCTCTGGGGTGAAAGATGAAAAAGGAGGAATTTTTGGGCAGTGAACAAAGCCCACGGGCTCACGGCATCAGCTTCGCCCACGGCCCACGGGAAGTGGTCTCGCTCGGGCATATCTCAACCCTGCGTCTCCCGTCTCCTCCCCCTCTCAGTCTCTCTCCCGTTCGTGTTAGGGCATCTCGTCGCCATGATGCAGCAGCCCCCGCCGTCGCAGCCGCAGCCCGGCATGGGGCCACCGCCGCCGCAGGGCGCAGCGGGGCAGCCGCCGCAGTGGGGCGCGATCCCGCCGCCGATGCCGCACCAGTACGGGGCTCCGCCGCCCCAGCAGCCGCCGCCGATGTGGGGCCAGCCCCCGCCGCAGGCGCACTACGGGCAGGTGCCGCCGCCTCAGCCGTACTACGCCGCGCCTCCGCAGCCGGCGATGCCTGCCCCCGCGGCGGCGGACGAGGTGAAGACGCTCTGGATCGGCGACCTGCAGCCCTGGATGGACGAGAACTACATCTACAACTGCTTCGCGGCCACCGGGGAGGTATAGGTCCCGATCTGTTGTGAGATTTGGTTGCCCATGTTTTTATTTTGTCTAGCTTGCTGCTAATGAAGTTGTACTGTGGTATGTTGTGACTGATTTAGTTCTGATGTGGTATGTTGTGATTGATTTAGTTGTGATGGTAGAACTGCTCAAAATTCAAGCTCTAGTCTGCGTTATTTAGTTGTGATTCTACAATAAATGAAATCAAGCTTTGGCTGATTTATTAGTGATTCTTAAATGTATTTTTGGTTTATTGAGGTTTAATGATGGGCTAACTACAACTGTGCCTCGTGGAATATGAACAGGTTACTTTCATTAGTGAATGTACTATGGAAGGCTTTGTTTGATTGTTTCTACTTATTTGTTGTTTCCACATGGGTGTTAAGTTTGCAGACCATATAACATTCACATATCTGCCAAATGCGATTTATGCGGTTCGGTTTTGGTTCCAATATACATAACATCGTTGCTCAGATCTGGATGAACGCTGCATAGCCTGCATTCATGGTGTACCGACCATATTGTAACGTTTTGCATTAATTTGCAGGTTCAATCTGTGAAGCTTATCCGGGACAAACAAAGTGGACAACTTCAGGGTTATGGCTTTGTTGAGTTTACGAGCCGTGCAGCTGCTGATCGAGTTCTTCAGACTTATAATGGACAAATGATGCCAAATGTCGAGATGGTCTTCCGATTGAATTGGGCCAGTGCTGGCGAGAAGCGTGATGATACCCCTGACTACACCATTTTTGTTGGGGATCTGGCTGCAGATGTCACAGATTACTTATTGCAAGAGACATTCAGGGTCCATTACCCTTCAGTAAAGGGTGCAAAAGTTGTCACTGATAAAATGACTATGCGTTCAAAGGGTTATGGATTTGTGAAATTTGGTGATCCTACAGAGCAAGCTCGTGCAATGACTGAAATGAATGGAATGCTTTGTTCTTCCAGACCAATGCGTATTGGTCCAGCAGCTAATAAGAAAACAGCTGGGGTTCAGGAGAGAGGTAAATGCCGCTAATCTCATTTTGCACTGACAATTTTTAGTTATTATGTGCAATTTTCTTCATATCTATATATATGACTGGCTACTCTGCTTGATGATACCTTTTCCTTTTGAATGTTCCACTTTATGTTTTCTGTTTTACTTTCTCGGAATAAACCGAAGCTTGGTGTGCTCCTTTCTTCTGCAAGAGTCATTATTCCTTAGTACAACATTCCCTGTGAATTTGGATCGTTTCTTGCACTAGAGCTAGAAAAATAGTAGACTCATGAAACTCATGTTATCTGGAAGCAGGAGGCAACAGGCTCTCTCCATATTGGAGCCTTGGAACTGATTTGAGCTGTGATGCATTTCTTGTGTAATGCGTGGCCTCATTTAGGTCAGTGTAAAGCATTTATGTTCTAAATTTGAAGTCTGTTTCTTTCGAGTCCTGCCATTCGGATACTTTATTCATTTATTTTTCCTTGCTACTTCAGATTCTATTTCATTTGTGCACATATGTGTTTATTATACATTTTCTTTGTTTAAAAAGTTGTATGACTCATGCTTGATGTGAAATGCACATAGTTAAACTAGCATGTTGGCTTGAGCATGCTTTTATTTGCTAGGGTTGACTATTGAGGGGTCATATCCCTGCTTGATGTATTGAGACTTGATATTTTTAATATTTTCTATTTCCTTATTCTTGAATAAGAGATTTTTGAATGACAAAATGTTACTGCTTTTCGGGGGATAAGTTCTTGTCTTTTTGATGGATAATCTCCATCTCTTGTGACCAAACTGTACTCGTCTGTTCTTTTCAAAGATTTAAGGGAGTATTCTACTTCATTTCTCATCTTCCATTATGATAGGCTCGCAAGGCATCTCTCATTTTATCTGCCTTTAACTCAGCATGTAATCAATTGTGGGGGCTGTGATTTAACAGTGTTCTATTCTGCATTTTGTTGTGAATTCAGCTTGTTTCAGGTTCTCTGCATAGAACACTAAAAAACAGTGTTCTGCTTGCCCTTTGTTTGGAGTCTATTACTCTATTGATTTATTTATTGATTTTCTATTGTCTTACTGGCATTCTTTGGCCATTTAACTCCATTATAAATCTGTTAAGGAAATTTTGTTTACATGTGTACTTGACTAATGCTTGGCAGTTTTACCCCAGTAATATTATCAAACTTAGCATGGTTCTGATGACTATTTGTTCCTGATTGCTGAGGCTATTTTATTTGCTCCAAATTATCTTCACCGATGCTTGATATTCTGCGTAATTCATGACAGGACGTGGCTGTTTCTGTATGAATATCAATGTCTAATAATAGTCTATTTACTATTCTTTAACTACCTCACTGAACAAGAGACTTGCATGACAAGCATTCATGTTTACCTTCCAGTATTTGACAAATCTTACAATGTATTTTCTTCACTTTCTTGCTTTCATGTACAGTACCAAATGCTCAAGGAGCTCAGTCTGAGAATGATCCTAACAATACCACCGTGCGTTCTTAGTTCTATTTTTTCTGTATAGCAATAATTCCTTTCAGTTCTTTTAGTGACTTATGTTTGTTGTTGAGCTCAGATATTCGTTGGTGGCCTTGACCCCAATGTCACTGAAGATGTCTTGAAACAAGTTTTCGCTTCTTATGGAGAAGTGGTCCATGTTAAGATTCCTGTTGGGAAAAGATGTGGTTTTGTTCAATATGTTAACAGGTTGACTCTTTGTTCACGGTTCTGTTTCAACAGATGTCTAAAGTACTACCTTGTAAATTTTTTGATGAGATACTTCTTTGTAAATTACTCTTGTTACTGCATATTCAGGCCTTCTGCTGAACAAGCACTGGCAATGCTTCAAGGGACCTTGATTGGTGGGCAGAATGTTAGACTTTCGTGGGGTCGAAGCCTTTCAAACAAACAGGTCCAGATCACATGCAGCATACTATTTTCTTATCTATTAAGCTGTATAGTGGAGCTAAAGTTGATAACATTGTGGTATTTGGACATCTTCAGCCTCAGCATGACTCAAATCAGTGGGGTGCTGGTGCTGGTGGTTACTATGGTGGCTATGGACAAGGTTATGAGGCTTATGGTGGGTATGCACAGCCGCAGGATCCTAACGTGTATGGTTATGGAGCTTATGCTGGTTATCCCAATTACCAACAGCAACAAGTACCACAGCAGCCACCTCAGCAACAGGTGAAATTTCCCCATGTGATCTCACAGTGAATTTTTTTACTCCCATTTTAGATTTTACAAATGTATATACCTTATTGAAAGTTGTCATGATTTCTGTCATGTCAGTCCGAGTTTGCATAGCTATAACCTCTTCTAGCGATTAATTTAAAGCTGTCTTCTCTTTTCTTTCGTCCAGTGAGGCCTGTTTGATCGACCATGTCTTTGGGCTGTGAGGCACACCAGAACCCATTTCAAGTTACAGTTTAGCTATGTTATTGCTATTCTCATTAGAGAGGGTTTCTGAAGACTCGAGATTTCGATTGAGGTTTAATGTATGCACTATTATGATTGTGACTAACGGATGCCATGTTGTGGTTGCTATATTGAGGCATGTATTTTGAGAACATCCTTTGTTTCCATCTCACCCTTATCATCGATTATTATTATTGCTGTGTACCGTTTGTTTCCTGTTGGTTTTTGTGTGTGTTGGATTCTCCTTTTTCATGAAGGACAAGTGAGTTTTCTGGTAGCCTGATTGGCCACGTGGGCAGACATTGCATCAGGGCATCAGTGTATGTGCAGTGCACGATGGAATCTCGCCAACTTTTGCGTCGACACTCAGGCTCCTTTGGAACAAAGGGTTTTGAAGGAATGTTAGAGGAATTTAATCCTATGGAAAATTTTTCTATGTGGGCCTTTGGATCAAAGGAATACCTATCTAAAAATCCTATGAAATTCCTTTGGATTGGCTCAAAACATATGAATTTTGAAAGAATTTTAGCATGAGGTCTAACCTCTTGGATCATTCCTGCAGTTTTTCTATGTTTTTTCATTCAATAAATCCTAGGGCACTCTAATCCTGCATTTTTTTTTCTGTTTCTGTGTTTTGAGAATTTTATGTTCCAAAGGAGCCCTTTAGTTTCATACTACTACTTCCATTAGCCCATCACCGCGGTTAAAATCTTTGTTCGTGTAGTTTTCACCGTGAACACTGCTGTTAAAATTTTTCTACGCATTGTTTTAACCGTGAACATTGTTGCATATCGCAAACAGTCCTAGGCAGCCATTTCAATTACTTCACCGCATTATTTGCTCTGTTTCTAAAAACATGTTCTTTTCAAAAAACTTTCTTCTTTTGTATTGGACAACTTGATCTAGAATATTTATAAGTTTATTTTTTAACATATTTAATTTATCCTTATAATCAAATAGTTAATCTGCAGCAATAATTTAGTGAATAATTTGTTTCTGTTTCAAACGGGGCTTAATCTGCATGAAGGTATCCGAGTTACTACTAAGTAGTAATACTTTATGAAGATCTGTTAAATCTTAAATGCTATGGTAAATTCGGTGAATTGACACTGACAATGTAAAAACCAGTATAAATAGTATTATTAGCTTAATATGGTTTCGCCGCGTAGCCATCGTGCTTTAAGATTAGCGCACGATCAAATCGCCCCCCTGAAATCGAGAGCTCCGAACTTAACCTTCCCGTTTTACACGGCCGCACCCGTTCGCCTTTTCCCCTTACGCTTTCGGCTCGGCTCGTCTCGTCTCGTCGCCTCCCACCACCCTCTTTTCCCTCCCTCCCATGGCCCGCCCAAAGAGGACGAAGCCGCCGCCGGCGCCGTCGCCCAAGGTGCCGCCGCAGCCGTCTCCGTCGCCGTCCCTCCCCGAGGCGCTGCTGCTCGCCACGATGTGCATGGTCGGCCTGCCCGTGGAGGTGCAGGTCCGCGACGGATCCACCTACGCGGGCGTCTTCCACACCGCCTGCGTCGATGGCGGATACGGTGGGTGCCCCCCTCTCTCTCTTCCTTCATGCTCTTGTCAGCATCCGTCGTCTCCGTTGTTCTATGGTTGAGTGGTTGGCTTAGGGTTCGGAGATCACGGGGATGTCGTTGTGAGCGTGATCCGGCTTTGTGCGCATAGTGGGTGCCACGGGGATTTTTTTACTAGGGCTGGTGCCCCCCTTTTTTTCCCTTTCGAAGTTAACTGGTTCGTGATCTGCTTGTTGGTTGGGTGGCCGTGGACGCTGGACGCTCGCGGTGTTGTTTTTGGGATAGTGGGATGGATTTGGTGGCTGCTGGTGAGAGATCGCTGGATGAGTTTCCCCATTTACGGCACAGCCGTAGATGTATTTTTGTGTTCGCGATTAAGATCTTGCATGTTTGGTCTTTGATCATCGTGATTGCAGTGAGGATTTGGATGAGAGTCCGTAAATTGTTGCTGGGTTCGTGCCCTAGGGATGATCTCTCACTGGATTCCAGGATCATAGGCAATGATCCTGGTTTCTACAATGTAACAGGATGTCATAGTTATGCCATAAACCAAGTGCCTGGTCGGTTGCAACTAAATACTATTTTTCTTCTCTCTAGAATTGAGATGCCAATTTGCCATGAAGAAATTTATGATTCATTTTATGCATTCTAGCATTCTGGCAGCATAGTCATACCTTTTGGTTTAATTCATACTCATTTTGGATTTTTTGTGATATCCTATGAATTTTTCTCTTGGCAGATCATGTATAGTACTTCTCCAAGAGTTAATAATTCTATATACAGTTTGGTGTGTTGTATAATGTTTGTTCTTTCTGGTTTCAGCAATAAATTTAGTTTTTTTTTGTGTGGAGAAAACATAGCCCTGATGGATTTATGCTGAACAGGTGTTGTGCTAAAGAAGGCACGAAAGATCACTAACGGGAAGGATGATGCCAATATTTCGCTGGGAGCTTTTGTAGATACTCTTATTGTTCTCCCAGATGATCTTGTGCAAGTCATTGCAAAGGTAGGTTTAAAGTGATTAAGCATGGTAACAAATTTTCCCGCCAAAAAAAAGTATTCTAACAGATTGCCTTCTCGTGGACGCTTCTACTTTTCAGGATTCTTCACTCCCTACGAAAGATGTGTGCAGAACTCCTGTTTGTGATACAGTTGCAGCCAGTGCATCTGTGAAGCCTCAAACTTCACATGTGAATGTGTCTCCACTAAAGTATATTCTTGATTCACCAATAATAGGATAAAACTCTTTCAATTGTTTCTTTAATGGTTCTGGTTAATAATGTAGATTTCAAGGAATCTATTCTGCCTAGTTATGTTCTTTATATTTTTTCAATGCTTATTCATTCTTGAGGTTAATTCATGCTATTTCTGTAACAGAGAGGTTAAGAAGTGCAGCACGTCAGGTCATGAGAGTGATATCTCCTTTGGGAAAAGTACTCCAGGTATTAGGTCCAACCGTTTTACCCTTTTACTTAGTTCTTTTGCCACTTTTCTTCCTTGCACTTAAACCCGTTCAACCGTAATGCTACAAGTTGTCTCTCTCCAACTGGATATGTAGGGCCACGTCTCTCTTGTAATGAGATAACGAGTTCTGCGATTGTTGGATCAAAAGATGGAAATGCTACTAGTGCAGTTTTGACTACACCCACAGTGGCTTCAAATGTGAAAATCTCTCCTCCAGCCAGTTCAGCTGCTAAAACTGCCATGCCGAGCAAAACCATTGCTAAGGTGAGCTCTCTCGGAGCCTCGATATGTAGTGATAAGTGTGTCTAGAGAATTAGAGTTATTTCCTATTAAATAGTGCTTGCAGATCTAGAAAAAATGTTTTGCTAATATTTTGTACCTTTTAAGGAGTCCAGTATTATTTGGAAAGCATTATCTGTTATTTCATCCATGTACATAGTGTTATCTGTACAGACTTGCTGATTATGTGATTAATGTTATAAATGTGTTTTTTCTTAGTATCAATAAAGTAATACTCATGCGAAATAGGATATTATTGCATATACATAAAACAGATGCATAAGGGAAATAATAATGGATGCGTAAGGGAAATAGTTTAAGAGCCACTCATAAAATTTGTTGTAGTCAGCTAAGGGGCCAGAATTGCCTTTTGCTGATGTACTAAGGCATTCTTATTTTGTATTATCAAGCATAGTTCTCTTTCCTTCCTGTATGTCAAGGATTTCTATGCCCCCTAAGGGAATTAAACTGTGCCAATTCTGTTTTTATGTCTACTTCTGTCCTAGATGTTTACCTTTGGGACCTCCCTGTACTTCATCATTGTTACCATTACTGCAGGAATCGAAACTCAACCCATGTGCTAGGGTCTTTTCTCCTTCTTTTGCAAGTTCCAGACCAGTACTTGCAGCTGCACCCTCGGTCAACCCAATCTACATCTCAAACTCTGTAGCTGGAGTTCCAACCGGTTTACCTGTCTTTGAAACTAACTCAGTGTCAGGCGGTTCATCTCTGTCCAGCAAGGTTGTTCATTTTAATAACCTGGCTGCTGCAAACTATGCTATTTCACCTCAATATATTCAGCCAGTAAGTTCTTTGATTAATTCTTCTTTTATAATATCATTGCTTCAACAGTTCATCACTTTCTTCAGATTGCTGTCATATTCTCATGAAGTGATAATAAGGAAAATATTACAATATGGTGCCAACTCCTATTCAGCAATGACATGTCTGCAAGTTGATAATTTGCTCTATGTGACCACCATTACTCTCTTTGCATATTTTAACTCCTATCTTTACTACTCTGGTTCAATTTTCCATTTATCTTGAGATCAACTACTGAACTAATAAGTATCATTTATTGTTCTGTTATATAGTTATATATAGTATTTTCAGATGCTACTTCACTTTGATCTTCATTGCTGCATAACTCCAGCATGTATGTTTTATTCGGATATGATCCTGCCTTCTGAATCCTGTCCTTACTTTTTTTTCTTGCATGACAGACAATGGGGCATAATGTGACCAGGCTAGATCCTGCTAGAATCGGTACACCTTATCATCCCATGCAAGTGGGACCCGCTTACATTAGCCCTAGTCCTCAGCCTGTAAGTCCTAAGCACTTGTATATAAAAAAAATCTACTGATATTAGTTTCAAATTCCTGTTCATTTGTACCTATTTGTTACATGATATACTATTCATTTGTTCCTGAACTGATCTAATTTATTTTTATGTCATGACATGATAGGTTATTGGTGGGAAATTTAATCATGTTGTTTATGTACACCCATTTTCTCAGGTGAGTAATGCAGCAGAGTTATTTTTTTTAATAGCTCAAGTGGAAATCTTAGTAAGATGATGAATGCAAGTACAATTGTGCTGTTTTGCATGTACAGAGTAATTCTTTAACTAAAATAGTGCTGATTCGCTGGAGAAATGATGGTTGTCTTTTGTCTCTCCCAATTAGTAGAAAGCACAACTGAGGCACAATGATCCAAATTGAGCTTTGGATATTAATCTGTTTTCAGAAATAACAGTCTTTTGACCTTACATGACTTAAAAGAGTCTTTTCACACATCAGATGATGTAAGGCTTCATTTCGTGGGATGGATCTTTGTTGGCAACCCTGACATTGCATAGGGTCATTTAGGCAGATGAAACTCTCCGGTTAGACGTATTGATTTTTAATTTGACCTTATTAGCCATCTATAAATCTCATCCAAGTCGTATTTACTGTAAATACAAATTGCTCTTACTGCTTTTAGCTGATCTACTCTTTGGTTTCCGCTGAAGGATGGAATGCATGGAACACCTGTTATTTCCCAAGGATGGTCTCTTCCTGCACCTTTGAACTCACATCAAGCTAGCCTCCAGAAGTTCCAAGGTAACAAATCGTACTCATGGTCGACTGCTTTCTTTATTCTAATGGAAGGTATTGAAGTGCTTATTTACTTATTCATTCATCACACCGATCAAAATAGTTTACTTCGAGACCTCTTATCTCCAGGCACAACCCCTGTATATGTAGCCCCTCCTGTCATGGCAACCGGGAACCTGCCATTGGTGGTACCAAGCCCTGCACCGCTTGTGCAGCCATTCCAGGCCGCTCGTCCCATCATGGTTCCTGCTGCAAGCAGCATGGTGCCAGGCAAATACATGTAAACTTGTCATAGCAGTGTGATATCAGTTTTTGTTGGAAGAATCTTGGTTTTACCCCTTTGGCCTTTGGGGTTTACATCTAAGAGGACTCGCAGTTTTGCCTAATCTGTTAATTCTCTTGCTAGTTGCTGGTCTGTGTCCGTCTTTTTGTTGGAAGGACTTGCAACTTTTACCATTCTTAATGCTTTGGCATGGTCACGATTTATTATTATTTTTGGGTCATTGGGGTGGGGGTGGTTCCATCAGAGCAGTTAATGAAATAGAGAAGATCGAAGCCTTTTTTTTTGTCATGTCAAATAACTTTTCCTTTTTTAAGAGTAGCATGTACTATGTACATTGAGACACTGTATATGAGTTAGATAGTAAATTGATTGTTTTCACAGGGCTGATGTACATTGATCTTGTGAACTGTTATCAGATAATGGCTGACAATTTTGCCATGAATTAGTTTGCTTTGTTACTTTTTTAGAGCATGTGCTGACGTTGATTGTAACGCCTGATTTTTGCTCCTGTCTAAAGATTTATTTTGAATAAAGTTTTGACTTTAAAGTTGGCTCTTGTTCGAGTTCCGTTTCTTGTGCCTAGAGGATCTCAATCCATCTATCCAAAATCACCTCCCAAAAATTCAGAACAATCAATTTTCAAAGTCAAATTTAAAATCAACTCAATTTCTCACTTCTTCCCTTAAATTCCCTAGGAAATTCTGAAACAAAACTATTCACTTGGGTTACCACTTAAGACCCTTTGAAACGCACGAGTGAGAAAACGTAAGAATAGAAAAAATATAGGATTTTGATAGAAATACAAGGGAAAAATAGATGATTACAAAACTCAAAAAAAAAAACAAGAATGGCCATTTCAATGAACAAACACATGAATTAGAACGATAAAGACTTAAAATAAAGTTTCCATGATGTTAGACCCAATGCTAACTTTCCTTTAAAATCCTATTGTCTGAACCATTCCATAGAAATTTCATAGGATCCTTGAGTCCCAATCTTTTGTTTCAAAGGATCAAATAAGAAATTTTTCATTAGGATTCAAATCCTATCAATTTTTTTATGGTTTTTCCTACATATCAAAAGGGGCCTTCATTTCTTCTGTCTCAGCCGTGCAGGCCCAGCTCAGCTGACCCGACCGGCCCAAGGCCTAGCCAAGCCGGCCGCGGCCGAACGCCACACCGCGCCGACCAGCCCGACCTTTCCGCTCACGCGCCCGCTGCAGCCACGCCGACCGCCGACGTCCGTAGCTAAGCAACGTGCCGAACGAACCCCACCGTGTGCCGCCGTGCATCCACGTCCACGCCACGCCTCGCCACCCGTACGCTGCGCCGCTGTTCTCGTGTAAGCCCTCTACAACCCTATCGAATCTTATTTTTAAATCTAAATTTTTTAACTAGTCATGCTAAGCGCTTATGATGTGGCATTGTTATTTGGCCATTGTTATTTGGCCAGACTGGCGTAACAATATTATTTGATCATGCTAGATAGAATGGTGTAGCCAAAATGTTTAAATTTGAAAATAATTTTTAAGAGGGTTTAGTTTTAAAATTAAAAAATAAAAAGGTTTCAAAAAAATTCCAAAGGGGCGCACTGTATGCACACAACACGGCACCGTGAGTTACGTCACTTGCCATGAATCACGCCTGGCCATGGGCACTCCCTTTAGAGCCTCGTCGTCTCTTTCGACCCGAATGAGGCAGCAGCGGTGCCTGGCCTATGTGCCTCTGTGCAAGCGCTCTTGCTCTGTCATCGGTCACCATCATCCCGCGAATGCTGAACCCCTCTGTCGAGGCCTTCCTTCCACCTACTGCCGGTCACCGCACCGCCTGCCTTGCAACATCGAAGCCTCGCTCGACTGCACATAAAGAGAGAGAGAGAGCTCTAGCCCCAATCAGCCGTCTAATCCCTATCATTAAAGCAAGTTTAATAATACATCCAGTTGCTGGCTATAAAATTATTCACATCAGTAATACATATAGCTAATATATACAGTAACTAGCTATTAGATTACTGCACATGTTTTTCCTATAAACCTACCTTTTAGTTTTTTAACCGTACTTATGTTCCCCTCAATTCACACATCCACTATATTCTCTTATATGTCATAGGGATGGGGCCAGTAACACGTCAATTTAGGTGTTGTAGCTAGGAGATAGAAGAAGCGATCGCTTTACTCTCTTTCCTATTTTCTCTCTCTTCCAACTAAGATTGTATATATGTGAATAACACTATAGCCTGTTGACTGTATTCCACTGTACCGGCCTTCTAGTCCCCTCCTTAATATCTCAATGACATAGGGGTCCATATGTTTAAATTTCTAAATAGACCCCATTTATAATATGTGTCACTTATGTACGGACCCATTGCTTATTAGCACACATGGACAAGGTCCATGGCATCTATGCCACTGACCGGTAGGCCATGTTGCCCCACCCATGCCATGGGTCCACATGAGGTCAATGGCCTTTGTGCCGCTGACAGGTCAGCGCATGGACTATGACTCTGGTCCACCACCAAGCTTTCCTTTCCCTTAGTAGATAGGGTCTACCCCTTAAGGCTCAAGAGTAGTAGACATGGTCTACCCCTCTAAGGCTCAAGAGTCGTAGAGGGCTCCACCTGTCAGCACAAGGTTTAGAATATTCCCTTACAATTTTAATAAGCCTATTTTATATTTCTATTTTTAAAAATTCATTTATAAACTTTAAAATTCATGTCTCGCCGTAACTTTGATGAACTCCGTTCAACTTTCATAATTTTGTCTAAGAATTAGGCCCCGTTTGAGATAGCTGAAATTGATGTATGGATGGATTATCTGATTTTTGTTATAGCTATTTGAGGCTATAAATGAACGAATTAACACCTACAAAGTTAAAAAGTTGTTTTAGAAAAGTATTATAAGAAAATTTTATATAGGAAATTTTTGCATGAAACACACTGAGCTTAAGAGCGTGCAAATGAAAATCCAAAATCTAGAATCAGAAAAGAAAAACAGGGCCTTAGACCTATCTAATGGCACTATTGGTTTTCTAAATTATGTTTATTTTTTCTGGTTTTGTGTTGATTTACTCCTTTGCACGTGTAGCACCCAAGTCCAAGGTGGATCTCAGACTGTGAGTGCAACCGATGGAACTATCCAAAAGTTGCACTAATTTTCATAGGATATATTGATAATCCCATCCTTGATTAGCTCCACAAATACGCAACATTGGTATTGATACCCCATAGGTACAAGAACCGAGGTAGTTTGGCTCAGCCCTGTTTATGTTTGTGATGCCATGTGGGAAACATGGATTTTCAATCAAATGTTTGAAACCTAATGCTCTATGTCGGTGTGTTTCGAAACAAAGCTAGTTTGTGAAACCTTAATGATATGTAGACTTTGCCTCTATTCTTCCAAGGTGTGGAAACAATGATGAAATTAGAGGCCTTGCATGGCATAAGATAGATGCAATCTTGCAAGGAAGGAGGTTTGATGTAGTAGGTCTCATGTTTCAAGAGATGACCATTTCTAAGGGAACTTTCACTCAAGGAATCCACTATGCACCCTACATCATGAAGCTCATCCTCTCTAAGGTTGGAAATGTTGGTAGAGGACGGATGACACCTCACAAGCAATACAAACCTTGACTTCCGTCAACCACACCTAGAGCTCCTCCTCAGTCACACACATCTTTTGAGGAAGGGCAAACTTCCGGTGCAGCTCAAGCACATCATTTTGAGGTTCCTTCTCAAACTTATGCTCCCAAGATTTATCGAGTTATTTTTATCAACCATATTCTTACTTTTGGATGGAGCCTACTCAATACTTCAACCCCATGATGGAACAACTCACACAAGGTTTTGCAAACATCAACACAAATCTCTCTAATCTAAATTCGGGGTATGAAGCCATGAGAAGGGATGTGAATGACATTCTTCAAGAGAAAGAAAATATCAACACCTCTCTTGGTTGCTTGGATGGAGCATGGGACATTTGGAGACAAGGATGCATGAATTGGAGTCCACTCATGCGTTGGTTTATCAACGACGCCACAACCTCATTCCTGCTCCACTGTCTTTCCCTCCTCCTCCTCCTCAAAAGGGAGAGAAGAAGAAGTGTTTTATCTATCCTTAGATCCATCCATCATCTCTAGTTCTTTAGTTGCTTGTATGTGGTTGGGAACTAGAAGTAGTTGAATTAGTCTTCCTACTAGGCTAAGGTGGATGTGTCTATATTTGTATGGGATAGGCTTATGGGATATTATTGTTTAGCTATGATGGATGGTAATGCAAAATGTTATATCCTTGTGATCATCCTATGCTTACTGTTGGAGATGTTGAGTCACATGATTGTTTATTTCATCTCCTTTGTGCTAAATGTTGAGAAAGTGCAAAACATAGCTTAAACTCACTCTAATGTCATCTATTGGCCCCTGTGTTTGATATGCACATGTTTAGGGGGAGCTTATTCTATATTTTGCATTTTGTGGTAAGTTCATTCAATTTTATCTTTATATATGTGGTGTTTGTCATCAATTACCAAAAAGGGAGAGATTGAAGCATCTAGGCTCCCGGTGTTAATTTTGGTAATAACTGACAAGCACTAATTGTGGACTAACTATTTTATTTGAGAAAAATGAATTGAGTTAGGTCCACATGATGAGTACGCCAAGAAGCATTACCACGAGTTAAAATTTGATGGCGCAAAGCGAAGGTTCGAAGGTGATGAATCTAGTTTAGGTTGTCGATCAAGGTGTTGGGTGATCAATGGGCTAGGTTTATTTCTTTTGTTGTGTTGTATTATCAAGAGGGATGGTAAATCTTGGCTAGAGATGATCATGTGCCATGTTAGGTCATATGCATGAGGGTGCAATTTTCTCTTTGGCTTTGATCCCTCTGTTTCTGCCCTAACCTGTCAGATCGCAATGTTTGGGGCGGTCGGACCGGTGCTTGGTCAAACTGGGGCCCTGGTCAGTCAGTCCGGGATTATACAGAGCCGAATGAGCTCTATTTGGGCTGGCACCAGTTGGACCGAGCCAAGGGCGATTGGACTGGTGCCCGGTTGGACCGAGCCCCTGGCTGGTCAGATCGGGTGCATCTAGAGATGCTGGGACCTCAGCTCAGCCGATGCTAGTCAGACCGATCTGATGACGGTCTGACCGGGTTGGCCTCTCTCTGAGTTTGTGGATCTCCTCCTCCCTTTTTATCGGCCTTGGCTCCCCCCTTCTCGTTCTTGAGGGAATACCACAGTCGCTAGACTATGGAAGTAGGGAGTGCTATTATAGGAATTAGGTATGGTAGGTCTTGTCGCTCTCTGACCGGTGGACCAGGTCGTTGTATTCTTGTGGGCCCTCCTTGGGGCCAGTCCGGAGTGAGGGGACGGTTGCCCACCACCCGTCCTAGCGTGGCTGATCGAGTACTTGCTGGGGAAGATTGGGCTTGCCACGCTGGTCTTGGGCCCCTCCTGTCAGTCTCCTGTAGAAGTAGGTAAAAAGCAGTGGGCCTAGGTAGGCAGCATAGTAGTCAACCGTGCCGCCTATCAGCCCACAACTCTTGTCAGGAAAATGTGATGATGGCGCGCGGCAGGGGGTACGAAACCGTCTTGTCCCCCACACCGCACGCCTGGTAGATACAGGTCCCGTCACCCTTAATTGGAAAGGTGCACGAGGATCAAAACGAGGCAACACGCTTCGTCGCATCGTCATTAATGCTCTTGCCCCTGTACTACCCGAGCTGCTCGAGGAAGCCGAGCTCGAGGGCGGGGTGAGGTTGTGACCCGAGCGCGGCCACTGTGGCCATGAGCTCAGGGTCCGCCCCGAGCTCGGCCCTTGTAACTGCAAGCTCGGGGTGTTGCTTCCTAGGCCTAGGGGATCCCAGGTGTCACCTCATAGTGGTCGTGAGCTGTGCATACTGCCCTTGCCGATGTGATGATGTCACACCCTGAGTTTAGCCACACTAAATATTACCTGTGAAAAATACCTAAGAAAAGGAATTTAAAAATAGCAACAGGAAAATAATTAAAGGTGTAAAATGCAAATAATAATTTATCGTGGCCGGGAATATTTTTCTTGTATTCTCTGTGCCAAAATACATTAACTGGATTTTTAGTGGAATTTTTAGAGCACAGGAACTATTTTTAATAAATTAAATACGCTTATTGGAATTTAAATCGTCCTGGAAATCTTTTTCCTTTTCTTTTTCCCTTCCGTTTTCTCTGTTTCCTCTTTTTCTCCATCGCTGGGCTGCCGGCCCAGCACTGTGCCGCAGGCCGGTTTCCTCCCCGGCCTTCTCCTCCGCGCGCTCGCGCCCTCGCCCTCGCGCCCACGCCCTGCGCCCGCGCCCCGCACCCTGTGCCCGTGCCCGCGCCATCACCCTCGTGCCCGTGCCCGCATGCTCGTGCCCGTGCCCTCTCCCTTGTCCGCGCCCCGCGCTCTCTCGCGCTCGCGCCCGCGCCCACGCACCTCCCGCTGACAGGCCGGGCCCGCCTGTCAGCATCATCTTCCTCCTCCGTCCGAATCGGGCGGAGGGGAAACTCCCCGGGGCCGTCCGATCCGGCGCCGCCTCCTGCCTCATCCTCCCGCACTCGCACTCGTTCAAACGGTCGCGGACCGAGTCCGCCCCACTCCCCCGAGTTCTCCGGCGTCCACGTCCCCTCTCTCCCGTGAACCACGGGCACGATCTCCATGCCGTGACCCACTCACTCGTGCGCGTTTGGAGCCGTTCGACCTCGATCTCTCCCGGCCGACTGTATAAAAACCATCTCCACCCTCTCCTCCATCTTTTCCCAAACACGCCGAGCTTTCCAGTGCCCCAGAACCCCGTCGCCACCGCGCACCCGAGCTCCACCGTCTTTCGCCGCTTCCGGTCGCCGCTCGCCGCCGTTCCGGACGCCGCCAGGCGACTCCGCCACCGCCTGCACCTCCGCCGCGCCGCACCTCGGCCGCCACTCCGTTGAAGCCGAAGCTCGCCGGACCGCCTCGCCCGCGCGCACGGACACCTCGGCAGCCGCCTCTCGCCCGTTCCCCGCCGTCGGAGCTCCGTCGCCGACGTCGTCCCGAGGCCGCCGCCGCCTTTTCGTCGCCACCGTCGTCTTCACGCCGTCGCTCGCCGTCGCGAGCCGCCGGTGAGAACCCCCTCCGTTTTCCCGTTCATTTCCGCCCCTCCGTGTGGTCGTCGCCGCGCCGGGTGGTTGCCGCCGGCGACCATCGGGTCGCGTGCGCGCCGCCGCCTCCCGCTCGGGACGGCTGGCTTCGGCCACCGCTCCCCGGGGCCGTCCGATCTGCCGGGTGGCAGATCGGGGCCGCCCGCTCGCTCGCCCGCGTGGTTGCCCGCGGTGGCGCCGCGTGGTGCGCCCGCCTCTGTGCGCCGTCGCCTCCCCTCCGGTGACGTCTTTAAATCGGTTAATGCGCAATAAATCGCTCTGGGTTAATTATATTTACACTAAAGATAGACAGTAAAACTTCAATAAATTCATAACTATTCATGCGAACTCGGATTAAGTCCATTCAAATTTCATTAAATCCAGAAAAATGCCGAGAATCCATTAATAATACTTTCAGCCCATGTTTGTCGACCCCATGTACTGTTTTAATTGTTTATGCATTGTTTGTTGTAGAATCCGACGCCGGTAATTCCCCTGCGTATTTCCGAGATCGTAGCCGAATACCTTGAGCCGGAGCAAGGCAAGTCGCACTGATACTTTGATCAATTTTGTACCCATTTTTCGCTAAATTGCTTTGTTTACTTAAAATAAACTGTATTATTTTAATAATTCATGTGGATTGGTATTGCCTATACAATGTTAGGTTTCAGCCCTTAGTTTTGATAACTAAATTCTTGTCACCTGGGTAATAATGTGGACTAGTTTTACAATTCTTAGGAATGCTTAGCCATGCTTAGCAACATAGCTCACCTGGGAATTAAATAATGTCTTTTTATATGATTCGACTCAATGTCGAAAAAAATGGAACCTTGGATAGGCTGTTGTTAAATTTCCTAAAAATTTGACCTAAATGGTGGGCTTGTGGTGTATGGTTTTGCTTGTCACACCCATGGCAATTAAGGACCGGTTCGTGGGAACCACTTGGGCAACTTCCCGTACTTTCCACAAGCCAGCGTGGCAACGGCTGGGCTTGAAGCGTTTCTTCTCCCTCTCCTAGGCACCGAAAGAAGAGGGTGGAAGAGATGGGAGTTGGGTCGGCCCGGGGTAGGGTTGATCGGCTGCCGGATTCCACCGTGGCGCAAAGGGGGGTAGCCTGGCCAATATGGCGTGCCCTGTCGGCAGGTGCAACCTCAGCGTGGTGTGGATGGTTAGGGAGAGGTTGCGTGACGGTCCTGTCACAGCCTCTTGCGGGGTGTCGTGGTGACACATCGACGCACGGAAACATGTGTGAGGCTGTGTCTTGTGGGTAAAGTTGTACACCTCTGATCAGAGTAAAGCTATTCGAATAGCCGCGCCCGCGGTTATGGGCTCATTGGCCAAGACTCACCGTGATTAGTCTCACTCTAGATAATTAATCTAGTTTTATCAAACTGGTGTTGTGGAAGGTGTTGTGTCCGGTCGGCGTGGTTGAGCTGACCGGGGGTGACCGGTTAGCGTGGTTTAACGCTAATCGGTGGAGACTGGTGAGTGTGGTTTAACTCTCATCAGTTACGCCTGGTGGATGTGGTGTAACTTCCATCAGCGCGGCCTGGTCAACGTGGTTTAGCGTTGGTCGGGAAAAGCTGGTCAGCGTGATACGTTGTCCGGTGGTGACTGGTTAACGTGGTGTAGCGTTAATCAGTGGAGTCCGGGTAACGTGGTGTAACGGTACCCGGAGGTGTCTGGTGAACGTGGAGTAGCGTTCATCAGTGGAGACTGGTTGACGTGGTTTAGCGTCAATCGGTTGGGAATGGTTGGGCCTAGTTAACGTGGTGTAACGTTAATCAGTGGAAGTTAATATTATTAATTAAATCAACTTTTTACTGTTTGCAAACTACTCCCTTTTGCAACTGCTTTTCCGCAAATAAACCCTGTCCCATCTTTGTACCCTGTGTATTTGCATATTTGTGGGTGTGATTTGTTGAGTACTGTGGGTGGTACTCAGCCTTGCTCCATTTCCCCCCCCCCCCCAGTGTTGGAGAACGCGTCTGACGAGGAACGTTCTGAGGATTAGGTTGGCTCCGCCGTCAAGGTGCCTGTGGGAATGGAAGCGGCTGCTTGGCCAGTTGTTTATAGACTTCGTTTTACCTTTTTCCGCTGCATTTATGTAATATACAGTTTGCTCTGTTTGTAAGACACTCTGTATAGCATTGGCTTTGTGTACCCTGGCTTTCCTGGGCATGGGATTTATTACACATTAATGTTTCAGAATTTCGGTGCGAATTTCTGAGGCGTTACAGATGACGTGGCACTAGAACTTACCCCAGCGCCGGTGGTGGAGCCCCGGTTCCCACTTTCATCGACAAAAGTGATTTGCGGCTTGGTGGTATTGAGCGGTGAAAGGCTCGCCTCAACAGGGAGTAGGAAACTAGTGAATTTCCGAACCTCAGGCGGAAAATTCCTTGTCTCTTGCTCCTTTTATTTATTGTAATTTACTTTGTGGGAATTTACATTCATAGAGATTATGAGCCTATGTTAACCTAGACGTGCAAAACTTAATTTAGAAATTTAGAATAGTCAGTCTGCTTCTTTACCAAGCCTTAGGCAACTTAGGTTAAGTTGGTTTAGGTGCTTAACTATTTTTTAATATCGCCTATTCACCCCATTCTAATCCGACATCTTGATCCTACAAAGTTTCTTGTCACAAGCCTCCTTTTTGCCTATCTTGTTTAGCAGCAAGGAGTTCCAAAGAGGAAGTCAGTTCATGTCGTGTAGGTAAAGCGTGAAATCTCTATAGAGTTTAGCTATAACTGTTTTTGAACATCTGTCTATGGTCATGTGTGAATGTGAGGTGATTCTCTTAATGTAGTTTTAATTGCCTGTGTTTTATGAAATTGGTTTGTGGGATAGGAACCATTTCTAGAGTCAGCTTGTGGAAGACTTGAGTGGTTGGGAATATGTATATGTGACCTAAGGCGTCGTTTGGCACCATAGTGTTGGTTGGAGTTAAGATGTGAAATTCAGCTGAGATGGCTGGTTAAGATGTGACAAGTAAAATTTCGAAGTAAAAAAGTTAAGATAATTTATGAGATGTTTTGAGACAAGTGAAAAGAAATTATTCCTCGTTCCATATTATAGAGACGTTTTGAGTCAACTTATTCAAGTTTGACCACAGTGTTTATAGAAAATATAGCACATTTTCAATACAAAATAAATATACTATAAAAATATGATGCAATAGTAGATTTATTGAAACTTAGTGTTATAGTTGTTGCTATGTTTTCCTATAAACCTGGTCAATCTTGAAAAGTTACTTGGACAACCTAAAATTATCTTATAGTATGAACAGAGAGCAGTAATAAAGGAAAAGAGAAGAAAACGAATGATAGAAGTTGTTATAAAACTCGATTCATTAATTATTTATGACAAGTTGTGCAAGCAACTTGGGATGGATTGAGGCCGTAAGCCTCTTTTTCTTGACACACTTCGCGTTTTGACAAAAATGGAATCTTTTAAAAGAAATGATGCTTCCACAAATAAACCATAAGCCATATTTGTTAAAGCCGTACATGTCATCTTTCCCATGAGTACGTTAAGTAACTCGCCCCTTCTCTCTCCTACACTAGGGAGTATGAGAAGAAGACAACCAACCGCTAAGTCTTTTACCAGAAGAAACAAGTGGATTACAAAGGGACTTCTAAGAATTTTTGGCCTGTTTCCAAGCCCATTTGCTGAGGAATAAGTTTAGTCGCTGGATTCTTAGCCGCTTAGTCGCTTTCCGCTCCTTGTTTTAGTCACTTTTAGCTGCTCATCTTTTATACCATATTGTCCATCTAGGGTTTGTCCATAATGATAACTTTTGTAATCATAAACAAGCCGAACGACATATAATCTTCTTGTTTGAGATGATGTTTGACCATAAGAGTTAATTATCATAAAGCCACATTACATGAGATCCATAAACCAAATGCTTTCCGATCCAAACTATTGTTCATTTTCCTATATGGGCCTAGTCCTTCAAGCCCTTCTTTCCTCATTCTCTATCTGGGGGGATTTGTTGCCAAGTACTCCATAAGTTTGTTTTTTCTATGTTTTATCTTAATTATAACAGCTAAGTATCCTTTAACAGGAAGAAAATTTAAAAACAAAAGACAGCTCAAGTATCCTTGGTATGAGTCTACGCCTTTAGCATCCAGCCATTTCTTGACTTTGCAAAACACAATCTGGATTGCTATCTTTCACCAAACATTAGAAATCATCATGTTGTCTTTCTCAATCGCTGCTTCCATTTGCCGTCAACTCTTCATTTCATGTTCACATCATGAATGTCATCTGGAATTTTGGTTTTCAATGTAACAGCAGTTTTTTAGTTCTTGCAGTGAAATCTTTCAACTATTAGATCATAATAAAATTTTCCCAAGAGGTGTAGACGCTTACCTTGGGGATTATGTGCTGCCGTTGAGGCCTCTACCAGAGGTGCCGTTCCAGTTCCTGAAATAAAAAAAAGGGGTTTATGTTAGCAACACAATCTAGCTTACGTATGGCACACAAAAATGTACTGCAATAAAAAAGCGGTTTATGTTAGCAACACAATCTAGCTTATGTATGGCACACAACAAAGTACTGAAATAAAAAAAGGGGTTTATGTTAGCAACATAATCTAGCTTATGTATGGCACACAACAAAGTACTAGCAATAAACCAATGGTTACACACAAGGAAAAAAGTTTGTGCAGGCAAAGAATTATAGTAATTTCTAGTTCACTAACCTCTTTGAACCGATGAACAAACATATTCGTTAATCATAACACTTGCCCATAGAATCAAAGATTTTAACGTTACCCTAGGTGCCTATAAAAACATTAAAATCAGAGGGTATCATATTTTTACCTCCCGAGGCTTCTGACTTTGAGCCATCAACTCCTTTGAAAATGTCTCTCTCTGTGTTCAGCTGCTCAGCTTGTTCCATGTTTTCTAAAAATTCATATCAACAGCATTAACTTAGGGTAAATATTAAGCATGTCAAATAATAGAATTATGAACTACCTGGTGGTTCCATAAAAGTTTGCTGCTTGCTATTTGTAGCATTAGGCTGCTCTTTGGGACCTAAAGATACACCTCCATTTATTGATTGTTCTCAATAGAAAATAAGTCATTGAGGGCAGGAAGAGCATCTAATGTGTTGTACAGATGCTATCTTGACCTCAACCATGTTTTTTGAATAAATGTGCTGAATTTGTTCTACCCCAAAATAAAATAACTGAATCTACTTGAGTGTAACACACACATATTGAGCATATAACATCTAAATCTTACCCAAAGATTCCTTTACAGCATCCACTACTGGAACATTAAGCAGATGCCTTTCCCCTATAATAATAGCAAAAATGTGCTCTATTAATTGAGCTCTATTTCTATACAGAGGTAATATATTATTCAAATTAGATCAAAATGCATTCCTCCAGCGAACATACCTGATGACTCTTCAGTGTGCTTTGAAGATTCAGAGACTTTCTGAATCTCATTGACAGTTTTCCCTCCAGCCACTTGCTTGCATGATGCCAATACAGGTTGACCTGATTTAATAGGCATCACAGCAGATAACGGTTGTGGGTTCACAAGTTCAGTACCCTGCTCGGAGAAAGTCCTTGATTCAGAAATACTGGGTGAAACTGAAATAGGTGCTGCTGCAACAACCCCAGAACCCATGTAAGGTCTTGGAGCTGAAGGGACAGTGTGCTTAGCGACAGATTTCTCAACAGGCCTCCTCATCTGTAGAGGCTTTGCAAATGTAACATCCTCCATGGGGACTGGAATAGGAGCAGCAGCTTGCCTGTAAATAGTAGATGGCCTCTTTCGAACTTGACTTGGTCGAAGCATAGGGAGATCTGGGGCAATATCATCCTTTGGTGTTATTGGGCGGAGGTTATTTTCATCTGGAATCCAACCTTTAAGTACCTGATTGTCCTTCACTTTCACGTAATAAGAGAAAACCCAGGAAATTTCTTGGACATCTTACCAGCAAAATACTTGCCAACAATATCATCTTTGACTGAATTACCTTGCAAGGGAGCAGTACTGTATTGGGAGGCTTGGCTGAGAGAAGTCTTAACGAGATTGGCAGAATCTCTAGGTCCACTTGATCTATTAGCTGGTCCTTGCTTTGTAGGCAAGGCCTGAATTGTGCCTATATTAGGGCCAACACTACCACCTGATTTATGGTTGATCTGTATCCCATCCTGTGGGACATTTGAGCTATCTTGTGTACTGTAAAGAGGTGGGACACTCTGAATGTGCTGCACACTATGTGGTAATTCATGCATGCCATACTCATACTTCCGTGGACGACCACGCTTACGCTTAGCACCAGAGCTTGATGTCTTCTCCATGGTTAGTGGTTCATTAGGTATAACAGATTTATTCTCTTCAGATGTCATCTTTGGTAATTTGCTTCAACTTTTTGCAGCTGAACCTAGAAAAATGAGAATACCCCGAAAAAGTGGATTCACCTTCAGTTGATGAGTTTTTCTCCCCCTGAACATGCAAAGTGAGCGCAATGAGCAACCTCAACATTAAAAGGATGAAAAAAATGGTGAGTAATCACAAGAAGATTAGAAGACGAAAAAGCAAGTCGACAATTAGGAAGATAGAAGCTTACTTTCCATATCTGCTAAGAATGGAATTAAATAAGTCTGCTAAGAATGTAATTAAAAAGGAAGCTCTCATGGAACTATTTTCAAAAGAAACATGGCACAGTTTGCAATCAATAATGTAAATAAAGTACCCACACGGTCATATCTAGGGGTGAAAACGGTCGGGAAACAGCTTCAACCATTTCCTTAACCATACTTTTCTCGGAAATACAATTGAAAACAGTAGAGCTGGAAATGGAAATGATATTGGAAAATTGAAAACAGAACAATTCAGGCAGAAACGTGCTGGTAACATTTGGAAACCGGCTATTCATGTTGGAAACATTTAATTGTAACACGATATGTTTTCACACTTGACCAACATACATATACACGTAATATAACTCATAGTTCATTCAATGGGATGTCATTCATATTGAAGTTTACATATTTATAGAATTTGCTTATACCATCCATCAACACCAGCAACTAGCATGGTGGTTGGTGCATGTGTTTTTGAACCTATAGGTTGGCTGTTCGAATCCCCTAGCCGGCACCAATTTTTGTGAAAGAAGTCGGCTGGGTGGTTGGGCCATATCCTGGTTGACATGGTGGCCCTCTACTTGGTGTGGATCAGATCCTGCTTGCTGTGGTGGCCCTCTACTTAGCATGGATCATGGGCCTCTAGGCGTTGCTATAGTCAGCCTCTAGTTGGCGCGGTATATGGTAATTACTGATTACCACCAAAAAAAAAAAGATAATTTCCGGAACAATATGGTAAACCAAGAAAATGGTCAGTAGAACAGCAAAACCATTTCTGCCACCGTTTTTAAAATGGCTCTTACCATTTCCATCACCGTTTCTAGGGACAGACACAGCAGGGGAGCCCGAGCATCCCCTGCTGCAGCCCAACCCACTGGTTCACCATTCGTACAAGTAAGTGGCAGGGTTGCAGTGTGTGCATGCCGCTTATTGAGCTCAGCTGCTCAGGCGTTGGTGCATCTGCTGTGGCTGTGAGGAATGAAGGCAACTTGTGTTCAGTTTTCTAATTTATTTTTATACAATTATGAAGTTGCACTTTAGATTCATCACTAACTATGATAATTTTCATACACATAGATATTTAAGCATATTTATCAGTTTGTAAGATCGTGCTGTGGATTGCTGAATTACTTTCTTCAATTTTCTTTTGCATGATTGGTTTGTTTATATGCAATTCATGTAGAAATTTGGATCCAAAAAATGGATTCCTTTTACTTCAGTCGTTAGCCTTGCGTTTTTTATTTCACTAGCAACCCCTAAATTCTAATTCTGCATTCGCTAGCGACTGTTTCCGATTCCTAGCGACTGAATCCATCAGAAACGGTAATTGCCAGAAACAAGCATCAGTGGAGGAATTTCCACGAATGTTTGCACCCCTAGTCATATCTAATGTTTCTCAAATAAATAATAGTAAATATCCTTGAAGCAATGAAAATTAAATGTCATATGCATACGAGGCAAAAGGAACATAAACACTTTCCTGGCTATAAATGTTTCATAGCAACTATTACCAGCATCAACAAGTAATAAATTAAACTGCGGTACATTCTTGGATTACTAATGCAGAAAAAACAAATTATTAGCACGTTGAGCTCTTGTAGGTCTGTAACAAATGTCCTGAGCACAAGTACTCATGCTTTGTAAAATATGTGTCGAACAGATGAACTAAAGAATTTATGGTGCCAGAGGGACCAAATAATTTCACCAAACTTCTTGGTTGGTTGTAATAATCCCTAAATGTCGCACCAAAATTGCAAAAAACCTGGGGCACTGTAACAAAAGAATAGTGTGAAAATGTGTTTAGGTATTTTGTAGGTGAAGTTCATCACTACTAGCAATCTTATCCAATTCCCAACCCAACCTACCACACTAACACCACGAAAAGAATTGCAACAATATCCAAACGAAATGATTTCCTCCCTTCTGTACCATTGATTACGCATCACATCAGTACATCACATCGATTCACTGAACCCGAAAATCCGGGACAAAACCGGACGAGTTAAATCGGAGGCAGATAAATCCATCCAAGCCCGAACGGGTCACCAATCCAATCCACAGTCCGATCATGGAGTGACGCGGAAGAAGAGGGATGTTTACGATAGAAGAGTGAATACCTTCAATCCGATTCGAACCCCGGATGATCGCCGTTGACCGTGCGCGCGCGAAGGAGGCCGCACAAGGAGAAGGCGGGTGGGGTAGGAGATGAGGCAAGGCAATCCGCACCGTGCCTCCGGGCCCGTTCCCCGGCGGTGGGCGCCTGGAGCGGCTGCCTAGAATCTAACCGCGGCGCCGTGGACCGGGGGTGCTGTAAGGGTGGACATGTGCCAAGGGCTTAAGGCTCGCCGTGCCACCGGCGGAAACACGGAGAGGAGGTGGAAGCGACGGGGGAGCGCAGCGCCGGCGTAGGGAACGAGCGAGGGATGGATGCGCGTGGATGCCTGCCGTTTCGACATGAAGGCGCAGCCGTCCCGTTCGTCGATCCCAGCCGTTGCTTTACTCTGGACGGTTGAGATTTCTCGGTCTTGTTGGATGGCTAAACAACTCACAGGCTTTCCAGTTTCAGCCTGCACTAGAGCTGTAACGTGCGCCACGCCTCAAACTGTCCTGAATCCGTCTCATTGTACGTTGTGTATACCAGCACAGAGTTCTTTGTCACTACTGTTCAAGAGTTCTTGAATCTTATAGGTTCTTTATAAGCTATAATCTCCTAATTAGTTAGTACACCTAAAGCAAGGTTCTGGATGCTAAACAGTTCATTATTATCTTATGGTTTAGCTAAACACTTCCTCTGATGAACCACACAAGGAAAACAGGATATCACAAACTGAATTTTATTCAACTGCAACTTCATGTGGAGTGAACAATGAACAGCAAAAAGTTTACAATATGGAGTTTACTGAAGTACAGTTCTACAAGCTTCCTGAGGGTGTCAAACACACTTGTGAATGGGCTGAATGCAACTGGTTCGTTCAGCTTCAGATCTTGGAAACTGATTCTTCAAAGCCTCAGTCATGCCAGGCATTGACATCATCGGACCAAGCTGGTCCCATGACATGACACACAATCCTGTGGCGTGTCCTTGATCTTGCTTGGATCATAACCGAAGTTAGCAGCATAGGACTTGTACTACTACTTCTCAATGAATTCTGGTCCAGGGTTTGGTGTTCTTGAGTATATCTGATACATTGCCCAAAGATGAAACAATGTTATGATATTTTCAGTTTACAAGTTCGTCAGAATAAGCATAACCCGAGCCCCGCCAGCCCATGAAGGTAGGTACATTGACAAGCTGCATTTCCTCAGCATTGCAATCAGGTCCTTGTTAAACTTGCCTCAGTTGACCAATGTATACTCGGGCATGGCAACAAATAGCTTGCATCACTAGATTGTACCATGCTCATGAGGAACACACCCGGACCTTCCCACAGAAACAATAAGCATGCAGAGGTAAGAAGGAGCGAAAGACTAGCTATTTGCAGTTAATATGATGCAGTTCAGAGATCATTTCCTGACCTGAATAAAGCGTCTTTAGCACTAGACACAATGGCATAATTATCATAATAGGTTGCAAGCACGCCATAAGGTTCCTTGGGTATGAATGGCAGTGTCGGGAAATGGAGGAAACATTTCCCCTGAATCATCTCCTGCTTCTAGAGATCTGTCCTCAGCACTTGCCATGTCCTCTTTGGACAGGCATGCACCTGAATAACCGGCAATGTAGCCATTTCAGGTCCACCATGCAAAGAATGTGTCCACCCTGCGATTGAGCGTTGATTTCTCATCAAATGAGTACACTCCTTGCAGTACCACCAGCAAATTTTCTATACTAACAATCTGCTTACACATTACATGTAAAAAGGGCATAGAAAATAGCATGCCTATGAATATACAGTATAATGATGTATGTTAGGATTCAGGAGTGAGGTCATCATACAGACTAAGATCTATATTACCACAGCTACTGCTTAAATACTATTTGTGTGAGGTTTTGCGCTAATAATACCTGAGTACAGTGAAAGTCCTCTTGTCCCTGGCCAGCAAATCCACGTTTCAGTGAGGCTACTTCGAACCACCTACCGGAGTAGCGAATTGGATCAAAGTTCTTGGCAGTCATACCCCTCATCATCAACCCTGTGCTGCCAACATCGGAAGGGCTATCGAATTTCAGAGGAACCGCAGCCTTGTTGATGGCTGCTTCAAGTACAACAGCAACCTGGCACAAGTTCGGCTGTACAAAAGGTCTCTGCAGGGATAGCCTGGTCAACTATAAGAGATTAAGAGTGCAGCAACACCATGTTACAAGTCTGAACTGGTAATCTTAACTCCATTTTCCCTCTTCTGTTATTTGATTTTAACAAGTTTTATGAATCCAATAGAAAATGCAGCAATGGTAGAGCAGTTTTACTCTCTCCATTCTCAGCAATAAAAACAACTTTTTTGATCTTTCTTTGTGATCCCCGAGGTCCTCTCTTTGAATTAGTGTACATGCATCTGACAAGTTTAGGTACCTGACAAGATGGAGAGATGAAAACAAGAGCAGCAGAAAGGCACAAGACCAACTTTGTGGATACTCCACGAGTGTTCAGTGGCACCTTGTCATCCATAGAGCACCTAAAATTATTTCGTCCAGCAGGGCTGCATTTTCTCCTACCAAGAAGATTAATGAAGGCTCTGTCAACAAGAAATCAACTAAGAGGAAAATGGTGCAGAAAACCAGAAACATGGACAGACAAATTAAGAGCTTATCAGCGTTACATCCAGGTATAATATACTGCGGCAATATATTCCCGAAAATTAAGGTTAGTGATGTAGTAACAGATTATGTATCATCACGGAATGTAGAATTTGATTTGACATCTAGAACACCCACGCAGACATGGTTCAGATTCTACCAACATTCGTCATAACTAAAAAACCTGGACGTTGATGCAGTGTTCTATCTGCAGCCTCGCCGCTCACGTCATGCCCCATCTAGAACTTTAGTATTCTTGGACTATGGCAGGATATAGTTCAATTGATTTATAGTAATTTCTGCCAGATTTCGCAATACGAGATGCACATTTCAGACTTCAGTAATCATAAACAAGCGTGGTTTCTTAGATAATAGATTTTTTGGCAATAACAGCTTGCCTGATGTAACAAAGGGAGTTAATTATCATAAGGCACATTATGAGATCCATGTTACAAATACTTGTTGATCAAGATATGTCATTTTCCTATATGGGCCTAGTCCTTCAAGGCCCTTTTCTCATTTCTATGTGCTAAGTATTAAGTAATTTTTTCCTATGGATTTACATCATTATTAAACGACAAGTATCCAAACTAAAGGCAGCTCATGTATCCTTAAAAGGAAGACAAATAAAAACGAAAGACAGCTCAAGACGCCTCTCATGGGCGTTGTGGTGACGGATGCATGCTTGGTGAGGCTGGCGGAGGCGCTGGCGAGGTTGGCGGCCGGTGTTGAGGAGGGCGACCGACCAGCGCGCGACAGCGGCTGTGAGCGGTGAGGCCATCGGTGGCCATGGGTGGCGAGGCTGGAGGCGGCCGCTATGGCGCATGGTGACGGGGGCGTGAGCGGCGAGGCCGGTGTCGGCCATGGGCAGCGAGGCTGGTGGCGGCCGTGATGGGGCATGACGACGACGGTTGTTAGCGGCGAGGCTGGCGGCGGCTATGGGCAGGCTTGCACGCAGGAGGCTGGCTTGGCGGTGCGTCCGGGTCTGGCCGCGTTGCGTCAAGAATTGCGGAGGCAGATCATCTTTTGCTAACAGCCAGGCCTTCCCCTCCCATGGAGCTCCTCCCCTCCTATGGCCGGTCTTCCAGACAGTCCGTGGGGAGCTCCGTGATAAGGGGTAGGGTCAGTGGCATGGTCAGTAATGACGATGGGACAGTGCAGCGACGGTGATACGTTGTTCTAGCGACGGTTGCGCTTTGTACGGGCCGGTTGTGTATGTGGGGCTGGATAGGGAATCGCTAGCGAAAGCTTTGTCAGGCCACTAGGCCGGCTTCGACGACGGCAATGCCCTTAAGCGACATTTCCCTCCTTGGAGGCATCGTTACGGTGTGCAGCGATCTCTAGGTGAAAATCTCACTCCAGTTTCTGGTTGAGCGGCGGCCGAATCATGTCGTGTCTTCTGTGAGGGCACCGCTTTGGAGAACATTCTTCGTGTAGGAGAGGTCGTTGGTGGAATTCTATGTCGGCTTGGGGCCTCTGTCCACACCGAGGTTTTGTACAACCACCACGTCCAAAGGTGAAGTCGAAGTTATTATTTCGTGGGTGTGCGATATAGCTTCACAACGATGACATGTAGCACGCGTTGCTGATGTTGGTCCTTGCAGGGGATGTGATGCTGCGGAGTCAAAAGCTGAGGTCCACCGCTGTGAATTCGAAGCTGCTCTATGATAGCAAGCATCGATGACACGTCCTGCCGGCCGTGGACCCTGGTGGTGGTGTTGGTTGTTTTACTTTTGTTGAGGTGCTTGGCGAGACACTTCTCGTAGAGGTTTTGTTTTCTTTTCTTGTAACCCATTTGGGTTTTTTTACTCCTACTTGTTGAAATATAATTGACAACACTTCTGCCATTTTGGTTTAAAAAAAGTATCCCTAAAAAGAAGACAAATAAAAATGAAAGACGGCCCAAGTATATCCTTAAAAGACAAATGAAGACAAAACGTACGATTCTACGCCTTTAGCATCCAACCATTTCTTATAAGACTTGGCGGAAATAATCTAGATTGCAAACTTTCACCAAACATTAGGGGCTCCTTTAGAACACAGGATTCTCAAAATACAGGAATAGAAAAAACATAGAATTTGATTGTCACATGCTATACAATACTACAGCAAAACAAAGGAACACTAGAGATAATATGTTTGGATGGTTTATAGGAATTGAAACACATGAATTTTGAAGGAAATCACATGTGGAAGAGAGTAGAGAGGGAAAGAGAGAGTGTGCATTGGACTTAGCAAAAGAAAATAAAACAAGAGGTTTGAGCTCATGTTAAAATTCCTATGGAATAAGGGTATAGGAAAGCAATCCCTAGGAATTTCGCACCCCCCCTATTCCTTGGTTTCAAGGGATGCCATAGGAATTTTTTTTCCCAAAGGATCCTAATCCTCAAAAATCCTATGTTTTTTCTCCATTCCAAAGGAGCCCTAGGAATCATGTTGTCTTTCTCAACCGCTGCTTTCATTTGCTATCAACCTTCATTTCATGTTCACATCATGAATGTCATCTAGAATTTTGGTTTTCAATATAACGACAGTTTGTTAGTTCTTGCAGTAAAATCTTTCAACTATATAATATAATGTTCCCAAGAGGTGTAGACGGTTGCCTTGGGGATTATGTGCTGCAATTGAGGCCTCTACCAAAGGTGAAGTTCCTGAAATAAAAAAGGGGTTTATGTTAGCAACACAATCTAGCTTATGTATGGTAAGCAACAAAGTAATGAAATAAAAAAGGGGTTTATGTTATCAGCACAATCTAGCTTATGTATGGCACACAACAAAGTATCAATGATCATACATGTCAGGATACAAGAATGAGATGAAGGATCGCCGAGATGAGGGGCGTGCAATATGTGCGGCCAGCTAGCCAGCTTCATGCTCACACTTTCCACCCTAACAATCACTTCCTTTTCATGTCGTGGTGTTGAAGCGTTTCCTCATATGCGTCATCGGTTTGTACTCACCCTGGCCGCAGCTAGCTAGCTAGCCATTTGCTGCATGCATGCATGATGAACAACGCTGAGGTGGTGGGCTAGCAGTAGCATCTAGCAAAGCGGCGGCTGCGGCTCCGGTGGCTGAGCTGCACGAGGCATACGTCGTCACCGGCCGCATGCGCGATAGGACATAGGCCCGTGCACCAAAGCGCGTTTGCGTGGGACCATGATGGCGTTCCCTAGCCGCCTCCAATAAAAAAGGGGTTCATGTTGGCAACACATCTAGCTTATGTATGGCACACAACAAAGTGCTAACAGCAATTCAATGGTTACGGACAAGGAAATGGGTTTATGATAGCGACACAATCTAGCTTATCTATCGCACACAACAAAGTATCAATGATCATCCTTGTCAGGATACTAGAATGACATGGAGGATTGCCGGGATGGGGGGCGTGCAATATGTGTGGCCAACTAGCTGACGCCAATCTCACGCTTTCCACCCTAATAATCACTTCCTTTTCATGTTGTGGTGTTGAAGCGTTTCCTTATTTGCGTCATCGGTTTATACTCACCCTGGCCGCAACATGCATGCATGATGCACAGCGCCGAGGTGGTGGGCTGGCATCCAGCGGAGCGGCGGCTGCGGCGCCAGTGGCTGGGCTGCATGAGACATACGTCGTCACCGGCCGCGTGCGCGATAGGACGTGGACCCGTGCACCGAAGCGCGTGTGCGCGTGGCTCATAGGGCGGCACGGGCAGGGATGTGGGAACAGGATGGCATTGCTTAGCACGCTCCAATAAAAAAGGGGTCTATGTTAGCAACACAATCTAGCTTATGCATGGCACACAACAAAGTATCAATGAACATACTTGTTAGGATACTAGAATGATATGGAGGATTGCCAAGATGGGGTGTACAATATGTGCAGCCAGCTAGCCGGTGTCACGCTCACGCTTTCCACCCTAATAATCACTTTTCCTTTTCATGTCGTGTTGTTGAAGCGTTTCCTCATTTGCGTCATTGGTTTGTACTCACCCTGGCTGCAGCTAGCTAGCTAGCCATTTGCTGCATGCATGCATGATGCACAGTGCTGAGGTGGTGGGCTGGCAGTAGCATCCAGCGGAGTGGCAGCTGCGGCACCAGTGGCTGGGCTGCACGAGGCATACGTTGTCAACGGGCGCGTGCGCGATAGGACGTGGGCCCGTCACAGAAGCGTGTGTGCACGCGCCTCGCCAAGCGGCAGGGGCAGCGATGTTGGGAATGGGATGGCGTTCCCTAGCAGCCTCCAATAAAAAAAGAGGTTTATGTTAGAAACACAATCTAGCTTATGTATGGCACGACTAACAGCAATTCAATGGTTGCACAGAAAGAAATGGGTTTATGTTAGCGACAGAATCTAGCTTATGTATGGCACACAACGAAGTACTATCAACAAATCAATGGTTACACGTGGAAAAAAAAAGTTTGAGCAGGCAAAGGATTGTAGTAATTTCTACTAATCTCTTTGAACCAATAAACAAACATATTCGTTAATCATAACACTCCCATAGAATCAGATCTTTTAACGTTACCCTAGGTGCCAAAAAAACATAAAAAGTAGATGGTATCATATTTTTACCTCTTGAGGCTTCTGACTTTGAGCCATCAACTCCTCTGAAAATGTCTCTCTGTGTCCAGTTGCTCAGCTTGTTCCGTGTTTTCTAAATATTCATATCAACACCATAACTAAGGGTAAATATTAAGCTGACAATAATAGAATTATGAATCACCTGGTGGTTCCATAAAAGTTTGTTGCTTGCTATTTGTAGCATTAGGCTGCTCTTTGTGACCTAAAGATACACCTCCATTTAGTGATTGTTCCCAATATAAAATAAGTCATTGAGGGCAGAAGGAGGATCTATTGTGTTGTACATATGCTATCTTGACCTCAACCATGTTTTTTGAATGGAAGTATTGAATTTAGTATGCCCCAAACTAAAATAACTGAATCTACTTGTGTGAGACACACATATATCAAGCATATAACATTTAAATCTTACCCAAAGATTCCTTTACAGCATCCATCACTGGAACATTAAGCAGATGCCTTTGCCTATAATAACACTAAAAATTTCCTCTATTATTTGAGCTCTATTTCTATCCAGAGGTAATATCTTATTCAAATTAGATCAAAATGCATTCCTCATGGAATATGAGTTAAATTAATCCTGGAGATTACTTACTGAAATTTTTCTGAACTTATCCAGGGAAAAGAAGCATTTTTAAGGTTTCATTTCAATGTGGCCATTTTGTTGCTGATCTGAATCTCAGCAGGATATCGAAACAAGCAAACATACCTGATGACTTTTCAGTGTGCTTTGAAGATTCAGAGACTTTGTGAATCTCATTGACAGTTTTCCCTCCGGCAACTTGCTTGCATGATGCCAATACAGATTGACCTGGTTCGATAGCTTCACAGCAGATAACGGTTGTGGACTTATGGGTTCACAAGTTCAGTACCCAGCTCGGAGAAAGTCCT
This sequence comes from Oryza meyeriana var. granulata, assembly GCA_003991445.1. Taxonomy (NCBI): domain Eukaryota; kingdom Viridiplantae; phylum Streptophyta; class Magnoliopsida; order Poales; family Poaceae; genus Oryza; species Oryza meyeriana. The sequence goes on along the minus strand of RYFJ01000151.1, from coordinate 184,489 downwards.
TGATTCAGAATTACTGGGTGCAACTGAGATAGGTGCTGCTGCAACAACCTTATAACCCATTTAAGGTCTTGGAGCGGAAGGGACCGTGTGCTTAGTTTCAGGACTCAAGTGGATTTGAGGCCTGTCTTCAGAGAAACCTTCAGAATTTGGCTACTGTACCTGAATAGTAACCTACAGAACTGAAATGCAGAAGGTAAATGCAAGAAAATGAAGAAAAGTAAGTGTCAGCCGCAAGATACACAAATGGGGAATAAAACTAGGGTTTCAATCGCTGATACTCCCCTTCAGTCACCGGCATGCTTATATGGAGTTCACAGCCACTACAGACAAGAAGGGCTGACACCACAGTTTAAGAAAAGAGATTACAGCAACAGTGAATACATCAATCAATTCCAACCGTCCGATGCCACTTGAAGCGGTACAGAGAAATCACAGCCACAGGTTCCCTCTTCCTGATCTGAACTAGCCTTTGCTTTCTCTGAACTTCTTCAGACTTCAGAATTTCTTCAGAACTTCAGGTTCTGTCACTTAGCGACAGATTTATCAACAGGCCCCCTCATCTGTAGAGGCTTTGCAAATGTAACATCCTCCAAGGGGACCGGAATAGGACCAGCAGCTTGCCTGTAAGTAGTAGATGGCCTCTTTCGAACTTGACTTGGTCGAAGCATAGGGAGATCTGGGGCAAGGTCATCCTTTGGTGTAATTGGGCGGAGGTTATTTTCATCTGGAATCCAGCCTTTGAGGACCTGATTGTCCTTCACTTTCACCGTAATCAGAGAAAACCCAGGAGATTTCTTGGACATCTTACCAACAAAATACTTGCCAGCAATATCATCTTTAACTGAATTACCTTGCAAAGGAGCACTACCGTGATTGGAGGCTTGGCTGAGAGAAGTCTTAAGCAGATAGGCAGACGGGCCAACGCTACCACCTGATGTATGGTTGATCTGTATCCCATCCTGTCGGATACTTGAGCTATCTTGTGTGCTGTGAAGAGGTGGGACGCTCTGAATGGGTTGTGCACTATGTGGTAATTCATGCATGCCATACTTATACTTCCGTGGACGACCACGCTTACGCTTAGCACTAGAGCTTGCTGTCTGCTCCATGGGCAGTGGTTCATTAGGTGTAACAGCTTCATTCTCTTCAGATGTCATCATTGGTAATTTGCTTCAACTTTTTGCAGCTGAACCTAGGAACGATGAGAATACCCCGTAAAGTGGATTCACCTTCAGTTACTTGAGTTTTTCTCCCCCTGAACATGCAAAGTGAGCACAATGAGCAATCTCAACATTAAAAGGATGATTACATATGGCGTTGTAATCAGAAGAAGATTAGAAGACGACAGAGCAAGTCGACAATCAGGAAGATAGAAGCCTACTTTCTATATCTGCTAAGAATGGAATTAAATAAGTCTGCTCAGAATGTAATTAAAAAGGAAGCTCTCATGGAACTATCCTCAAAAGAAACATGGCACAGTTTGCAATCAAAAAGTGTAAATAAAGTACTCAAACGGATATATCTAGGGGTGAAAACGGTCAGGAAGCAGCTTCAACCATTTCCTTAGCCGTACTTTTCTTGGAAATAGAATTGAAAATGGTAGTGCCGGAAAAGGAAACGACATTGGAAAATCGAAAACAGAACAATTCGGGCAGAAACATGCTGGTATCATTCGGAAACCGGCAATTCATGTCGAAAACATCAAATTGTAACACCATATGTTTTCACACACTCGACCAACATACATATACACGTAATGTAGCTCATAGTTTATTTAATACGATGGCACGGTTACATATAGTCATTGACCATTGTACTAACAATATATATGAAATAACAAAATAGTTGTATACATGGTGCATATTGAAGTTTATGTATTTATAGGATCTGCTTACCATCCATCAACACCAGCAACTAGCATGGTGGTTGGTGCATGTCTTTCTAACCTACAGGTTGGCTGTTGGAATCCCCTAGCCGGCACCCATTTTTATGAAAGAAGTGGGCTGGGTGGCTGGGCCATGTCCTCCTTGTTGATGTGGTGGCCCTCTACTTGGTGTGGATCAGGCTGGGGCATGTCCTGATTGCTGTGGTGGCCCACTACTTGGCGTGGACCATGGGCCTCTAGGCGTTGCTATAGTCGGCCTCTAGTTGGCGTGTTATATGGGAATTACTGATTTCCCCAAAACAATAGTTTCCTCCGGAACCATATTTATCAGTTTGTAGGTCCGTGCTGTGCATTGCCAAATTACTTTCTTCAATTTTCTTTAGCATGACTTGGTTTGTTTATATGTAGTTCATGTATGAATTTGGATCCAAAAATGGACTCATTTCACTTCATCAGCCTTGTGTTTTTTTATTTCACTAGCAACCCCTCAATTTCAATCCTGCGTTCGTCATTGACCGTTTCCGGTTCCTAGCGACCGAATCCATCGGAAACGGTAATTGCCAAAAACAAGTGTTGGTGGGGGAATGTCTGCGGCTGTTTTCACCCCTAGTCATATCTAATGTTTCTCTAATAAATAATAGTAAATATCCTTGAAGCAATGAAAATTAAATCTATCATATGCATACGAGGCAAAGGGAACATAAACACCTTCCTGGCTATAAATGTTTTATAGCAACTATTACCAGCATCAACAAGTAATAAATTAAACTGAGTTATATTCTTGGATTACTAATAATGCTGAAAAACAACTTATTAACACATGTCACGAGCAAAAGTACTCATGCAGTCATATTTTGTAAAATATGTGTCGAACAGATGAACTAAAGAATTCATGGTGCTAGAGGGGCCAAATAATTTCACCAAACTTCTTGGTTGGAACTTGTAATAATCCCTAAATGTCGCACCAAAATTGCAAACCTGGGGCTACTGTAACAAAAGAATCGTGTAAAAATGTGTTCTCTACTTCTGGCATTATGGAGGTGAAGTTCATCACCAGTAGTAATCTTATCCAATTCCCAGCCCAACCTGCCAGATTAACAACTCAAAAAAAAGCAGCAATATCCAAAAATGAAATGATTTTTCCCCTTCTGTACCATCGATTACCATATTATCACATCAGTACACCACATCGATTCACTGAACCCTAAAATTCGGGGACAAAACAGGATTAATTAATCGGAGGCAAATAAATCCATCCAAGCCCGAACCGGTCACCAATCTAATCCACACGCCGGATCGTCAAGCGACGCAGAGAAAGAGGGATGTCTACGAGAGAATAATGAATACCTCCAATCCTATTCGAACCCGAGATGATCGCCGTCCGTGCGCGCCCGAGGAGGCCGCACAATGGGGCGGAAGGCCAGGGCAGGGTCGGGTAGGGGACGAGGCAATCCGCACCGTGCCCTCCGGCGGAAACACGCAGGAGGCAGCCGAGAGATGGGGGAGACGGTGTTTCAGACAGCGCCCAGCGGTCAGGGATCGGGATGGACGCGTCACCGGGATGGAATCGCTCATTCGCCTCTGCCGCTTGTCGATCCCAGCCGTTGCTTACTTGCTTTGCTTTTTGGACGGTTAGGATTTCTCAGCCTTGTTGGATGGCCCGCATTAAGGAGTTGGTGAATACACGTGGGCCGGCCAACGAGATAGATGAGACCCACAAGGCCCATCACCTTGTGGACTAGCCTGCAGCTAACTCCCTATAGCAGCGGCTTCTAGGGTTCCACTCGGCGCCGCCGCGGCCGGCCAGACACGAGGACTTGGTTGGTTGTGTGGACTGTGGAGAACGTTTTCTGTTCTTGTTCTTCCGTTGATGTTTTGTTATTTTTGAGTTCTCTTCTGGGTTTTCTGTTCTTGTTTTCGTTTGGATTTGGTGGAATTAATTGAGGCACTGATGAGTCTTCGCGTACATCAATTCCGAGCATGGATGCCGCGAGACTCGCATAGAAAAAGGTGTTGCCATCACCTCCGTCTCTTTGCTTTAGCACACGAGAATGGAGTCGAATAACAGCACTACATGTCTACTGTCCGGAATCAGTCTCGTTGTAAGTTGTGCATAACAGCACAGCGATCTTGGTCACCTTGCAAGAGTTCTTGAATCTTTGAAGTTCTTTATAAGTTAGCCTCCAAATTGCAGGCTCCAGTTAGTACATCCAAACCGAAGTTTCTGGATGCTAACAGTTCATTATTTATCTTCTGATTTGGCTAAATGCTTACCCTGATAATAATAAGGAAAACAGAAATCACTAGAGAAACCACAAACTGGATTTTATTCAACTGCAACTTCATGTGGAGTGAACACTGAACATCACAAGTTTGCAACATGGAGTTTACTTGAAATACAGTTCTACAAGCTTCTTCAGGGTGTCAAACACACTTGTGAATGGGTTAAATGCAACAGGCGCATTCAGCTGCAGGTCTGGGAACTGATTCGTCAAAGCCTCGGTCATGCCAGGCATTGACATCATCAGACCAAGCTGGTCCGTGGACATGACCTCGCAATCCTGTGGGGTGTCCTTGATCTTTCTTGGATCATAACCGAAGTTTGCAGCATAGGACTTATACTTCTCGATGAATTCTTGTCCAGGGTTTGGTGTTCTTGAGTATATCTGAATGGTGCCGAAAGATGAGACAATTTTATGGTTTTTCAGTTTACAAATCGTGTCAGAATAAGCATATGAATGTAAGGCACATTGGCATGATTTCTCAGTGTTCAGTCCTTGCTTAACTTGTCTCAGTTGAATAGTTTGCATCACTAGATTGTATGCCCGATCAATATGCAGAATAAGTATGCAGAGGCCTAAGAAATGGTGGTAATTTGCAGTTCAGAGATCAGTTTCTGACCTGAATAAAGCTTGTGTCTTTAGCACCAGACACAATGGCGTAATTGTCATAATCAGTTGCAAGCACATCATAAGGTTCCTTGGGTATGAATGGCAGTGTTGGGAAACGGAGAAAGCATTTCCCTTTGATCATCTCCTGCCTTTCGAGATCTGTCTCAGCATTGGCCATGTCCTCTTCGGACAGGCATTGCACCCTCCCCCGGATACCAGTGATGTAGCCATCAGGTCCACCATGAACACAAAATGTGTCCACCTGGATTGAGCGTGATTTCTCATCAAATGAGTACACCCCCTGCAGTACCAACAAACTTACACATTACTTGGTGCAAAGGGCATAGAAAAATAGCATATGCCTCTGATTATATGATAACCTATTCCAAATCAGATTGAGAAGATGATGTCAAATATCAGTGTGTTAGGATTCAGGAGTATATATTACTGGGCATCACACATATTAAGATCTGTATTACCACAGGTACTGCTTGAATACTATCTGTGTGAGATTTCTGGCGCTACAATACCTGAGTACAGTGGCAATCCTCTTGTCCCTGACCAGCAAACCCACGTTTCAGTGAGGCTACTTCAAACCATCTACCAGAGTAGCGAATTGGATCAAAGTTCTTGGCTGTCATACCCCTCATCATCAACGACGCTGTGCTGCCATCATCTGAAGGGCTATCAAATTTCAGAGGAACTGCATCTTTGTCGATGGCTGCTACGTCTGCAATCTGGCACAGTTTCGGCTGTGCAAAGGTCTCTGCAGGGATAGCCTGGTCAACTATAAGATGAGTGCATCGATACCATGGTACAAGTTTGAACTGATAATCTTACTCCATTTCCCCCTTTTGTCAATTGAAATTAACAAGCTTTATGAATCCAGTAGAAAATGCAGCAATGGTCAAGCAGTTTTACTGTCTTCATCCTCAAAAGTAAAAAAAAAAAAAAAACTTTTCAAAAGAACTATTCTTTCTTTCTGATTCCCGAGGTTCTCCCTCTTTGAATTAGTGTTTGTGCATCTGACAAGAAGTTAACATATATAGGTACCTGACAAGGTGGAGAGATGAAAACAATAGAAGCAGCCAGGCATGAGAGCAACCGTGTGGATACTCCATGAGTGTTCAGTGGCACCTTGTCATCCAGAGAGCATCTGAAATTATTTCGTCCAGCCGATCGGCATTTTCTCCTACCAAGAAGAAGATTACTGAAGATTACTTATCAGCACTCAGTGAATGTGGAACATGACTTGGCATCAAGAATCTCTCCTCGCTAGAGAATTTCAGAATGTTGTACGCATGCCTGCTTCCAATAGTAAATGCAGTAGCACCTGATGTAGCCTTACACAACTTTCACATAAGAAACTCAACTGGATCCTGCTGCAACTGGCGTTGCTAGTCTAGTACTCTTACCTTACGGTCTTACCTGGAAGAGCAAGCAGGGTGTGGCGCAGGAAGAGAAGAGGAGCCCAAAGAGAGAGCGAGAACCATGGCTTCCCGCCACCGCGAGGATGCGACCTCGCCGTCCTTAGGCCGACGAAACCGTTTTCTGGAGACTACGCAGCTGCAGATTCTTGAGTGGTTGTTTGCTTTCCATGACTACGTTGCTTCGGGAGAGGGAGAACGATGGGAAGGAGCAGAGATGCTTGGAGAGTTGGAGGCCGATGATTCTGGGTAGAAGCAGAAGCGCATCCAGTGCGGTCCAATGGGAGGCGCCCACGTGGGCCATCTCCCCCTAACCAATCGACGGCTGCTCTCAAAAAACAAAAAATAAGTGACGGCTCTGTCGTTAGCTGGGCCTCGCCCAATAAAGCATGGGCTATAAAACTTGGCCAATTTACTCGCTGAGCAGCTCGACATCCAACCATCCAGGTGGCCCAGGCCCGAGACCACCCAGCTTCTTCTGTTTGCTTTCTTCCTCCTCTGCGGTCTGCGGGGGGCTCCTACTGAGCGAAGATGCGCCAGGGGCGCAACTGGAGCACGCGCCCGCGTGTGGCCGCGCTCCTCCAGCGAGTGGAAAAGTTTTAAAATACAGGTTGAAAGTTCTAAATTTAGAGTTAAAAGTTTTAAATTTGAAGTTGAAACTTAAAAGAAAATTCCAAAAAAAAGTTAAACTAAAAGTTCTAAATTTGAGTTAAAAAAGTTTCATATTTTGATTTGAAAATTTCAAAAATTTATATACAGTTTTTAAAACTTTTGAGTTGAAAGTTTTAAAATTTGAGTTGAAAATTTCAAAATGTGAGGTGAGAAAGGTTGAAAATTTTTAGTAGAAGGTTTACTAAAGATTTTCAAATCTAAAATCATTTAAATACACTGTAAAAAATAATAAAAAAAGAAACTTGACCATAGAAGATCGCGTGCTTGGAGGCCCGACTAATCAAAATAAAAGAAAAAACAAGCATGTGGAGAGAAAGCATTATAGAGATGTGCGTTTTGGAGAAAGTGAAGATGCAAAAAGCATTCTACGACTTTAATACGTGTGCCCCCGACATGCAACTACACTAAATACCACACACAACAATCAACTCCTCTCTGTCTTAGATCATCTCCAAAAGCATCGTCAAATCTTGCTCTCTATTTACCCATTTAGCCAATTGGCCAAAAAGATTTCTCTCCATATTTTGTATTTGTTCTAACAGCCTCTCTACCTAGACTCTCCATTCTAACGGCGGGCCTACACGTCAGTCCCTCTCTCCTTCTTCTTCCTCTCCTTTTTTGCCATCCCTCCTCGGCTCAGATCTAGAGGCTGCAAAGTTGGGGCAGGCGGAGGAGCTCGTTGGCGGCAAGGCAGCTGCTCGGGAAGGGGCAGTGGCACAGGAGAGGTCGGTGCCAGGGCGGAGAAGTCGGCAGCGGTGCCGCTCGGCTTAGATCTAGAGGCTCGCTCCTCTCGGTTCCATTTGCTCGACGCCGCCAGAGCTCTGGTGGTGGCCTAGGAGGGGTAGAGGCGGCGGTGGTGCAACTACAGGTGGAGCTCGGGGTGGTGCTACTTGGTGCTGGTGCTGCTCGTCTGGCGGTGATGGAGGCGGATGGAGGAGGCGTTGGTGGCAGCACTGGCACCCTCTCGCCTCATCCTCTACTTCGGCAGCAGCGCGACGACGAGGTAGGCAGCGGCGTGACGACCGGATGTAGTGGGGGAGGCGGCAGCGGCAGCTTGCGGCCCCTAGAGGACGTGTCGGGCAACTGGATGGTGGGACCCACTGTGGGGCCACCGTTAGGCCAACGGATGGCCAGCAGAGGAGGCTGGCCACATTTGGCTAGCGAGGGTGCTCGTTTGGCCAGCCGGATGGTTTGGCCATCCGGATAGCAAGACTGCAGGAGGACATTTTTTCTTGGTGATGGCTAAAATTTGGCTTGGAGAGTGAGATGGCAAACCTTTTAGAGATGCTCTTAGCCAAACACGGCTCCACAAGGATGCACTGTTTTTAAGTTTTTTAAGTGACCTCTCCTTGCGACTTGCGAGCTGCTAGAGCGCGCAGCTCAATGCATCAACCGTGGGCCATCTAGGTCACATTAGGCATGCTACCCCATAGGTCTAACCAAAGGCATAACGTTAGGTTTTAGGACTGTATAACCCAAAAGACTAGTCTGATAGGTAAGAACTACCACCATCTTTTAAGTTGTGCTTCCATTATCAATTACCGGTTTAAAACTAAACCCAACAAATTTCATTGTCACAAACATATCGGGCCCAACAATCTCTCCCACCACATTAATCCATATGACCCCGAAGACTTGTTTTTGGGGCCAGGTTCAATAATCTCTCTTGTTGCATTACAGCCCATATAACCATAGAAACTTGTGCCCAACTCTCAAACTCTATTTAGCGCTAGACGAAAAGCTCATAATTCGTTAGCTCACTCAGCTCGTATTTTTGTAATGAGCTGAGCTGACATTTCAGCTTGTTAGAGATAAAGGCTGAGCTGGCTCGCGAGCCAATCAAGCCAAGAATAGCCCAGCTCGTGAGCACAGCAAGCAGCAGCACGACAAAAAAATTTGGTACAGTACAAGCAGCAGGACATCACAGAGACGGTCAGACCACCCACATGGCAACATCCCCCAGCCAGCCAGTCCATATGTGACCTCCTCCACATGATGGCACGAGCTGATGAGCACATAGAGACACAAAAGAGCAGAGCAACACCAGGGTGAGGCCAGAGGTCGGCCAGCCCGACGCCGGAGAGGAGCTCGACGGGGTCGAAGACAGCCGTAGCCCAGGCGGCAGCGGGACTGGATCAGCGGCATGTGGCAAGCGAGGCCAGCGACGACTGGGAGGGGAGGCCGACGGGGCTCTTTTCCCTCGGCAGCGGCGGCGGCCGCCGCCGCCGCGGGGTCGGCGGAGGGGTGCTCCAAGTCCAGATCCACGCGGCGTGAGCAGAGCACGAGCTCCTCCCCTGGGGCGCAGCTGCCGGCTAGCTCGAGCTCCTCTGGTACGGGAACCACCGATCCGGTGAGTTTCCCCTCTCTTGCTCGGTCTCTCCGTTTTCTCTGCGCGGCTCCGGCGAGGCGAGCTCCCTTCTCTCTTGCCTCTAGCTGTTGGCGAACTTGAGCTCGTTCCCTTCTCCACCGACCACCATGCCTCGCGAGCTTAAGGAACCAGGATCCCGAGCCCCGCCTCCTCCTTGGCGCCGCCGCTGTAACTCCTAGAAATTCATAATCGAAATTCTAAATATTTTTTGCATTAAATTCCTGTTAGAAAAATAAAACCAGGTTACATAATTTCATACAGAGTGTGTCTTACAAACAGAATAAAATAGTCTTATATAAATACAGTGGTAAAATAAATAAAGTCTATATACAACTGATCAAGCACATCTTAACAGTAGAGCCAGCCTAGTCCTCCTGAAGGTACGTGTCGAACATACTCGTCGAACATGTACTCTACTATTGAGAGGAAGAAAAGGAGTAAGACTGAGTACCATCTACATTACTCAACAAATCATATCCATAAATATGCACAATGCACGAGAGACAAAGATATGTTATAGGTTTATTTGCGTAAAGCAGTTACAAACAGTAGTTCGCAAATAGTAAAAGGTTATTTAATTGAACAATATTAATCCTCTACTGATTAACGTTATACTACGTTAACCAGGTCCAACCATCCACCTAAATAATGCCAATTCTATTAAGTTAGTTTAATTAAGTAAGGACGAGATTAATCACGGTGAGTCTTAACCAATCGCCTATATCCGTGAGCGCGGCTATTCAAATAGATTTACTTTTATCAGAGGTGTACAACTGTACCCACAAGACACAGACCCACACACGTTCTCGTGTGCCGGCGTATTACCACGACACCCCATGAGAGACTATAATAGGACCATTCACACAATCTCTCCCTAACTATCCACACCACGCTGAGGTTGTACCTACCAGCCAATTCGATCGGAGGTTGATGAGGACGAAACTGACATATGGGGCCTCGGTCCCACAGGTCAGTGGGAGCAGTGAGGGGAATAGCGCGGGCGAGCAGATGTTGGCTGACGGGCGAGGCCCGTGGGAAGGGGTGCGCCGTGTGGGCTGCGGCGGGCCGAGACACAGAACTGGGCCGTAGCCCAGCAGGAAGAAAGAAAAGAAAAGGAGAAAAGGAAGGAAAGAAGAAGAAAAAAGAGAATTTTCAGAAGAATTTTAATTTTGATAATTCGTTTTGATTTATTAAAATTGCTTCCAGTGTTCTAAAAATTCCCATAAAAATATTGTTAGTGTATTTTGGCAATGAGAATATAGGAAAAATATTCTCAGCCATGATATTTTTATTATTTTATATTTTACTTATTTAATTAATTTCCTTGGCCTTTTAAAATGATTTTTTGGGGCTTTTTCTTTAATATATTTTGTGTGGCTCTATTTAAGGGGAAACTCAGGGTGTGACAGCCGCCGCCGAACCGCGCACGCAGGTGCCCACCCAGCGGCGACGACGCCCGCCCACCCAGCAGCGACGTTGATGCCAATGCATCTTTCCCGTCCCACCGCGCGCTGCAGCTCCACGTCGACGCCAATGCCATCTCTACTGTCTGTCACCGCATATCGCGCCGTCGCCTATTCCACGTGTCACGAGTAGGGTTGGTCTTCCCGTCCTGTCGTCAGGAGCATGCGGCTACCGCGTCCTAGTTGTCCCTCCTGCATCACAAGGAGGGTTGGCCTTCCCGTCCTCTCGCTAGGAGCACGCGCCTGCTGCGCCCTAGCCATCCTTTCTACAGAGGACTGGACATTTGTGTGTGGCCACGTTCGTGGTTTTTTGGTTATGTGATGAAGCAAAAAATTCGTTATAAATAGAAGCAACCTCTAGAATTAAGTATTTTGAATTAAGAATCACGATACTTACCGTGTCAAAGATCCGGACCATCCTCACTTGGTTCAGACGGTCCGGACCTTGTATTTGCCGTTACTAACTGTTGCAACTGTCCGGACCATCCTCACTACTTCTAGACGGTTTGATTTTGTGAAACTTGAACTAAAATATATAGGGTTTTGTGATATTTACTCTAAAATTAATAAATGATCTGATGTTCAATGTTTATTTCCCATCCTATCCATCATGAACTAACAAATTGAGGAAATTAGTAAACTTTGAAAATGAAAAATACCAGTGGTTCAACGGATAGCACCGTCCTCACCAGGGATAGACGGTTCTGTCTTTGTCGGCCTCACGCGAGCAACGCAGCCTCATCCCTGTCACGCACGTGAAGAATATCGAAAAACCTATCCCGCAGCCACTTGTGACGTCCAGCCCTCCTCCCCCTATTAGCCCGCGCTTTTGTTTTTTTTCCTATCGACAGCGCTAATATACTACTTGTTTAGTTGAAGAAGAAATGAAATCTGCAGCTAGCTTGGTCGGTGGAGGTGCTGTGGGCTAACGTAGGTCATGGGTTCAAATCCTAGAATCAGCGCAATTTAGAATTTTTATTTCCTATTACTTCTAACATGAATCTCGGTATGATCTAACGGTCACAAAAATAATCTCAGAATTTATTTCCTGTATTCACCTAGCATAAATCTCCGTGCAATTCAATGGTTAAAAAATAGCCAAAAATATCTAACAAATTACATATATGCCATTTTTTATTTTTTTCATAATACTCTTATACTTTATACTAGTTATACTACTGATGTATACTATATATACTATAAGTATAAGATTTAGTAGTATAGAGAAAATCTGAGCCGTTGGATCACTAGTTTGATCCATTACTATACTATATTATTTTGCGCTGTAAAGGAACCCTTTTCATTGCGTGCAAATTTCTGCAAATACTCTTTCTGTTCTTTAACTAACGGGAAAAGTTGCCGATAAGCCGGTCTAAGAATACTCTTTTCTGTAAATACCATCATACTCCTACCTGAACTCAGCTCGTTTCTGTAAGTACTCTTTTCTCTGCGGGTGAAGAATCAAACCTCTGAACTAAACTGAATGTTTTCTATGGTCCCTCCCAGTTATCTATCTTCAGCGCGGGAGACACTGATTGCTGTTCCCTCTTTCAGATACCCATCCTTTCACCGCTCCATAGCAAATGCCCCTTCATCTGCATATCTTGATCTTGGAAGCTACCCTCGGAGATCAGAACCAAATGGGTGCTGTCAAGTCTCAACTTCATCCACAGACACAGAAATCAAGCTTCACTGCTCGCTAAATCCTTTTGCTGAGTCCTCTCCAAGCAGCAACACCTTGAGCATCGAATCTGATTGTGTCGTATTTGCAAACGGTAGCAATGGATCCCATTCGAAGCCATTCCCTTCACACCTGATCTACCATTCCTGTAGCGAGCAGCCAAGCACTGCAGGATCCGATCTTCCTCAGCGTCAGCCGAACAAAAACCAAAGGGACGGATTAAAAAGAATTACTAGCATCTATGCGACTCATCGAAGAGCGGCGGCGAGGGTGGCCAGTACGAAGGGGGAGCTCCGGCGAGCGCCTGCGGCGGCGTCGGAGGATGTGTGTTACGTCCGAGCCGAGGAGTGGGCCCTGCGAGTCAGTGAGTCAATCTATCGAGCGGTGGGCCGTTGGCCGGAAGTTATTTTGCAGGGAGACCCTCAGTTTATGTTGTATTGCCGTTTTGTCCACCGTATCGCTAACTAATGATGGTTGCGATCCAAAGCTCGGGCTCGACTGACCGTTCGATCAATATTAGGCGGTCCAGATTAGTTTGAAAGAGTAACGTTGGGAGTAGTTTTGCATAAGCGACCTCTATTTTCGCTGTAATCCTGTTTAGATCACCGAAATTTGGATCGCCGGCGGCTGTTCTCAGTATTACCGTTACAAAAGGGCGACGCCGGCGGCAGAGCAGCTCCGGCGAGCGGCGGCGTTGGTGACCTGCCAGGAGGGGGAGACGGCGCGAAGGTGGCTGTTGCGGCGAGCACGCCGACGGAAGGCTCCCTCCTGAACTGCGCAGTCTGCGCTCTACTCATTCTCCGTAGAGGCAAAATCGTCGCAGACCGGCGGCTATGGCGCTGGATGCTAGGGCTTGTCCATTGATTATTTCCAGTGCCATATTTGCGAAGATTCATCTCGTTCTTAAGTCTGAACTTATTTGTCAGGCTTAAAAAAATAGACTTGACCGAGTGATTCCAAGCTTTAAGTGTTCATGTTAGTTATGTATCTTTATAGACATCAAATCTCCAAAATGGCAACCACTCGTAGTCATAATCCTGATATATATTAGCAGTCAAAATTCAGTAGTGCGCCTGCCATCACCACCTCCATCTACTGCAAACAAACTATACTTTGCACTTATTGTACATACCAAGTTACTGCTCAAGCAAGTTTCTCAGGGTACTGAAAAATGTTTGTGTTATTTGTGTTTCCGCAGAATATTTTCTTCTTACGAGCACATCTCAATGAGAGACAGAGACTACAGCTGTTCCATTTGGAAAAAGTAACTTGTACAAGCTGATTTTGACTTGAACTGCATTTCAGCAAGCTTCTTCAAAGTGTGAGTGAGATATCTGGACATGACCTTGCAGGTTGCAGCATATAAAGGTAAGGTACACCGGTCATGCTTTCTTAGGGACCGTTGGAAGGTGAGAGAAGGAGGAGAAAATTTTTTCGTTTTCCGTAAGTACACTTTCCAAACTGCTAAATGGTGTGTTTTTTGTAAAAATTTTTATATAGAAGTTGCTCTAAAAAATCAAATAAATCTATTTTTTTAAGTTTGTAATAATTAAAACTTAATTAATCATACGCTAATGGCTCAACTCGTTTTGCGTGATTTTCTTCTTCTTACTTTTTTTCTCACCTTCAAATACTCCCTAGCGTGCACTCCTTGCTTATGAACTTGTCGTTTTTGAGTTAACAATATACAAGCATTTTATGGAACAATTTACAGTTTGACACACTAGGCAGTATGCTCCAATAATTTGCACAATAAGGATGGACATGGAAGAGGGCCAAGAAAAGAGTGTTTAAGTCACAATTCAGAAGTCAGTTCCTAACCTGAACAAAACCTTTTGACTTAAGCGCCCGAGACAACGGCATAACTGTTAGTGATGGCATTGGAAAAGGTGGAAAGAAGTTCTGGAACTCTCATCAGTAGCAGTGTAGTTACTATACAGAAGAGTGCTGCTCCTGAGGTTGAATTTCATAATGATTTGACCTAGAAGCTATGAATAAAATGTTTAGCTTGAAACTAATAAGCTCGTTTTCCTTTTCTATTATGCAGATGCTACTTGCACTAACGGACGGAGTGTACAATGGTTCTGCAATACAAGATCCAGTGGCAATCCAGGTTCTAAAACATGAAAAATGATGTTATTGCTATAAGTGGTTCATCCTGTGAAGTATATGTTTGTTTGTTCTTACCTGAATTCTTGGATCCAATCTTACCATTTTCTGTTGTTTTCCTCAGGCAAAGTACTGGACATCCCCTAAGATATCGGCATATCGCCAGCCTTACATCAGCCGTTAACAGCCCAGAATCGGACAGATTAGAACAGCCACTGAAAATGGCACCTCATTTTGTTATTTTGTACTAACTGAATGCCTGTACACTTGATATGGAATTAGAAAAAATAAAATCATATTTCAGTATTTGCATTTTCACTTATTAGGGGCTGTTTGGATTGTTACCAAGTTCATGCCAAAAAATTGGCGATGGCAATAGAGTTAGATGTTCATTTTGGGAACAAAAAAAATTGGCATTGCCAAAATTTTGGGAACAAAAACAAAAAAGAGCTCAAATACTTGGCAGAAATCAAACAACCACCCTTTACCATTCTCCTCTTCGCAATTATAACATGCTATTGGTATCAGAGCAAAGATCCGAACCTTAGCCGTCGATCCGACGTTCTCGCCGTCGCGCCGGTGGCGGCTCGCCGCCGGCGAGCCATTGTCTTGTCCTCCCGTCATCAGCTGTCGTCTTCATCAAGTTGCAGCAGTTTTACCGACGTTTGTCTTCGTCCTCTTCGCTTCAAGCAGCAGCGGCACTGTACCAGTCACCCGGCGCCTTCCATCGCGGTGGCCACCTCCGGCAAGCTCGCCACCGCTCCATCACGCGCCGACGCTTCCCCGCGACACTGGATCGGTCTCGATCCATCTCCCTTCGCCGACACCGGCCTTTCCACAGCCAGATCGGCCGTTGCTGGTGCTCAACGTCGCCGGGTCCGGCGTCGCCCGATCTGCCCGGACAGCGCCTCTTCTTTGGCATCATCATCACCACCCGCCCGTCGCTGGTGGAGACGCTGTTGTCCGTCCGTCGGGGAGCAGCGTAGCGGTCCGAATCGGCCGTCCGCTGAACCATCCGGCCGCCGTCGCGGCCATGTATCGTCGTCGGGCCGCTCGTTGCAGCCCTTTAAGCCTGTCGTTACCAATACCTGCTGCCCTTCATTGTTGCTGCTCCGCTTGGTTGCCCTCTGCTGTTGCGTGGAGTCGAGCAGCATCAACACCGAGAAATGTGATAATCTGCCACCGGATTCGCGCACCTTTAGTTTTTTATCACTTAATTTATATGCCTTTAATAATATGCCACTGGGCGTTTTCTCTGCCTCGTCTCGCTGCCTGCCCGCCGACGACGGTGTCCGTGGCTGCTGATGTCACCCACGCCACCACCACATCCGTGTCCAGGCTGCCCATCAGCTCCTATTGCTGCCCCGGCAGCGACTGTAGCACTGTCGCCCGCGCTGACCCCTCCACGCGGTGCACCGTCTCCTGCGACGCTGGGTCGCACAACTCCACCTGCAGCTCCCGCTCCTCCTCTACGTACATCTCGCCTAGTGCCACAGTCATTGTTGCCGCTCCCCCCACCATCTCCTGCCCTCCTCGGACAAAAGTGGCACGAAATCAGAAAAATTCACAGCCTTAGTGGTATTTTATTAAAGACATGTAGATTGACTGACAAAAAATCAAAGTCACATGAATTGAGTGGCATACTATCAAATTTCTCGCACCAACAATCTGCCATCTATTTTTCTATTATTTGTTGCTTAGATGCAAAGTGTATTTGCTACTATAGAATCCATCATGTTGCTAGTGTTTTTTTTTCTAATAGTACTTAGTGTTGAATAGTACAGAGAAAAGATGTACTGCGAATTTGGATGATTGCATTGAGCCTCGGGGGCCAGTATATATAGGAGATACACAGGTAGAGATAAGAAACGATTAGAGATAAGGAAAGAGTCTATATAAATCAATTATATCCTAATATATCTCTAATTACCATTGTCGGCGAAATGTGACTGCGGGTCCCACGTTCTGCGGGGACGCGTGGGTCTTCGGCCACGACGGCTTCCCCGGGGCCTACGCTCAGAAACAGGTAACGGCCAACAATGCTAAGTGCCTCGGGCCCGGGTACCGCCCGGGCCCGGGTGTACCTTCCCGGGCGCGTCGCAATGACGGCCCGCTCCCTCCTCGGGCCTCGCCGCCGAGGACATTCCCGGCCCCGGTTCTACCCCGGGGCCCGGGCCAGCAATCCCAGCCTCGGCAGGCGTCCCCGGACACGGAGCTGGAGTATTCCGGTGCTCGGGCCGCGCCCCCGTACCCGGGACCCCCGGCCTCGGTCCCGGGTCTCGCCTCCCGGACCCGAGGCCCGCAGCCTCGGACCCGGGCGTTGAGATCGGGTCCGGGGCCTACATGTCGGTCACCAAGGAGCTCGGAGCCTAGCGCGCGCGCGGAGGGACGCTTCCCACCTGTCGCCCGCTCAAGCAGGCGTGAGCTCCCAGGACGGCCCCCCGTGGGCCCACTCCCTGTGTAGTCAGAAGCTTTTTGACTACGGAGGCTTCTTTCACTGTGCAATCACTGTACAGTCAGAACCTTTTGACTTGGAGGCATGCGCCGTCACGTCCTCCCGCTCCATCCGCTCACTGCGACGGGCAACAGCAGCTCCGGTGTGACAGCGTGCAGACCTACCCCGGCGTGGGTTCTCCACCACCGCGGCGCGGTAGACGGGCGTGGGCAAGGACGACAAGACGTGGCATACCTGCCCCCTCATGTAGCTCTCTCTCTATCAGCATGTATCTTGGCACTGTGGAATTCCCCTTGCTCTATAAAAGGAGGACCAAGCCACAGGCAAAAGGGGGGAGGCGGAGGTTAAGCCCTAGCTAGACCCAACTGGAGACTCAACAGAGGACCTCTAGCTCCCAGCTCTCAGCACCCAAGCTCATTCTCAACCTACTGCTCTTCTTCTCCGGCTCCGGCCGCGTGCTGAGCTCACCTTGTACACAGCAAACCACATCATCTCCACATAGCATACACACAGGAGTAGGGTTTTACGCTCCGGCGGCCCGAACCTGTATAAATCCTCCCGTCTCCCCTGTGGGCAACTGTTGATCGTCTTCCCGGACGCCCCGTGCGATTACCACGCTTCGGACGGTCCGAACCCCGCAGCTTCCTCTACGTCTTCTTCGCGTATCTTTCTTCTACACCCTGACGCCGGCTTCGCCTGAGAACTACTCCCCTGGCCGAATCTCAAAAGGGGGGTCTCCTGACTTCCCGCCGTCGAGGTTTCATCCTCCGACAACCATATACTCTAACATCCCCTCGCAGCCCAAGTGTGAGCAATACGGACGCTTAAACTAGAGAAGAAACTGACGAGAGTGCTCAATGATGACAGCTTAGGAAGAATGCACACAACGGTGTTGCCAATACCGTGCAGGCGAGGTAGTCGACCAACTTGAGCCTTGCGCCATTGTTGAAGGGGAATAGCAGAGAAGGCCTCCTAGACGGTCATAGTGCGTAGAGCAGCGTAGAGGAAGAAGTGCCGGTAGAGCCTGCTGTTGTCGGAGCAGAACGAACATAGTTGAAGAAGAGATGACGCTGGCGACGAGGCGTAGTGAATGAAGACAAAGGTGAAGTAGCAAGACCAACGACCTGAATGGCGACGTCAGTAGCCATGTAGGACCAGCTGGACCACCGGCCTAGAGCGGCGACAGTGGCAGCCATGAAGAAGACACAGCGGCGATGCTCGGAGTAGGTGAAGAAGACCTCAAGTGGCTGACGATGACCAATGCGGACGACAAGGTCGATGCACGAACGATGGTCAAGAAGACGAGAGCGACGACGCTGCGACCCCAAGGGGCGACACAGCTGCAACTCCATGTCGATGTAGCGGCGAAAAGTCCATTGGCGGTGAGGCCACGCTGAGGAGGGCCCTCTCAGCGCTGCAATAGCCAGTAAACGTGGACCACATGCAGCAACACTGCAGCCCGAAGGTGCGACGCAGCGGCAACCCGAAGCTTGATGGCGGCAACGCGTACTCGAAGATAATCGACTGCAGAAGTCGTCGTACCCGGATAGTCCATTGGGTGATCAAGCCAAGAACATGGGGGTGGGACGATGTAGTCGATGCCGATGTCGAAGACGTGTAGATGTCGACAAGATGGTGGAAGACGCAAACCTGCTCTCTGAACGGGAAAAAAAAAGATACAGCAACAAGCACCAAGCACCACACCTCATGTCCTCCTCGATGGTCCATATACCAAGTCCACGCTAGACTCACCCATCCCCCCTATCTCCAACTACCTTAGAGAGGTATACAGAGAAGGGAGCGGGAGGTCGCTGGCGTCCATCCGGGAGAAGGCGGCGGAGTCAGGGGTGCCGTTGGGAGAGGCACGTCGGAGGAGACCCGGTGGCGGCGGCAGAGAGGGGCAGAGCAGACCGGGTAGCCGGCGGCGGGGTCATGGCTCCCATCCGACAGCATCAAGGTGGACGGAGGAGGCGGTGGTCTAGTACTGTATGCTGCTTGTCACACCCTGAAAATCGACAAAATTAAAAATTATTTTTGGGTAAATAGAAATACAAAAATACGCTAGAAAATTTTGTCTCTGAAAGTGTTTGAATAAAATTTTGAAAATTTCCCAATATTAGAAATCCCAAGTTTAAATGTTTGATTAAATACTCGAATGCTTTTGTATTCCCTAGGTTTTGTTAGAATATTTTAAGCGTTTAAGTATTTATAATAATAAATTCTTCATGTTTCATGATAGCGTTTACTTCTGGTAAATTTCCCATGGTTTAATAAACTCTCTGAAATTTTCTCGGAATTTTTGGAGTTCCAGAATTAATTTTAGTGTAATAAAGATCATTTCAATAATTAATTAAAAAGGAAATAAATTTCTTTTCTTTTCCCTGTTCGAGTTATACCTGCTTCAATCCCTTGATGTCTCTCCATTCACCTCGAGCTCTGGTTCTCTCCTTTTAATGCCTGGGTGTCGTTTTCGAAACCCTAGAATCCCTTTTGATTTCTCAATCCCTTCATCTCCGGAATATTTACAATATTCCGAACGTCTCTAAATTCCCGACATTCCAATATTCCCCTAAAAGATTTTCCACCCTCGAGTCCAAAAAAAATATATTCCTGTATTTTTGGATGTTTAGTTGTTTCCGTGTGTATCCCCAAAATATACCTACACACACACACACACACACACACACACACACACACACACACACACACACACACACACACATATATATATATATATATATATATATATATATATATATATATATATATATATATATATATATTGTCGGCGAAACGGGAATGGGGGTCCCACATTCTCCGGGGACGTGAGGACCTTCGGCCACATCAGCTCCTCCGGGGCCCATATTCTGTACTAGAGACGGCCGGCTACTACTGGTCATCTCTCTAAGCGCCTGGGGCCTGGATACTGCCCGGGCCCGGGAGCACCGTCCCCGGGTGCTCCCCCCGGGCCCGGGGCCTGCAGCCTCGGCGCCCCGTGCGTGCGGAGCCCGGGCGCGAGGCCGACTCGAGCAGGTCAGCTACCAACTAACCGCATTAATGGCGAGGTGACGGGGCGTGTCACCCCTGACGCCCGCTCTGCTCCCTGTGCAGTCAGAGGACCTTTGACCGAGTGAGCTTCATTTTCCCACGCTCTGGCAGCCACAGTGCGCTCCGTCACATCCTCAAGACTTTAGCCGCCTGCAGCGGCCGCGCCACGGGACGACCTACCCGCCGTGCTACACCAACTCCGGCGTGGGCTCGGCAGGCGGACGTATGCGACATGACACATCATATCTAGCTTCCTCTGTATGCTGGGCACTGTGGACTCCCCTTATCTATAAAAGGAGGATCCATGCCAACCGGGAGGGGGACGGAGAGTTAAGGACCTTTTTCTGCATTAAAGCCTATCTCCATAGTTCCCAAGTCAGGGCAAGGGCCCGAGCTCCCCTCAGCAAGTCCTTGTAAGACCAAATCACATTCATCTCTCCCACATAGCTAAACACACAGGAGTAGGGTATTACGCCTCCGCGCGGCCCGAACCTGTCTACTTCCTCCTGTCTCCCTTGCGTGCCATATCACATTCGAGCATCTATCATCCACCGGACGCCGCATTCGCCTGAGAACAGCTCGCCTGGCCGAACCTCAAAGGGGGGTCCCCAGACTTCCCGCCGTCGGAGTTTACTCCTCCGACAGCTGGCGCGCCAGGTAGGGGGAGTTTTCTTCCTCAGGCGACACGCCGGCGTCCCCGACACCGACACCCTTCATGGCAGGAGGCCATCGTCCGCGAGACTCCGACGAGGAGTCCGGCGGCTTCACCCCACCGAGCAACGTTAGCCCTGCGGTGAGCCCGCCACGTTCCCCCTCCTCATCTTCCTGGGGGCGCGCGGCGCGTGCCCGGCGGACCGAGCTCGCCCCGCGGCGACCTGGTCGTGCGGCCTCGGCCCCTTCCCTTGCGGAGGGGGCCGGCAAGTGCCCTGCCGGGTCTGCCGCGGCCTCATCTATGAGGCGTGAATGGACGCGCCGCACCACGGCGCGCCGTGGCCTCAACTTTCAGTCAGCAACGCCGCAGGGAGCCCTCTTGGCGGCAGAAGCCCTCCTGCGCCACCCCCCGGCATTTACCGGGGGAGGAGGCCGGGAGCGGCGTTGGCTCAACGAGGTCGCTGACCTGGTAGGCGCGGCCCATCGTGGGGTCGCCGCCCACAGCCGTGCAGGGGCCGGGAGCGCCGGCCGCGCGACCTCTAGCGTGAGCCGGCCCACCGCCCCGAACCAGAATCAAGCCCGGCCGCGGCGCCTCGCGCCGCGCCCGGGGCCAAGAATACCTCAGGCGACCTCCGCGACCGGCTGAACCGGTCGCGGGCCCATGAGGACGCCCGGGTCACGTTAGAGCGGCAGCGCGAGCGGCGCGCGGACGCCGCCAGGCGTCCCGAGGCCTAGGCCTCCAACTCCAACCTACCGACGGAAAACCGTCGTCCATCGCCCGAGCCTGCTCAGTACGGCGGCTCGGGTTGCCTGGTGCTCTCTCCAGGCCTCTGGCAGGTGCGCTTGCCGGCCAAGTTCCGGCCCAGCTTGCCGGAAAAATACTATGGCTCCGTCGACCCCTCGGAGTTCTTGCTGATCTACACCACCGCCATCCAGGCGGCGGGCGGCGATGAGACGGTGATGGCGAACTATTTTCCCGTCGCCCTCAAGGCCCAGGCTCGCTCCTGGATAATGAACCTCCCCGAGGGGTCCATCTACTCATGGGAAAATCTCTGCCACCAGTTCGTGGCAAACTTCCAGGGCACCTTCCCGCGCCCTGGGACCGAGGCGGACCTCCACTCCCTGCGCCAGGGCAGGGATGAGGCGCTGAGGCACTTTCTACAGCGCTTTAGCTAGGTCCGCAACACCATCCCTCACATCGCCTCCCACGCGGTCATCCACGCATTTTGCTCAGGCGTGCGCGACCAGCGCATGCTCGAGAAGCTGGGCACCCGCAACGTCCAAACCCCGGCTGAGCTATTCAATCTCGCCGACCTCTGCGCCCGTAAGGAGGAGGCCCGGGCATGGAACAAGCCACGCCCCGAAACCCCCGATCAGGGCCCCGGAGAGTGCGGCGAGACCTCACGTTCCGCGGCACGGCGGGACAGGCGGAAGCGCCAGAAGGGCAAGGAGGTCGCCGAGAACTTCGCTTTGGCGGCAACCGGCGGCCCCCGGGGCGATATCGCCCGCCAAGACGACAACGGCGGCAAGCAGCAGAAGGCCGCACGTACGCCACCGCCATCGGCTTCGGGCCGGAAGTGGTGTTCCGTCCATGAGACGGACCGTCACGACCTCACGGAGTGCCGAGCCATCCAAACCTTGGCCGAGCGCACCAAGAAGTTCCAGCAGGAGCGGCAGCAAGCTAAGCCCGCTCCCGATTCGGAGCAGCCTCTCGAGTTCCAAGAACCCGAGAATGTCCTAGCCACTCTCGACGGCGGGGCGCACGCGCACTCCTCGCGCCGTGGCTTCAAGGCCATGAAGCGCGAGCTGTTGGCCGTGACCCCGGGCCCAGCGGCCTCCCGGAGGCTGAGGTGGTCGGACACCCCAATCACCTTCGGCCCCACGGACCATCCGGCCCGGGTACCTGGCGAAGGGCAGCTCGCCTTGGCTGTCTCCCCCACTATATGTAACGTGAAGGTGGGCCGCGTCCTCGTCGACGGGGGCGCCGTCCTCAACATCCTTTCCCCCGAGGTATTTGAGAAGATCAAGGCCCCGGGGACGAATCTCGCGCCCTCGTTGCCCATCATTGGGATTACGAAGGGCCTCACTTGGCCTCTCGGCCAGGTCTCGTTGCCCATCACCTTCGGTGACCGCGGCAACTTCTGCACCGAGCGCGTCGTCTTCGACGTCGCCGAGTGCAACCTCCCGTACAACACGGTCCTCGGGCGCCCCGCGTTGGTGAAGTTTATGGCGGTTACGCACTACGCGTACCTGACCATGAAGCTTCCGGGCCCCTCGGGCCCGATCACAGTCCACGGGGACGTAAGGGCCGCCCTCTTGTGCGTCAAGCAGCGCGTGGCCGACATCGCCCCAGTGGCTCCTGACACGGCGGGCGGCGCGGGGCCCTCGCTGCTTCGAGCCCCCAAGCCGCGCATCTGTAACAGCCTGCCCTCCAAAACCGCGCAGCCCAGCCCAACCGATGGGCGGGCCCACTTACACATAGCACCCCACTTACACTTTCGTCCTCGCTTCGTGTAAAAGGGTTAACCCGGAAGTACTATGGTTGGAGGGACA
This sequence comes from Oryza meyeriana var. granulata, assembly GCA_003991445.1. Classification (NCBI taxonomy): domain Eukaryota; kingdom Viridiplantae; phylum Streptophyta; class Magnoliopsida; order Poales; family Poaceae; genus Oryza; species Oryza meyeriana. The sequence continues at coordinate 161,286 of RYFJ01000151.1, read as the reverse complement.
AGGCCTTATAGTTGGTTCAACCCCTTGCTCAACTAGCAAGGTGGTACTTATTCATGTGCACATAGCCTCATGGGCATATGGGCCAATAATCCTAATTGGGCCAGGATGTCAACACACAACACGCCCCTCCTCAAAGGACCTGGCTCCCCCCAGTCCAACTTTACCTGCATAGCCCACGGCATATAGGCAAATGTGAGAACACGCCCCCTCTTAGCGCACGTCCGTACGATCCAGTGCCGGCGCCATATGCCATGCCATGATGCCTCATGTGGCGCCTCCCGACCAGGTGGAAGGCCACCATGTGCATAAGGCACCCGATCCCAGGATCAGTAGTCGGGTACGCACAACAATGATACAACACGAGGTTACAATAATACATAACAGATACTTACATATACGTACAACGGAGATCCATCCAGGACAGACCCGGGATGGGCAAAAATAATCAACTGGTAAACTAGCGAAACAGCAGAAACAGGGCGGAAGCTGGACAAAAACTACTCCACAGGCTCGTTGGGAACTAGGCTCGAAACCTTCAGAGGGTCTTCGTAGTCGGCCTGGTCTTGGAGGAACTCGGCAGCAGTCGGATCTTCGTCTTCCACTCCAAAACCTACTATACATATATATGAACAAGTGAGTATTCGTACCAGCAAGCCGGGAATGATGCCATGTTGGTTAGACAAGAAGAGCTAAGGGTTTCATTTGCGAAAGACTGCCTTATTAAACTCTTTTTCTTTGCAAACACTAGTGAGTTCCAAATTTTAGTTGGCGGACGGAGCTCACGCTCCATCCAATCCGCAAGTTGCCTTTCAACAAACCACACTTAAAGAATCAAGCATAATCATACGTGTTCTTATTATCTTTACTTTGCATTAGTTGGTCCTTTATCACCCGAGTACTACAACCACTCGTTGACCCTGAGACTCGGCTGCAACCAATCTCAGCTGTGGCACTTGATGCCGCTACACACTGGCTACAACCAGCTAGCTAGTTGGCCGCCCTGGTACAACCCGGGGGCTCGTCATCGCTGCCCTGGCTACAACCCGGGAGCATGATCATGGCACTAAATGCCGCTAGGCTGGCTACAACCAGCTAGCAAAACACTGCTGCCCTGGCTACAACCCGGGAGCGTGCTCATCACCGTCTTCTGGCTACAACCCGAAGACTGAATTGCCGCCCTGGCTACAACCGGGGGCTTAAACTTTGCTGCCTGGCTACAACCCGGGAGCATGATCTTCATCCTGTTTACTTTTCATACACTTGTTTATGGTGCTTAACCCCAGATCACACAGATCGTTTCTGGCCACACAGGCCTTCCGTTTGCTTACTCGGCAAACTCAGGTCCACGGTTCCCTTTCCATCAACACTTTTCAAAATCACTGGCAAAACAAATCTACGCCATGGGAATCGATCTTAATGACAATACATAGCCAAGCCACAGGCACTGTCTCTGTACATCAAGATTTCACAAATCTTTCCTTTATTTCCACAAAACGCGCCGATACACAAGGTATCGGGTTTTCCAAACTGTTTAGTAAAACCATCATTTTTCCCAACGACAAACAACGTTGCAGAGCTAAGCATTTTACTCGCATCGTATCCTCAGATAGGTGCTAGCGTGCCATTTGTGGGCTCTTCAAGGGGGAAATATAACAACATCCTACCAAATAAGTGCTACTACTGGGCGGGTCCATCGGTTGCGCTTGCATAACCGAGGCAACAGTTTAAAGAGGTGTAAATAAGCATGCGTATATTTTTCCAAACAACATAGTTTTGCATATATGGGAAACAATATGATCAAAGAGGCTTGCCTTGTTCCAAGGAGGGGTTTTCTTCGGCGAAGGTGGCTTCGGGATCGTCCACCGGTTCAGGTTCTGAACAAGCAGAAAGAAACACTGATAAGCAGGAGAAGTAAAGCACCAAGAAAAAGGATCAAGAAGTAGTCGGCTGCAGAAAAGGAGGCAGTCGGCTGAACCAGGCTTGCGAACCAGGCGACAGAGCTCCAAAGCTTGAGAGGGTGAAAACTTAGCAGAGCTGGAGCTGGCCGGTTTGCAAAACAAATGAAGAAGGGGGGGCACGGTTGGCCATATATATATATATATATATATATATAGCCGACGTGCAAGGTTGAGGCACGGTGGAGCTGGGCAACGGGTGGAGCAAGGAAGTCAAGATGAACTGACAGGGATATGACAGGAAGTGACTTTGGAGTCCAACTGGTCAGAGGAGTTGGCAGGCACTGTAGCTGCGATAAGACATTAAGGTCAAGGCTAGGACAGGTTGGAGAAATCTCACTGACCAGGCTTCGGACTGACCACTGGTCCAAGCGATACTGCGGTTAGGTGAAGATTGACTCTTCACTACTTCGGTAGTCGGCGTCCAACGGGTGGGTGCAACTTGGGGGACAAAGAAGCAACAGGTCTCAACAAGGTAGTCGGCTACATCACCGTGCTCACTCGGCAGCAAAGAGGTCCGAGTAAGACAAGGATAAGGGCAGGGTACAAGGACTGAGTAGCAACTCTACTCGGCACAAGAGAGAAGGTAGTCGGCTGGCCGGGGAGAGGGAAAACGGAGGCGCAGCTGACAGGATAGGAAAAGATTAAGATCCAGAAAACCAGTTACAACAGGGAAAAGGAAAGCGGGTCGTTACAAACCTCCCCCACTTAACAGAATCTCGTCCCGAGATTCGGCTACTCGGCAAAGAGCTCCGGGTACTCAGCTTGAAGGCGATCTTCTCGTTCCCATGTAGCTTTGTTTTCAGAATGGTTACTCCATTGCACCTTGCAGAATTTGATTGCCTTTCGTCTTGTATGTCTGTCCCTTGTCTCCAAAATCCGAATAGGGCGTTCCTTGTATGTAAGGTTGCGTTGTACGTTGATCTCTTCCAACGGAACTTGCTCTCCTGGGATGCGAAGACATTTCTTCAACTGGGACACATGGAACACGTCGTGGACGTCAGAAAGTTCTTCGGCTAACCTCAGTTGATACGCCACTACTCCGCGTCTGTCGATGATAGGGTAAGGTCCGATATAGCGAGGCGCTAGCTTTCCACCCATTCCAAATCTCTTTGTTCCTCGTAGGGGTGATACTCGGAGATACACATGGTCTCCTATCTGAAACTCGAGCTCTCGTCTCCGATTATCTGCATAGTTCTTCTGCCGGGTTTGGGCTGTCTTCAGGCGCTCTCGGATAACCTTAACTCGCTCTTCTGCCTCTTTCAAAATGTCTGGTCCAAAAACCATCTTTTCTCCTACGTCCGTCCAACAGAGTGGGGTTCTACACTTGCGTCCATATAGAGCTTCATTGGGGGCCATCTGGATACTGGCTTGATAGCTGTTATTGTAGGAGAACTCGGCATAAGGCAGACAGAGATCCCAGGTTCCTTCAAAATCCAAGGCACATGCTCTTAGCATATCTTCCACGATCTGGTTGACTCTCTCGGTTTGCCCATCCGTCTGGGGGTGATATGCGGTACTGAAATTCAGGTTAGTGCCCATTGTCTCATGCAACTTTTGCCAAAAGTGGGAGGTGAACTGAGCTCCTCGGTCAGACACTATCTTCTTTGGGACTCCATGTTGGCAGATAACCTTGGTCAGATACAGCTCGGCTAGCTTCTTGGCCGGGTAGGTTGTCTTGACAGGAGAAAACAGCAGCGGAACGGCAACTAGCGTAGCTTCAGCACCAAGCCACAGGCAGCTCAACTGGGGTATAAGCCAAACACCATCTTCTCCTCCACGCAAAACTTCACTCTAAAGATTGCAATAATGCAAGACTGAGTACCACCCACCGTACTCAACAAGCCACACTAGGGAATGCAATGTAATGCAACAGGATACCAAAGAAATGGCATAATATGGCTTATTTTGCATAAAACCGCATTTAAAACATTTGCATTCGAAATCATTAAAAATAATATAGTTTAATTGTTAATCAGTATTGAATCAACCACTGAACAGCGCTCCAACGCAGTTCAGGCCCAAACCATAACTTCTCCAACCAGGAGCTATCAATATTCCATCATTTATTTCTATTAATGAGTAGTGTGAGACTAATCACAGAAACATTGCTAGGCTCGCCCTTAACCGTGGGCACGGCTATTCGAATAGTTTTACTCTGGCCAGAGATGTACCAATTTACCCACAAGACATAACTCCACAACACATCACTGTGTCCCTCGATACCACCACGGTACCTCAACACATCAATGTGCGCCTAAGTACCACCACGGTACCTTGGAAAGGAATTGTGACAGGATCATTCATGTAACTCGCACAATAGGAGAGCCTCCCGCCGAACCTCCGGTCTCCGGTAGGTGTGATCAAATACCTCCCCACAAGACGGTCCGACGCCCGAAGCATGGCCTTATTGGCACTGCCATGTGTGGACTTATACCAGCCACAAACACGCCCTGGTGCCTCCTATTGAACTCGGCACACTTCAAACTCCTGCTAGCCCATACTAGCTTGTGGTTAGCACGAGTGTTGCTTCGCAACAAGTAGTCCGCGAACCGGTCCTTAATTGTCATGAGCACCGCTAGCAACATTCCAACCCTGGTGCTCACAACCCACCATTCAGTCAAGTTTTAGTTGATATAGTTAATTAATCAACCACGACCAAGCGTCGTGAAAATATCACCATCAATCATTAATTAATCAGAATGAATGAATAGTTTCCCATATAAAATGACATTACAGTTTCTAGGCATGGCTAAGCAACTCCTAAATAATCTAGCCAGACCATTAAATAGTCATCTAGCTAGTCAATATTATTCACCCAAGGTATCAAGGTATAGATAGCAATAACCAAAATGGCCATAAATATCAAGGAATATTGGCTATTAAATAATTACCCATAATAATGTCATTCTAAAGCATTTTATGCAATAACTTTTAAAATAAATAGCTTTCGCAAACGGGATCAACATGCTCAAGGAGATTGTCGTGTGACTTGCCTTGCAATCGCAAAAGTCTTCAAATGATCTTCCGAACTCTTCCGCAGGCTCCGAAGTCTCCGCAATCTTCCGAATCGACGATATACGTAACTACACGTAAAACAATAATATTCCTATGAAACTCCAAATAAACAGTACATAAAAATACATAAACAAATAGGTTATGATTTTAGATAAATTTAGAAAGAAGAACGGGTCGAATCGGAGTTCGGATGGAAAAGATACGGCTTTCGGAATATTGAATTCGGAATAAATCCGAAAAGAATTGGAAAAGAATATTCTCTAGAATATTCACTGGATTTTCGGATTAGAATAATTATTTTAGATAAATGCTGACATGCGGGGTCCACACACAGCAGAGAGACCCTGCCGATGGGGCCACATGTCGGTGTCACAAGGGGCTGCGCGACGACGCGTGGCGATGAGATGGCTGTTAGGGCTGAGGTGGCATCCGAATTGGGTTATTGGAATCCGACGGTTCGGATTTGATCGGGATAGATCGGATGGCTAGGATTGATTAAAAGGGTTGGATGGACAAGATGGCTCGGACTACTATGCACCAGGCTTACTTATCATACACCGAGAAAATTAACAGGTCCATATGGCTATCACACAAGAGGAGAGGCTGTCGGCCGGCCTACAAGACAGAGACACCAAGGGGCAAACCGAGCTCCTATGGCACGACGAGGCAGGGGAATCGCCGGGTTCTAAGCATCATAGGGGAAGACGATGATGGATGGTGGCACCAGGGTACGTAACTGTGGCGATGCGCTGACGAGATGGCGACGATGAGGAGGAAGGCCGGGCGGTGCAGCAGAGGAGGATGGCGACATGCCGAGGGTGAAGACCTCGGGTGGCACATCGGCGTCGGGCTAATAAAGACGACGAGGAACGGGAGGCAGAGGCAGGAGGAGGAAGGCGGCGGCTTCGGGTCACCGATTGTGGATGAAGGACGACATCGACGGCGGCGGCGGAGGACGGCTGCTCGACGGCGACGCTCGACGGAGACGTCAGGGACGACGCGACGACGACAGGCGGCTTCCCGGTCCGAGGCGTCGAAGGAGGAAAAGAAGATGGGGCATTGGGGACGACGGGGTGGATGCTCACCGGCGACGGGCGGTAGACGGGGATGACGATGACCACGGCGACCTCTGTCGGCGGCAAGGCAGAGACAGCCGGCGACGGCGGCGACAGCGCACGGGAGCAAACGGCGGCTTCCAGAGGCAGAGAGGAGAGGAGGCGCCGAGCATGCTTCGGCATACGGGCTCACCGACGGTGGGGATCGAAGACGATGACGGCGGCGATGTCCAGACGACGACGAAGCCGAGGGGAGCGACGGCCCGATTGCTTGCTGACGTGGGTAGAGACTAAGACGGCGACAACAAGCAGAGGAGGAGGGAGGTGGCTACGAGGATGCTCACCGTGAAGAGACAACGGCGACGACGGCTTGGGGCCTCCCAGCGACGGCCGGTGTCGGAAGGGACAGCGACGGTGGCAGATGAGAAACAGGGGCGGTTCCGCAGGCGACGGCGCTAGGAGCGGAAGAGGCAGCGGCTCCGGCGGAGGCAGCAGAGGCAGGGCGGCGACGGCTGGGAGCAGCGCAGGGCGCCAGCGCGGCGGCAGGTGTAGACGGCGGCGCGGCACGACGGGGTGGCGGCGGCGCTCTGCCTCGGGGCGGCGGCAGCCTGGCGGCGTGGAGAGGGGCAGAGCCGGCTAGGGCACAGGGGGCAGGCGGCGGCTATATATAAGGGGCTTGGCTCCGGTGGCGGCACGGGAGCGGCGACGCGGCGGATTCGGCGGCGGCGGTTGCGGGAAGGAGGCGCAGGGGGGCGGCGCACGGGTGAGATCGGGCGCAGGCCAGCGCGGAGGCCGAGGGGCAGCGCGAGGGGCGCAGGAGAGGGCACGGGCACGGGCAGGGAGAGGGCACGGGCAAGAAGGACAGAAGAAGGAAGAAAAGAGGAAAGGGGAAAAAGGAGAAAGGAGAGGGGTCTTCTGATAAAATTCCAAATTTGGAAAATTGGAATTTATAAATTCGAGATATATTTCTGAATTGAAGATTTGTAGAAATATACGGAATTTTGAGGATTTGGATTTTATTCGATAAAAGGGAAATGAATAAATCCGAGTCTGTCAGATTTGAAACTTAGGGGATTTTGCCTGGAGTCGGACCTTTTGGAGAATCAAAGATTCGGGAACGACAACCCGAGAAAGGTACAAAGGGATTTGATAGAGAACGACCCAAGCAAAGGAATTGGGAATTTATCTCAAAGGGGAATATAGATGTTTCGAATACAAAGGATCTCGAATTGGGAGTCCAAAAGAGTTCTAGAGTTTCAAAAATGAATAAATCCGGTAACTCCGAATTTAGATTTTTGAGGTGACTTTAGGGATCTGGGAACGACACAAAACCCTAGCAGAAAAGGGAGTCAGAGTTCACAATGAACGGGGGAGACTTCAAAGGACTGAATTAGAAACGACCCGAACAGGGGAAAGGAAAAGGAATTTATTTTATATTTAATTAATTTACTTTAGTGATCTTTATAGTATTAAAATTAATTCTGTAGCTCCGAAAAATCCAAGAAAATTTCAGAGAGTTTATTAAATCACGGGGAATTTACCAGAAGTAAATGCCACCACGAAACACGAAGGATTTATTATTGTAAATACTTAAATGCTTAAAATACTCCGACAAAACCCCTGGAATATAAAAGCATCCAAGTATTTATTTAAAGATTTAAAGTCGGGATTTTTAATATTGGAAATTTCAAAATTTTATTCAAACTCTTTTCTCAAACAAAGATTTTCTAGTGTGTTCTTGTATTTCCATTTACCCACGATAATTTTTAATTAAGACGATTTTCAGGGCGTTACAGCATCGTCGCCACCGATGCGGAGCTAGTCAAGGAGGTCATCCTCGGCGATGACCCGTCCCGGACCGTCAAAATTGGCGGTTCGCTGGACGACAAATAGGAAAGCGCGCTCATCGCCTTCCTTCGGGCAAACACCGACGTCTTCGCCTGGCAACCGTCGGACATGCCCGGGGTCCCCAGGGGGGTGATTGAGCACCGCTTGGCCATCCGCGCGGGCTCGCGCCCAGTGCGGCAGAAGGTACGACGACAGGCCCCAGTGCACCAGGCCTCGCCGATATTCATGAAGGGGAATGTGGCAGTCACGCTGCGTTCCAATCCCTGGTCGGTAAGGCTTTCCGGCAAGGATTTTATTGGCCCTCGGCCTTGAAAGACGCGTTCGACCTCATCCAGCGCTGCCGCGCGTGCCAGTTCCATGCCAGGCAAAACCACCTACCGGCGCAGGCACTCTAGGTGATCCCCCTGTCCTGGCCCTTCGCGGTTTGGGGGCTCGATATCCTCGGCCCTTTCCCCCGGGCAGTCGGGGGTTATCAACATCTATCTGTAGCCATCGACAAATTCACCAAGTGGCCGGAGGCATTCCCTGTAATCAACATCGACAAGCATTCGGCGCTCAAGTTTATCCGGGGAATCACCTGCCGCTTCGGGATCCCCAACCGAATCATCACTGACAACGGCACACAGTTCACAAACGAGCTCTTCGGCGAACACTGCTCCGATGTCGGCATCAGGCTCTGCTTCGCCTCTCCTGCCCACCCTACCAGCAATGGGCAGGCTGAGCGGGCAAACGCAGAGATCCTACGGGGCCTCAAGACAAGGTCCTACAACGACCTCAAAAAGCATGGCGTCAAGTGGATCGACGAGCTCCCGGCGGTCCTGTGGGCGAATCGTACCACACCCAGCCGGGCGACCGGGGAGACCCCTTTCTTCCTAGTGTACGGAGCCGAAGCCGTTCTGCCGTCGGAGCTCACATTCGGCTCTCCCCGGGTACAGCGTTACAGCGACGACATCAACCACGACAACATGCAGCTCGACAACCTCGACTTCCTCGAGGAACAAAGGCGGCGCGCCACACTCCGCGTCGCTCGTTACCAGCAGAGCCTCAAGCGCTATCATCAGCGTAAAGTTCGGGCCCGATCACTCCAGGTCGGGGACCTAGTTCTCCACCGTGTCCTCACACGTGTCGGGAAGAATAAACTTTCCCCTATGTGGGAAGGCCCCTTCCTGGTGATTGGCGTCTCCCGGCCAGGCTCGGTAAGACTGGGCCAAGAGGACGGAACCCCGCTTCCTAATCCCTGGAATATCGAGCATCTTCGCAAATTTTATCCATAAACGTATCTGTAAGTTAAGGGATGCTCGGGCCAGCGCCGGTTTTTTCTCCCAATCCCGGCACTGGCCGGGGGCCCCATATGTATCCGCCTTCACATATAGCTTTTCATTATCCTCTCCGTTCTCGTGCCTTTTGTCCCTTTCTGTGTGTTGCTTTCGCGGTGGTCTCCCCCTGGGGGCATAATCGGGCCGCGCCTGTGCGGTGGCTGGGTTTTGAGCATAATTATTGGTTCTCTACCGGCAAGCTACCGTATCCCCTCCTGCTAGCCCCGGACATTGTCTAGGCGACCTAGAGGATGGCAGCACTTCTGGCCCCGGGGTCGAGCTCGCGTAGCCACACCACGCTTTTCAACATCCAGATACGTAATCTTATTCAACTCGAGTTCCTACCCTTCCCCCGTTTGTACGGCCACGTGCTTTGCTCTCCTTGGCCCCTGGGGGCAAAGCAGAATTTGCCGAAGCCGCGCGCGTGGACCGCTGGGTTAAGTGCTGCCCTGGTCGCTGAGGCCCGGTGGCCGGGTCATGGACCATGCCCCGGACACTGTCGATGCCCCGGGGTCTCGGGCGGCGCCCCCAGTCGGGCTAGCCTAGGTTCCCGGGGCGGGCAACGGTGCCCGGCTTGGCCAGCTCCACCCCGACCACCGCCTAGGCGCCGGGTGCCTCGCCGCCCGGCGACCCCGGGCACGGTCGAGGTCGGTCCCTGAGAGGCTCCCGGTGAGCCAAGGGGCACAAGCTTAGCGCTACGGCCGTACCTAACCCACGCGGGACATTTTTTTCGGGTTTTTTCCCTTCTAGCAGTCTGCTCCCGCGGCCTCGCTGCACTCCCTGGGCCAACGGCGCCCGAGGGCACGGAGGGCCCCCGGACCCGGAAGACGGAGGGGATCGAACCTACGGACGTCACTGCTCCACGAAACTCGCGCCCAGTTCCTCGCATCTCCCGAACACCGAGTCCCCGTGACGGCCCCCAGGCCGAGCGACTATCCTGTCTGCTGCCCTCGGGGACCGAGCTCCCGGGACAGGCAGCTACCCTAGGCCACGGAAGGGAGACTTACGCACTACGGCCGATTCACAGCCGCTGGAGCTCGGAGCCAGACGGCGCCGGGTACTCGGTGTCCCCGGGCCCGGGGAACCATAAAGAAAAAGAAAAACACCGCGACTCCGGGGTGCGGGGCCTCGGATATAAGCAACTTCCAGTACAGCAGGCAAAGGTACGGAAATACAAACATGATTATATACACATGCGAATTTTTTCCCTTGTACAAAATAGGTGAAGTCAAAGCGCAAGTATGCGCGGAGGACCGGAGACATCGTCGCGCGGGGGAGATCGCTCATCGTCCTCAGACAGGACCCCAGGAGGCGCTAAACGGGGCCCAACCTATTCCTCGGATTCGTCGGTCCCCGGATCCTCGTGGCGTCCCCCCCCCCCCCCCGGTCGAAGAACTTGGCCACTGTCGCAGCGGCGTCAGCCACGGCCTTCCGAGCCTCTTCTTCCCCTTCGGCGGGGAACCCCTCCAGCACCGGGTCCAGGGAAAACTCCGCGTCCCGCGCCCGGTAGCACCCGAGGACGTATTCCGCCACCTGCATGGCGAGCTCTGTTCCCTCCTTCTCCAAGACCTCATGAATTCGCTGGGGGAGCGAGTCCAGCGCGTCCAGTAAGTCGCCGAACTCCACCAGCTCCCGACCGACCCCGGTGGGCGGCTCGGCCTTCTGCGGGGGTGCCCGGACGCCGATGCGTTTGAGGCACCCCCGGACCCTGGAACCGTACTAGCCCAGACAAGCCGCGATCTCGCCGTCGAGCTCCTTCCGGAGGGCGAGGCTACTGTGCGCCAAGCTCAGCCGCTTCTCCACGCTGGCCAACTTCTCGGCTGAGCTGGCCGCGCTTGCCGATGGCGGGGAGCTGCTTGACGCGACCCGCACAGCAGCCTCGGGGTCGACCGTGCGTTTCCAGGAGGCCTCCATCTCCGTCTGCCGGTCCTCGGCAGCCGTCACCGCCGCCTCCCGCCGAGCCAGGGAGTTCTCTTTGTCCTCCAGGATCGCCTCTCGCGTCCCAAGGGCCTCGACTTGGGCATCCAGCTCGGCGGCTAGCATCTTCATCTGCTCCGCCTCGCGTCGGTGGTCGGCCTCCCGCCCTTCGAGGTCTTCTTCCCAGGACGCCAGCCTTCTCTCCTGGCTCAGGAGGCGGCTCACGCCGTCCTGGGCCATGGCACTGGAAAGCTTGGCGGCCTCCTCGCTGATCACCGCGGCCTCCTCCCGCGCACTGACCTCATGCTCCCGGGCTGCGAGAACGGCCTCCTTGCCCCGGAGACGGTCCTCCCGGGAGGTCATCTCCTTTTCCCGCGCCTCCACCTCGGACCGGGCGCGGGAGGCCTCATCGGTGGCGACCTTGGCGGCGGCCTCCAATTGGGCGACGCACCCCTCCGCCGCCTCGACCTCCAGCCGGCGGGTCGCCACGATGATTTCGATGGCAACCGTACAGATGGTGAGCCCCTCCATTGCCACCGCAATCGCTGCCTGCCTGCTCTCGAGCTCCGCCCGGAGCCGAGCGGACTCGCGCTGCTCCCGACGGGCTGCCACCTGTACTTGGCCGGTGGCGATAACTAGTTGCCCCAGCGTGGTGTGCAGCGTCTCGCGCCCGCGCGCCGCACCTGGTCGCGGGGCAGCAAAAAGGACCAGGGCCCGCTCCCCCCTCGCGGGACACGACAGGGCACTGGCGTCCCCTTCTCCCCCCGCAGTGGGGACCACAGTCGGCCCCGCGGAGGCCCGCTTCGGCGTGGCCACCGCGGCCCCCATATTCACCACCGCACCTGGCGATGGCGGGGGCATGGCGGGACGCGCGGTGCATCGGCGCGTCCCAGTACCGCTCCGGCCGGGGGGCGGCGCCATTGTCGGCCCTGGCTTCTTTCTATAAAGGCCGGAACCAGACAGATAAGAGCTAGGTCGGGAAACACAAGGGGAAACGTGCTAAGCGAGAAGAACCGAATGGAGTCGAAGCGCTTACTTAGCCCGGGGCCCCTTAAAGCTCCACAGCTTGGGCCTCAAAAGTGGCCGGTCACCGCCGCGGGATCCCGCCTTTCCTAGCGACGCGCCCGGGGTAGCGATGTCGGACGGAGCTTCGGACGCTCCCGGCGCCTGCTCAACGTCGCCCCCCATGCCCGAGGGCGTCTTGTTGCCTCCCACGTCTGGGACCGCCTCTGGCGCGGTCCCGGGGGCCTGGCAGCCTGGCCCGGCTCTGGGGACTGGACGGGCAGCGCTCATTGGCGCCACACGAGCAGCGACCGCCACAGTGGCCCCGGTCCGCCGGGTCTGTGCAGCCGGGAAGGCAGCGGCCGGGACAACGGCACGCGGAGCGAACGTCTTCACCCTTTTAGTTGCCGCGAGTCTGAATCGTGCCCGCCAGCCGCTTCCCCTCTTCTTCGACAATACCGGCTCTTCGGCCGGCACATCTTCTCCCTCCGAGGCGTCGAGTACCTCGACGATCTTGGGGGTGACCTGCGAGACAACGATGCCGCACGGCGTCGAATCGCGGGAGGCCTTCTGATCTTCGCCCGCCCGCAGTTAGTGCAAAGCGGACGTCACCCCGCCGTGCAGGGCGCGCGGTCCGCCGCGCCCCCTCCTTCACCGCTGACGCCATCAGCAGGCCCATCGCGGCCCGCTCAGGTTTCGTCGGGGGTGGGTCTGTGATGTCCTTGGCCGCGTGTAAGCCAACAGGGCCGGGACTTCGTTGAGCGGCGCCAGTCGGCGGCTGAGGAAATCGCGCGACATATACGCATTCAACCAGCCGTCACCAGGTCAGCGATGGCGCCAACACTGGTCGCGAGCGGCGCGTCTTCCGCCGGTGACTCGGTCCAGCTCCTCACTTCTGGGCCGCCACGGCCGGGAGCGAAGCCGGTCGTTGCGTTCGTCGACGCGATGTAGACCCATTTTCTGGCGCCACAAATCTTATTATGGTTCTTTCACGCGCATCGGGATAAACTCGACGCCGGGGGCGGCCGTGGAAGTACACACAGCCTACCCGCTCAGGCAGGTCGGTGGCCTTATTCTCGATGCGCTCTTCATGGTGAAGTAGCGCCGGAAAAGATCCACGAAGGCATGATGCCCACAAACATTCGCAAATGTGCGAAAAACCCCCAGCACATCACAGCATTGGGGGTTAAGTGCAACATCTGCACCTGATACGTCTCCAAGCACCTGAGAAAGAAATAAGAGAACGACGGAACTAACCGCCGACCGCGTAATCACGAAGTACACTGCTTCATTTGGCTCTTTCGGGCGCACGGCTTCGACTCGCCAGGGCGCACCTCAAGCAGCCGCCCTCCACCGTGTGGCAGCCGGCATCATCCTCTTCACCCGCTCCGCCCGGCGTGTCATTCACCGCGCGACGGCGGAATCGCCCGCATCAGCGCCTTACCCGCCGCGGGCGGCGCGTGCATCGCGAATGCAGCGGCGAGAGTGGTTGAAGGAAGAACAAAGCAAGGAGAAGCGGTGTGAACGGGGACCTGAGCTCTCGGGCACAAGGCAGGCAACCGAAGCGATGGGATGGCGATTCGAACTCAGCAATGGGGGAAAGCCGCTGCTGCCCGCTGCTGCTTATAGCCTCGAAGAACCGTGAAAGCGCCCCTTCGACTCCACCATTACGACCTCGATTGGCGGACCGAAAGTGGAAACTCTCCTCTCGTCTCGTCCCATCCCGGGCGATTATGGCGGCCTCGCCTCGTTTCCTGCTAACCTAGTGGGCCCCGCGTCTTTTCGTTTCCCCGAGACATGGTCCTGTTCCTGCCCGGATTAAGCCCCGGTCGAGCAACAGGCCCAGGGGCCACTGTCGGCGAAACGGGAATGGGGGTCCCACATTCTCCGGGGACGTGAGGACCTTCGGCCACATCAGCTCCTCCGGGGCCCATATTCTGTACAAGAGACGGCCGGCTACTACTGGTCACCTCTCTAAGCGCCTGGGGCCTAGACGCTGCCCGGGACCCGGGAGCACCGTCCCCGGTGCCCCCCGGGCCCGGGGCCTGCAGCCTTGGCGCCCGTGCGTGCAGAGCCGGGCGGAGGCCGACTCGAGCAGGTCAGCTGCAAAACAACTACCGCATTATCGGCGAGGTGACCGACGTGACGGACGTGTCACCCTGACGCCCGCTCTGCTCCCTGTGGCAGTCAGAGACCCTTGACGAGTGAGCTCCATTTCCCACACTCTGGAGCCACAGGCGCTCCGTCACATCCTCAAGACTTTAGCCGCCTGCAGCGGCCCGCCACGGGACGACTACCCGCCGTGTGCACCAACTCCGCGTGAGCTCGCAGCCGCGGAACGTATGCGACGTGACACATCATATCTAGTTTCCTCTGTATGCTGGGCACTGTGACTCCCCTACCTATAAAAGGAGGATCCATGCCAACGGGAGGAGACGGAGAGAGTTAGGGAACTTTTTCTGCATTAAAGCCTAGCTCCATATTCCCAAGTCAGGGCGAGGGGCCCGAGCTCCCTTCAGCAAGTCCTTGTAAGACAAATCACATTCATCTTCCCACATAGCTAAATACACAGGAGTAGGGTATTACGCCTCCGTGTGGCCCGAACCTGTCTACTTCCTCCTGTCTTCTTTGTGTGCCATCATCCACCGATCTCGATCTTTCTCTACACCGGACGCCACATTCACCTGAGAAACCACTCCCCTGGCCAAACCTCAAAGGGGGGTCTCCCGACTTCCCGCCACGTCGGTTTCATCCTCCGACAGGCCCCATCCCAATAAGTGCATAGTAGCCTCCTCTCTCTCTCTGCATGTGGGCCCTGCTCCTTTCTCTCTCTACCACTTACACCTGGCCCCCACCTGTCAGCTCCTATTCCCCAAAATAGTTCTTTTTCCAAAAATCAAAATAGTCCTTTTCTATATTCCAAAAAATCCCAAACCTTCCAAAAATCATATCTTCCAAACCGTAACTCCGATTGAGCCCATTCAAGTCCCTAAATTTTTCTAAAAATGAGATCTACCTCATGGCACTAATTAGTTTATTATATAGTGTAACATACCAGAATTTTGACTTTTGAAATTCTAACCAAAACAAATTAACAAAAAGACCTCGAGAGTAAAACTCTATAATTTCCAAACCAGGGAGCAATAATCAGAGGTAAACTACTGAAGTAAATTTCTTAGAAAAGGAAACGCCAAAACTTTTATGGTTAAAATCTTTAATTTATTTATAGACTTACTCTAAGTCACAATATAAATAATAAAAGGTAATATGGCTAAATGAGTATAAACTATGTTCGACATAGGGATCTGGAGATAAATAAAGCAATTACCATTTCACGTGCATACTCTTTATTTGGATTGTTTTTGAATCTTAAAGTGCATTTCCATAATAGGATGCATATGCATTTGTATAGCCTAAGGAATTTCTAAAAATGATAGGTCAACTAAAAGCATAGAAAAAATTCCTGTAAACACTATCCCACATAATTAATCCACTGTAAATCTTACATGATTTTATCACTTCAATAAATACTTCAATAAAATCCCTCAAATCAGCAAAACTAGGGAGCTAGCTAAAAATAAATAGGTATACTTCTAAAATTCACCAAATGAAAATGAAGAATAATTAGACAGAGCCCTTTTGTCAAAGTGTGTGCCAACATAAACCCTACCACCAGGAGTTTTTTTTTTAATTTATCTCCCAAAGAAAACACATAAAATGATAAGAGCAAGGCACTGGAGAAATAAATGAAACTGCAGAAAAACTGGATCAACAACCCTACTTTGCAAATTCACCAAAAATGAACCAGATCACTTCTAGCAACAAAATTTGGTCAGCACGTTAATCACATTCTTCTCTATCTCCAGTAATTTTTACCAGATGTTGTTAATTCAATAAATGTCCCAAACAAATGTTTTGGATTCAGCAAGGCAGAGAATATTTTCCCTGCAGACAGTCTATTTTACATTTTTGTCAGAATTAATCCATCAAACATCTGCTCACCAAAATTTACAAGAACCTGGATTATATTGTGAAATAATTACGGTAAAAAAATTTCAGTACAATCTTCACAAAGATTGAACATAAAATAATGGGACAAAGCTCACTGACTCAGACTAGTGCACAGCAGAAACTGCTTTTTGGCCGAATTTTGCCATTTTCTCCAGAGAAATCCACAAGTCCCACAACTCTGAATTTTGGCACAGAGCTAGCCAATATCACCTACTGCCCACAGTAATTTTACCCAGATTTATACCCCATGGTAACTTAGTAAAACACCTGGGTAAAGATTGCATGCTTGACAGCTAGCAAGACTTAGCTTCTAGATGACTCCTCTCTCATTCTTCACTGCCATGTGGGCCCCACAGACATCCTGGACCCACCTGCCAGTCAGAGGCACCGCTCTAGCTCGCCCACATGCACAGGAATGCGGCCACGCCCTCTCCATGCGTCGGATGCCATCCAGTGGGCCCCATAGGACCTCCATCACCGAGGAACTTCACCATCTACCCAGCCACTTTGCCATCTCCTCTTCCTCTCTCCCTCTATCTGTTCCACGGTGAACGAGAGAAATCACTCGGGTTTCCCGGAACATCATCGTCTTCTCCCAACACCGGCCACTGCTCGACTGCCATCACGCCGAGTTCGCCATACTTCAACACCAGAACACGATCATACCCTCTAATCCGTTCCATTTTAGTACTCGTCTGCCCTAGGAGTTGCTGGCCGAGATCGCCCCCGTGCACTCTCTGCTCCGCCGGACCGCCGCCGTGACGCCATCGCCGTTCCGGCCACTCCAGAGCGTCGCAAGCCGAGCCAGTGCGCCAAAGTCGTCGCCTCGTCTCCAGGAGCTAGATGACTGATGGAATCGAGACATGGTGCCATGAGACTCGAGATCGGCCTCCGTCTTCCCCAAGTCCGGCCGCCTGTCGCCGCCGTCGATTGTCCCTCTGGTTAGCCTCTGTTCAATTCCTCGCTCTCTCACCATCCCTAGGAGGTCCCTAACGTTATAGACATCTTCCCTTGGCCGCAGTTCAACCGGAGCAATCCGCCGCCGTGAACCCGTGGAGTTTCCATCGCCACCGTGCCGTTTCTCCATCGCCACCACCCCACCGGAGCTCCCAGCCTCGGCATGTTGCTGGATAAGCTTCCTGGAGTCCCCTAATACCTTATGCATGCATTGGTTTGGCCAAAAAACCGACCATAGCCTAGTCGGCCTCGCCACCCGAGTTTGCCCGCTGCCCGCACCGTTGCAGCACCTATTCCGCCACCAAAGCACGCGCCACCACCACCCATAGCTTCGCACACTCTTCCCCACCTTTTCTCTTTTGGTTGTTCCCCGAGCCGAGCCACCGTTCGCCGTCGCCGCCGCCGGAAGCTCGCCTGTCGCACACCCTCTGCTTTGCCTCGCGCTCCCCTGTTCTGGCTCACTGGCGTGTGGCCCGGTTGGGAAAAAAAGCAGAAAAGGAGAAACTAAGGAAAATGATTAGAGGATTTATTTTACAACAAAAAATGGTAAACATACAAAACTTATAAACTAATTCATTTCAACTCCAAATTGGTGAATAAAATTTTTCTGGAAACACAAAATATTCTCTTTAATATGGTGGACTAAAACATGCACCTTCAGTACAGAAAAAATACCACGTAAAATGCTTAGCCAACACCACTATATGGTAAAATAGATGCTATAAAGTTAGGCCCTCATTAGTTGGACACAATCTCATAGAACACAGAATGACCTATGCTCCAAATCAAGTGAACCTAATTTTTTAACCACCAATATTACTGCCCTTTATTTCTTAAGAACAAAAATCTGACATGCGAGTACAAGAGATCATCTAAAATTGACGACCGTCCACAAAATCGATATAACACAATACTACACTGTAGATTTGATAAAATATGTAGGAAAATTCATATTCTCACACTTAAACACATGATGACCTCAAGTTTTAAATTTAAAAATGTGTCATCTTTGCCACCCCTGCAAGAGTAAGGTTTGACAACACTATTCCTAAAAACATATTCCACCAACTTCAACTAAGGAATAAATGAACATAAATCATAGAATAGTAAATCCTATAAACATCTACATCCCTCAAAATAGAACGTTTATAAAACAGAACTAATACCATTTACGAATTGATCACATGACCAGACTAAACCCATGGTTGTAGGCTCCACTCACATTAAAGTAATTGACCTTTGCAAGATTATTTTGTAAGCTAGATGTTGATTTTGTGTATAAGTCTTCTAAAATGTATATCTCCAAATTGCCAAAATAAATAAAATAGAACTTCACTTCACTAAAAATCACAAGGTCATACCAAACCACTGTAGTGAACTTACTCAACACCGTATCCTAAGTAACTTCACCGTTATCCCGACCTCAATAGCGTATTGAGAACGTATTTTCGTATAGAACTCGTAAAATTCATACTCTCAACAAAAACGCGATAAAATAGAAATGTTTTCACCTAAATTCACTTTAGACCAGTAGCAACCTAAGGCATAAATATCATGCATATTAGAGCATTTCATATTTTCTGCATTATTTGCTATTTATTCGATCGTACGTTATTTTCTTCTAGAGAACGAATTCGATATCGGTGAAGGAGTGAAATAGTGGAGTCCGAGTACCTCAAGAGTAAGGCAAGTATTCTAACCTCCTCCTTGAATAAATTGAATCCTATGTTTTGGGGAATGAAATGTGTTGTTTGTAAAATTCTGCATGCGTATTTGTGATAACGGTATTGAATTGTGGTAAAATGGTAGTTATAACCTATTAGTTGCATGATCCACCTTAGAACATTCATTATTCCTTGCTGTTTATAATCTTAGGCTTGATTAAAGTACTTGGTTTGTACTCATGGGATCTATATTAAGTCGAATACACTTGCTTGTGCTTAGCCCATGCTTAGTAACGTGGCTAAATATTACATTGATCATTATATTACCTTTGAAATGAGAATTTTTATAACTTCTAGACAGAGGTGAAGCCTCTGGTTATTTGTGAACTAAAATGATGAAAAACCTGAATTTAGACTTGGGCGGCAAGTGGTGTGCATATGGAGTAGTTGCACACCGATAGGGGGAGTGTTCGCTGAGTCAATTAAGGACTGAACTCAGTGTCATATTCTCATGTTAAACAGTACAACCACATGTGCTAGTATGGGATGGTCATAGTGGATTAAGTTACTTAATGTTTAGCCTTGTATTTTGGTAGTCTGAGTAGTAGAGGCAGTGCCTACGACGGACTGTAGGGCTGTTCAGAGGAGCTACCTATGTGAACCATGAGGGACTGTGATCACCTCATGGCATAGGCGTCTAAGTTTATCCAATACAACGTTGTGTGCCTCGTGGGGAGCCGGGTAGGCAGATTCCCACGGCGCTGGGTTTAAGGCGTGGGCCCGCCACCCACGGCATTGGGTTTGCACCCCGATGTGGAGTAACACACCTCGTGCTGGTGCAAGGCTAAACGTTAGGTAATGTAAAAGCTGTGTTGTGACCTCTAGACCGCATTCAATGTACAGAGTGTGGTGGTACCGACGGTTACCGGACAAACTAGAGTGTAGCCGTTTGGCTTCTATCACATCATGTGGGTAAGGATGTACAAACCTTACAGAGTCAAAACTAATCGGTTAGCCATGCTCACGGTCATGAGCGGCATGGTTGTGTTCATTGAGTATAGACTTATGCTTTTAAATGTGTTTATGAAATTGGGATGAGGATTGGTGATTTATGAGAATTATTACGCTTATGACAATGCATATGGTGACTTGTTGCCAAGGAGGGCAGCAAGTAGGAAAATTATTATGTTGATCACTTCTCTACTTGTGATACATGTTTCTAAATTACCGTTGCAAAATTATTGTGAACTAAAATTGGCTTTATGCAAAGTTGAACCTACAAATAGCCATTTCCTTGATTTTAGAGCTCGCATGTAGCATATAGGATTGTCCTTGCCGGTACATTATTTCGGTAATGTACTAACTCTTGCTTGTATGATTATAATCCTTGCTGTAGGTTGAGTGCTACGGGAATTCGTTGCTTCTTCATGATTGATTCTTTAAGGGGTGTACCCCTAGTCGGATTGCCTGTGGTATGGGTAGACAAGCTTCCGCTGAATCATATTATTTGGCCTTTTGGCCTATGTAATCTTAGTTGTATCTAAGTTTATTTCACTTATAATTGTATACCCTATGTTTGTATACCATTGCTAGAGATGAAAGTGTGGACTAGCAATTTTCCGGGGGCTAGTCTGCATGAGTATAGGCTTAGAACAGTTGAGATACATGGAGAGTAGTTCAACCTAGACCATGTCCTCAGAGATATGTATCGTATTTGGTCGCCACCTTCATGTGGTTTGACGGGCATATCTCGCCGTGTGGACTGGTGTAACTATTCTTTCAATTATCTCTTGTGTTCTTAGCCTGGTGTTCGGTTGTTTTGTATTATATTTGGTGATTTGTATGACAAGGTTGCGATGAGGTTGGATGGTTACAGTTTTATTTGGCTTTCTCTTGAGATCCCATCCAACTAGATATTTCGCGTTGTCATACCAATTACCTCTTATAGTGCAGAATAATCGGGTGCCCACAGCGGTGGTATCAGAGCCAATACTGACTATAGGAGCCCCTTAAATTGGTCGTTAGTTTGGCATTCTAAAAGTATTGTGAGAACTTTGCTCTCAGCTACAAACTACTTGTGAAAATAAATCTAGTTCTTATATCTCATCCCTCTCTAAATAAACTACCCTTTCCTATGTCTATATTTTTATTTAAACTCCCATTCTTGTCCTATAGGACCAGAAACCTTTGAAAAATGGTATTTCTGAAAATGTATGTTGAGGAAACTCTTATTAAACTTTCCAAACCAGTACCAAAGTGGTTTAAAAGTTTTAAAATTCCCCTTTGCAAAGTAATTCCAAAATCTAGTGCGACGATTTTTAAATATCGGGTTACAATGGCCTATAGAGTGGGTTTTGGAATAAAAGATGGCCAAACCAAAAAATTTGTTAGAATTAATAGGTTGTAACACTTCACCATGGTACCTCTGTACCAAAAATGAATTTTGCGTGATTTTAATCTTCTCCCATCCCAGTATTTCAAAACTTACCAAAAGACCTAGAATGTATAGTTTGGGGCAGGTTTGGAATTGTTGTGTTTTAACCACTAGATTGTTTGCATAGATGGACCTCCAAAAACTCATATAGCTTCCGGACCTAGTTACCCTCATATCATAAAATTGGAATGGATTTAAACTACTTAAAACTTGTCCTAAAATTTGAATGTTAGTAGTTGTATACGTTTTAAAAATCAGTAGTCAGCATACTTCATAATTTTGTATAGGTCATACTAAACATACTAAAATTCTGAAATTTTTATAGTAGCC
Source organism: Oryza meyeriana var. granulata (assembly GCA_003991445.1). Taxonomy (NCBI): domain Eukaryota; kingdom Viridiplantae; phylum Streptophyta; class Magnoliopsida; order Poales; family Poaceae; genus Oryza; species Oryza meyeriana. Next base: position 139,779 of record RYFJ01000151.1, on the reverse strand, counting down.
TGTAGACTTACCCAGTAGGCATCATGAATTTTTCTGGAATTTTTAGGTCATTGCATCACGGCATAACAATTCAACTATGATGCATGCACATGTTCTGAAATCTGTAGATAGCCGATATGTAAAATTTTGTATAGCCCAAACCATAGGTGTTAAAATTTTGAGCTGTTTCCAGTAGATTGTAGACTCAAATGGGGAGCACCATGAACTAACCTTGAATTTTTAGACCACTACATCACTACATAAAAATTCAAATAGAATACATGGTCATGTTCTGAAATCTGTAATTGACATACTTCATATTTTTGTGTAAGTTAAACCATAGGTGATAAAATCTTGATGTTTTACCAGTAGCTCGTAGACTCTCCCAGTAAGCTTCTGGAATTTTTATGGAATTTTTAGATGACTGTATCATGATCAAATAATCCACACATTAGATATGTTCAGAATCTGGAACCTGTAGGTTACCTACTTAATATATTTGTACAGCCCAAACCATGAGTGAAAAAATAACCATTTTTGGTCAGTAATTTAGGAACCCAGTGAGGAAGCCCTAGGAATTTTATTAGAATTTTTGAACCAGTATGTTAAGAACTAAAATTCGACAAGTGCACTAGCAATTTGCTCCAGCACTGTATAGTCTGTCTTGTTTATTTTTTTCTCCACAAAAATCTATTTGTGTAAAAATTCTAATTCTTTCCCAGAACAAAGAGAAATTTAAGGGAACTTGCATATAAAATTGTTGTAATTTAATCAGGTCTGTAAGATAGCCCTTAGACCCTGTCATTACCAGATAAGTGCATAAGACAAACTCTAGGGTATAGTTGATAAATTATTCTTTACAAATGTAATTAATCATAACTTCTAAAATTTTAAAGGGGGTAGTACCTCTAGTTCGAAGCATAAGTCAAGATGCATCGCAAGCTTTAAGGTACCTAAAGCCTTCCTAAGTAAGATCGACCATACTTGCTAGGTATTAGGTAGGTTTTGCTCCTAGGATTGTAGTAGTTTGATAGTTTCTTTTAGCTTTTACTGGTTCTAACTCATGTATGTCCACCAAATCTTTTTAGGTGAACTTGAGAAGTGTTAGTTAGAAATTGCCTAGGGTTTATCGGTCTTTAATTTAAGAGAGACCATACATTTAGAACTAAAATGTGCCTCTAATTACTATTAGCGTCTCTAAAAACCACTAATGTTGTCTTGCCTAAAGTTGCATCCACCCACATTGAAATAAAAATTTCTAGTTAGTAGAAACCCACTTATCAAGGAAGTTCCATGAGTAAGCTAGGAGACTTTGGTAGGGGAATGAAAATTTTAGAAGCCAAAACAGAGTTAGATAATAAACTTCTGATCTTTGAACCTCCATAGCATCTCGCACCAAAACCCTATTACCCAAAGATCAGACCCTGGATTAGTGGAACCTATTACCATAAGCCTGAACACCTTATTGCATTACCTGTGCCTTGCACCATTACATCAACATATTGCACCGTTACACATGTGCATCATCATAAAAGGACATGAGCAATACATCATAACATGCGAGCATCATCTCACTGCAATCACACATTGCACCATACTCAGCATTGCACCATGACATGGGGGCGTCATCATTTTGCAACCTGCATTGCACCATGCTTTCATGATCCTGCACTGCATCATGCCATGTAATGCACAATACATTCCAGTAATTTTGCATCATGGCAAGCATGTGTAATTGCACCATATCATGAGTTGCATCATACCATCAGGCAATTACATAGCACCATTCCATCTATGCATCACGTCATCTGGTGCATAGCATTCTTTCTCTTGAGATCCCATCCAACTAGATATTTCGTGTTGTCGTACTAATTACCTCTTATAGTGCAGAATAATCGGGTGCCCACAAATATTATATTATATTATTTTTAGGGTTTTGTGTGCTTTTCTCTCATTTCGTGTGTAGTCGACGCTTCAAAAATTCGTCGGACGTCAGATTTTCGCGAAGTTGAAGATGAAGATTGAGGCAAGTCACTCCTTGACCATATTGCTCCTAAATTTAAAAATGTTTTGTTTACAAAATTGCATTGCTAGTGTGCACGATAAAGTGATTGGCCTCGGTTTGCATGTCGAACCGACGGACCTACCCGGTAGTTGCATAAACCCTGTAGGTCTTTGAAACCCTATCCCTTGTCGCTCCACCTCGTGGTACCTCGGTGACCGTGCTCTCTGAGCATGGATTCCAATGGTTCCACCTCCAGCACTATTGTTTGTCGATTTGGAAAAATTTGGGTTTCCAAAGATTTAAAAACCCGACATACGATGTCGGCGAATTTGAGAAACAAAAGTTAATTACGAAAATCCGCGGTGCAAAGTGATCGCCTGTGTGGTGGCACTTCGTATTCGTATATAAGGACCATTTCCTTGGGGAATTCCATCCGAGCATCTCACCGTACGACCACACGGGTGGTATGGGACACCCCTGGCCAAGTAATTAGTAGACCCAGGGTTGGCTTGGTCGCCTTTGGAAGTGGAGTCACCGGGGTAGCAATATGTGATGCACCTGCGGGATCCTGAGTACGAGGAGTCTGGGACTCGCTCGGTACTTGGTCTGGGACCCGTCCAGTTGGCTTCAGGCAATCCTGGAGACACTTTGGAAAGGCCTTGTCGCGAACCTCCCCGCTTGGCCAGTGTGGGAGTAAGCTCGCGTCATGTGGGTAAAGCGTGCAATCTTTGCAAAGATCTAATGAACTGTTCGAACAGCCGTGCCCACGGTTACGGGCAATGTGAGGTGATTCCTCTAGCGTAGATTTGTTTGCCAAGGTTTGCGAAAGTGATTTGTGGTTTGGGAATCGTTACCAGAATCGGCCTTAGTGGCTGATGGATGACCTGTATGGTCTGAAACGGGGCTGTGTGACTCGGGATGTCGAATGACATCATAGATTAGGCTTCCCGAGTGGAAGCGGTATAAGTTTGAGTTGAGATTAAAGAATGGCTTGAGGAGCCATCGAGATAAGTTATGTGATGAGTTATGAATGGCTCGAGGAGCCGCTGAGATGAGCATGAGATGATGTCTTGGATAGGACGAAAGTGAAAGATGAGAATACATCCTGGTGTGGACGAAATTGAAAATAAAGTAATAGATGAGTATACAGTGGAAGCTGCTTGAAGGCGGATCCACTAAGCCGCTGTCATGGTTCGACAGGCGGTATAAGAATACCTGAGATCAATTAAAACCTATTTCGTCCGCTTGAGTTGTTGAAAAGCAATTCGCAGACAGGATCAAGGCGTGAGCCTCCTTCCACTCACATTGAGACAACCCACACTTAGGTTTTTTGAAAATATTTTCAAATGAAAAGTTTTGTGAAATAAACCCCAACCTATCTTTGATAGCCTGCATGTTTCACGTATTCCGTGACTTGCTGAGTACGTAAGTACTCAATCCATATCTTTTCTCCCCTCCTTTAGGAAGAGTGAAGATTGAAGTGAAGATTAGGGTTTCCTTCTAGTCCAAGCCGTTGCTTGTGGATTGGGTTCTCGCTGCGCTGTCGTTCCGCTGCTGTGGTTCTGTTTGCCGGTTGCTGCTCAGGGCTTGCCTGAAGTCGCAACTTATAAGGTATAATACATATATGTATCTATTTAGTTATTTGTTGTGATACATCTCGGTTGACCGCGGGTATCAACTTGGTTTCCTGGGACTGGTACCGGCATCGTGGTTCCATGGGAGTTGGTTCACGCCAATCTTCTGCGGCGCTTTCTCTCCGGTATCAACGTACGGGGATACCGGGAAGGGAGCGCTACACAGCAGTTTGTCCAGTTGGATCGAGTGTGGCTTTCTTTTCATTGTCGTTGTTGATGCACGCACCATTGCCCTCTTGATCCTATCTCGTAGCCTTTCTAGCAACTCAACATGTGTCGTCGCAATCTTGCTACACATCCTCACACTTTTGTGGACTCTTGACCAATGGTTGTTTGTTATCATCACGTCTGTCTATTTGCATTACCATTTTGCGGGTATGTTTCTATCTACTCTTTTCTTCATTGGCTTGGTTTGATCTTATTCTAGTCAGTCTTGATATCTCTGAATCATCAAAGTGCCGAAGAACAATTTGTGAAGGCTTTTGAAGCACCACTTCATTGAGCGGGAGATCATTTGGAACTTTTTTTTATTTAGCACGCTTCGACAACACAACAAGCTTGGACTTTAGATTTATACTAGTGTTTATCCTAGCATTTAGTTTCAAATGCACTATTATTGCATAAACATTGCATTTGAGTTGGGGTATTAAGGATGTCAGGGGTGGTTTAGTCAATTCCCATATCTTGTACATACTCCCTTCGTCCCAAAATAAATCAACTCCTAAAAAGTCAATCCAAAAAGGAAAGGAAGTAGGGGAAAGATGTTAGAATCAGAGCCAAACAGATTATATTTGTAGAGAAATGCAAACTCAAAATAAACCAATTCTTACCTATCATCGATCCGCAAATCGAGAAATTTTTTCTTAAATACCTCTTACCTACCCACCAACATATACTACTCCCTCCATTCCAAAATATAAGGATTTCTAGTTTGTGTAGCAAATATTAAGATTGGGTCAAAATATTTCTTTTTAGTCACTTCAATTGTCAATTTTTGAATTGCTTAGGTTTCCTTTTTAAGCTTCTAATTGGCTTTAGAATCATTGAAATGATATGAATCATGAGAATTAGTGCAGGAATCCTTATATTGTGGTACAAAATTTGAATTCTAGAAATTCTTATATTTTGGAATGGAGATAATACTTTTCTATTAATGAGGGGTATTTTGGTCTTTGCGGTCCAAAAGCTAAGAGTAAAAAATAGAAAATAAAAAAAAACATAGACCCAACTATAAAATTAAACTCTAAAATTCAAATTCTAACAACAGCTTATAGGGTTGCCTGGTATTGTTTGGTTTAAGATAAAGAACTGAAGGTTATATGTTACCAAAATTTTGGCATTTTGAAGGCAGCATTACCGGCATTTCTGGCTAGCAGATCCTATGGAATAGAAAGTAGGAAAAGCTGTTTTTCTATTAACATTGGACAAAATTTTGATAGGGAACCAAAATGATGTAAACATTTATTGGTATTCTCGAAATTTTGGTAAACTCGTTTGGGCATCAATCCAATAGGCGCTTTGAATATATAACGCTACGATCCTATGTGACATATGGCTCAAACTCTTAGTTAAGTGATTTAATCTTCTAACTTTAGTCTTGATAAGAAGTGAACAAGATGCCTCATCCTAAAAATCATAGTCTACTCAAACTTCAGCTCAAAGAATTATTGAGGCTGGAGGTACACACCTTCATCAAAAAGAACTCGAAGCCAGAGACGTGCCAAACAAAACGTACAGGTCCTTGAAACGAGTGAAAACAGTGGGGAGGCTACTGGCATGTTCAGTTTGCTACCATTTTTAACCACATCAAACTTTAGCATTGCAAATTTTGGTAAGCTAGCAATCCAAACATATCCCAAATATTCTACCATTTCTTACCATGCCAAGATTTGGTGATTCTCTAAAAGCTTCTTTACATAACACCATAAAGAATATTTGGCAAAAGTAGCAAACTAAACAACACCCCATGTACCTTAATCCTATCAAATTTTGGCATTACCAAACTTAGCCAAATTTTGGTATTGCCAAATTCGGCAGGTCAATTTTGGCATCAAAGTAAACAAACCCTGCAATCCTCACGTGAAGCATACGCAAAAGCCTTAAAGCCTGATTTCACATTGCCAGCCGCTGAGCCGCCGGCGAGACGGCGAACCGATCCATCAACAGATGTGGCCGAGTTCACGAGTCAGGCGGCGAGCCACAGAATAACGATAGCTGAAGGAGTAAGCCACAATATGTATTCTGATCGCATCACATGATTGAACATTACTAGTTAAATAAGTAGGCAACACAATATTATATGGGCTCCTCTGATCTGAAAGCATCGATTTCACTGGAAGGAACGAATTCCTGCATTAAAATTATTTCCCGTTCTCCAAAGAAACGATATCTGGACAAGTATTATTTTATCAGTACCCAATATGACATTCACTGCAGGGTTCCAGAATCTTTAACTCAACAAACGAAGGCACTTTCCCCATAATGTATCTTCTGGCTGCCTCGAGAGCTTTTCGCGCTTCCAAGAGCATTCGCCCATCGTCAAAAGGTCCTTCTCATAGAAGTTGGCTGAATCTTTCTCATAGAAGTTGGCTGTATCTAGCGTAATGCATTTAAGCGACTGTGTATTCTCAAGAATGTGACTTATTAACTCAATCATGCTCTTTGTAGAATTGAAACCGGTTATCATCACATACTGGAGCTTGTCATGTCGGCGATGCAGAAATCGCCTCAAATCCGGATGTTCCCCATCAAGAATCGAATCACGCCTTAGACATCACTGCTTTACCTGCATAGGATTAGTAGTAGTTATTCAGTAAACCTTGGTCATATCCTCCTCAACAAGTGCAATCACTACTAATGAATCTACAAGCTTAAAACAATTTATCATGAAAAGCCCACACCGAGTTGCTGCTGTTGGCTTGTGAGTGCAAGAATACTCATGAAGCATCACACATGTTTTCTACTCAGTCAGCTTAGAGTGTATTTAAGTACTAAACTGCTAATTCAGTCACTATATGTAATCTATTGCGAGAAACTATATTAAGAATAACTACAACTAAACCAATTTATCCTGCCAATTTTGCTAAGAGGAGGCCCCCAAAGGCCCAAACTGCAAGCATAAACTGAATTTTCATCACTTATGCTCTAGGAAACATTGAGAAAGTGACAAACAAGCAAGATGAAAGTCTCCAAGGCAGGGGAAGAATCCAAGAAAGAAACCAGAGAAAAGAAATCATAGCTGGGAAGTAAGGCCAATAATTCAGAAAGATAAATTTCCAAGAACTTGAGGTGGAGGAACTTGATGGGCACCATTGGTGTACTGATCATCTGAAAGAAAAGAAGAGATGCCTCAGGATTAATCATATGTTTCATGCGCACGTATGACATGCATCGATCACCAGCCTGTAATTAATTGTAGTTATAAAGCAACTTGATAGCACATAGAAAACACTAATGCATACCTCATCAGTAGATGACACGATAAGTGATTCAACATTTGGCATAATGGATGGAAGCTCGGTACGAGCATAACAGACTGTGTTGGCTTGTTTGTAACCCATCAGCCTTATGTATTTGACCTGAAGTGGGTCTCCAAGAGAGATTTGTACTCCGACGTCCCAATAGATAAAAGTGGAGAGTTTGGGAGCATCTATCTCTATCACCTGTAGCATTTGACATTTTGTAACCTCGAGGTACTTGAGCTGCTGCATCCGGCAAGGTACCTTGAACTGGATTATATCATTGCAATCAGAAATTACCAATCGCTCCAAAGCAAATGAATTGGAAAGGAACTGCCCTAACTCCTCTCCACAAATATGGACTTCACATAGATGCAAGCTTGTCAAGCTGTTGCAACCAAGAGTCACTGTAGGATGAAAAGCACAGGAGTAGAGGAAAAGTGACTGAATTGTCCCTCCACCTGCCTTATTGGATAGAACTGAACATGGGAAGTTGTATTCTGTCCTTTTTTTGCATGAAGACATCTCCAAGGAGAGTTCTTTGATCCCAGGTTTGATAACAGTTTCAAGCCATCTGTCAATAACAGCTCCACTTATTTTTGGACAGGGGAACAGTCGTAGTTTAAGTACTTTCACCCCAATGCCAGAGTGGTTTTTAATAATATGGTCAATTTTGCTGACAGCATGGCTTTCCTTGTCATTCCCTTTAAATGCTGACTCATACAAAGGCACTTCTTCCGCATCCAAACCGAGTTTTCTCTTAATCAAACCTAGTGTTTCGCTATTAAATATAAGGATTGGATAGTGTCTCCAGCAGCGTAGAAATCCATGCGATACACAAGCAGCACGAGCGGCATCTTTCAATGGCATAAAAGAACATATATGACGCAAGATATCCTGGAAACACATGTTTGAAAAATTCAACATTCAGAGGGTAACAGTAATGCTGGCTTCACTTGGAACAAACAGAAGGACAAGCTCCTTAGTAGATATACTTAAACTGTTACTAGTGGATAGTGACCAGTACTAAATGCGAACCAAGTGCTTTCTTAAATTGCGATATATGCTAGGTACCAAAAGACCCCTATAAGTTATAAGTGTATATACATTTTGCTCGTCAGGACATTTAACCAAACTTCATAACACCTGGTACTCCTTAGTCCTTACATATGACAGCAATCCACAAAAAAGTTAGCATCACAGGTCGTCTTCATGATAGGTAAAAGTTCATGTCAGGAAGTAACAAAAGAGTTGCTACAGAAGTAACCTGGTAATAATTAATTGCCACAGCCAACTCCTAAATGACCATATTATGTCATCTGGTGATTGATATAAAGAGTAACAGAATCCACTATCAATACCAGGCATTATTGTGGTCCTTTTGCGCTACTCTGCATGCTACAACTAAGGCCCTTTGAATCCCTGCACCTAACCATACTTTTTAACTAGGTGGACATCTACTGCTCCTTAAATTGCATTGTTATAGTCGAAGGGAGAAATCCATAAGCATTTGTGTCAAGAACAGACGAGACAATGAAATAGTATTCATCAAAATTCATCAAATGGGAAAAATTTTTGTATGTCAATAACTTGGACACACTTCTCACATATGCAACTAAATTTTATAACCTCTCATCTATTATGTAGAATTTTCCCCATAATGGCATATGCGAGAAGCGCACTAACAGAGTAGTGTCTAGTGACAAATGTGGGAGGTTGCAAAAATTAGTGTATATATGAGAAGTGGACATTCACTACTAGTGGCATTAGAATTCAGTTTACGCACAATACTCTGAAAACTCAGTTAGATAGTTTGCCAAAACATTGTTGTTTAAATATGGGTTCACCACCAAATTCCTACAATCTATCCCCTCTGAGAAAAAAAAAATCCTACAACCCAAGCACACCAAAACTTAGCAGTTTTTGATAGTACACTTAGCAATTCATACCTCTGGAAGTTTATCGAGTGGGAGTTCTGGCATTATTTCCACATACGGTGCATCAATTATTTTTGCAGATGTGCCCAATTCATCTGGAGATAGAAACCAAATATTAGAGACTGAATTTGTTACTGTAATTGAAGACTTACAGACAAGAACTACTAATTTGAATAAACCAAAATAAGGTGAAGATTTGAGCTTAGACCAGACAAGAGTTAAACAATTGACTTTTGTCTCGATTGCATCCCCCCCTAAAAAAACGTCTCATCCAGGAAAAAAGAAACAGTTTTTCTCTCTAGAAACAGTATAATCCAACGACGATCTCTCTATAGGAAGGTAGATAAAAAACTGAGGACGGGAAACCATACTTATTTGAAGTTAACGGAGGAGCTGCATCGTCCTGCACTTAGTGGCACGGGTCTCCATGGTTCCACCCGGCCGCTTCCGCTTGCCGTCCATGTATATACTCCAGACGCGAGGAAAGGAGATCCGACCGCCGACGGGCGAGATTACCCCCAAACGGCGGCAAATATTGCCTCTTGAGTGTTTGAGAATCAAAATCCAGGGGCGCTGTATTTGATTCTCTTCTTCTTTTGCCTCCCGAGTTCAGAATTTAAAGGAGTTGGCGGTTAGTAACAGGCATCCCGCGTTCGAATCGGAAACCGAGTCGAAAGACGGAGCAATCGGGACCGGCAAAACTGAAAAAGGTGAAAAATATTGCAGGGAAAACAGAAACTATCACTAGACAAAAAAATCGGGAACAGAGAAAAACTCACCAGGTTTAGCCCGCGTCGGCATCTGGGATCGGCGGCGACGGAGCTCGGGTATACAGTTCTACACTCGGCACGGGGGCGCTCGGGTCTGGAGCTCCTCGGCGCTACATGCGGCGCAGGATTTAAAGTCGCGGCAGGTCCCAGCGCCGCCGCAGTGGAGAACCACGGTGAGCGGCGGCGATAGGAGCAAGGCGATGACGGCGTCGGGTGCTCGGGAGGTGAGCTCGACGGGAAGGGGAAGGTGGTGGGGGGTGGGGACACGTTTCACTCGTTCGATGGCTCAGATTAAACACACGTCAAATCAAATGGCCCAGAATGCAACATGGCCCTACTTCAATGGGCTCTTATTCGGCCGAGGCCCATACTTCCCCCATCTGTAACTCGCTCGTCGGAGGCGACGGCCATGGCTTCGCCAGAGCTCGCCGCCGGCGACGGCAGCTACGACTTCCACCTCCGCTCCCTCTCCGCCGCCTCCAGGGACTCCGCCGCGGCTGCCGACCCCGCCTCCGACCCCAACCTCCTCGAATCCGTAAGCGCGTCTCCCTGCAACACCTTCTTTCCTCGGGCCCTTCCCCTTGGTCTTCGAATCAGGGGTGGGATGTTCACGTTTGGTTTGTGGATTTGTGTGCCTTGGCGACGTGAAGGTGAGGAGGGTGTGCGAGATGTGCAAGGAGGCCAAGGGAGCCAGCGACGAGATGGTGGCGCGGGCGTTCCCGGTGATGAGCAAGCTGTTCCAGCGCTGCGCCGCCGCACCGACGCAATCCGTGGCCTCCAGCGGCGTGCTGCTACTTGTAAGCTGTGCTTCTGTTCACTGATGTGATGAATTTTCCCCCATCCTGGCTGCCAATGTGTTGTTCTTACATGTAGACGGAGTGTGATATCTTTGAAATGTTTTGGTAGTTTCGTGGAATGTTTGCATCTTTAGGGTTGAGCTTGCTGTAGCGTTAACGGTTAAGCTTATGATCTCCGTCTGACACCCATATAATCATTCTCACGGGACAATTGTTGGTACATCGGATTATTAATGTACAAACATACTTGCATAACAACTTGTCTATTAATCCATACTGTATTACTGTTCCCTGCGCAGACCATTCTGCAGTTCTTCCTGGATTTTGGGGAGGCAGTCCTGCATGATGCTGATGGTAGCTTGAAAACCTTCTTCCGCTCTTGCTTAAGTAGGTAATATTTTTCTCTGCATATTTTTCTTCTTGTATTGTGCATACAATTGTTTGATTGCTTTCAGCTATTTTTTTTCTTGGTGATAGGGAGTTTGCAGATCCTATTGTTGCAGAACGCACGCTTGAATTCCTGATAGTTAACAAGACAAAGATCCTGAGCTCTTTTCCCACATTAATTCCACAGGTGCCATACCATGAAATGTTATACAGAACTATCATTATCAAAATATCTACATCTTATATCAACTACCATGCATTGCACTGTCAATTAGAATAGTTTTGCATAAATGTAGCTCTAGGCTTCTGCTGGCAAGGACCAATGAATCAAGCAAATTTCTTGAAAAGATCTCAATCCAATTTCCTCCTTCAGTTTTTTTTACTTTTCTGTTTTGTTCTCTTTCCAGATTACTATTTAATGATGTTAATATTTGACCTTGCTTGTGTAATGCTGTCATATGCAGTTTTTTCCATTGTTGCTTGAAGCTAATTGGCATCAAATGGTGAGAGGTATACCGCACTCTAATTGCTTCACGAACTCCTCACATATTTGCTGATATTTTACTAAATATGAAGAAGTTCATTCTACCTCTTTCCAGCAATCCAGTTGACCTATCTCACTTGGTTTTCCTTTGTTTAGATCTGAGAGGAAGTTCTCAGAAGTGCTTCCGTTAATGATGTCAGCAGGATCTTTTCTTCCTCTCTTCCTGTCCCTTATGGATCTTCCAAGTAAGCCTGCTGATTCCAGACTTTCAGAATTTTCCTCTAGCTTCTTTTGACCGTACAAGGCTGTAAACTTCATGATTTTAGCAGCTAATTAGCCAACTTAAATTATGATAATGTTATTAAACTGTTGCATGTGCTGACTGCTAACATCTGGGGCACATCTCTCGCAACATGTGAGATGTGTGTAATGCGTATAACATGCTGCTCCTGAGGATGCTTATCCTGTACTGTTATGCTTTTTTTAATTAGTTGGTTTCAACTGTTCTATTACTTACTCATGGAACAAAACAGTGTTAGTGGTAGCATTGGAAAAGGTGGAAAGAAGTTCTGGAACTCTCATTGGTAGTAGTATAGCTACTATACAGAAGAGTGCTGCACCTGAGGTTGATTTTCATAATGATTTAACCTAAAAGCTGTGAATGAAATGTCACCTATCTCAAAATTAATAAGCTCACTATCTTTTTCTATCCTACAGATGCTACTTGCATTAATGGATGAAGCATACACTGGTTCTTCTATAGAAGATGCCAGTGGCAATTTAGGTTCTGATGATAGTGGTCCTCTAGACCTTTCTGACCCAATGTTCCTTGATCTTCTAAAAGATGAGAATGATGGTATTGCTGTAAGTACTTCCTCTTTGAAGTATATGTTTTCTGTTCTTCACTGAATGCCTTGATCTAGTCTTATCATTTTCTGATGTTTTCCTCAGGCAAAACATTGGACATCTCCTACGATATCCTCAACCTTACAGGCAGCAGTTAACAGCCCACAATCGGACAGATTAAAGCAGTCACTGAAAATGGCACCTCGTTTTCTTACATTATATTTTGCAACAGCATTGCGGGATGTTAATGACTGTAGGTTGCCTATCTTTGTTAATTGCTATACATGCTGACGACCAACATATTGTTGATTTGACCCTCTATTGTTTGTCGGTTCAGCACTCCTATGTGCTCTGATTCCTGTAGTTATGTCAAGATATGCTGCAATGTTCCCTGACAAAGTATACTCTTTCGAGGTAGGCAACTGGGTGCATTATTTCATTTTCCCATTGTGTCTAATACTGATGCGTAGTAACTACAGTACTATAGTAAGATCATCAGGAAAAGTTTTGTCATAATGGATGTCTGGTATTCCCTATCCCAGTTTTCTTGATTGAACTGAAGTGCTTACTTGCATAGGAAACTAAATTTTACCGAGCAATTACTAATTAAGAATCAACTCAAGAAAAAAAATTGAGGATACACCCATCTATTTGGATATACTGCTTATCCAGTTTTTTAGAAGTAAAATTATTGATTGCTAAAGCTATCCTAAAAGTTTAAGATTTGTGGAACATCTACTGATATACATGGAAAACTGATATTTTCAATCATCTACATTATGCTGGAAGTATTTAATGAACAAAATGGAATAAGTAAATCATGTTTTCATATTTTCTTCACATCATCTGTACCTCCAGTCCAAAAGGATAGTATATGTTCGTATGGGGATTTATGTTTGGTTATTTTGATAATTTTATATCAACCTTTTAACAGGTTCCTTGCTATAAAATTTCTGTAGGTGAGGAAAAGACTTTCAGATTTCATATTGGCAGCATTCCAGCGCTCCCCTGACATCATTGCACTGCTAAAGGTACTGGGTATAGATTTTAACTGGACATACATATACATATCAGTTCTCTGAACCAATATGCCATGTTTGTAGCATTTCTTTTTCTGAGAGTGAATGTTTGTAGCATATCTAAACAACAAAGTAAACACCTCCTTTTTATGGTTCCATTAAAAATTTTGCATAAAAATTTCAACCATTCTGCAGAAGCCCATTACGGACAGACTTGGGGAGGCTCATGATAATCCTGCAAAGGCAAGCATATGTTTGAAGTACATTTGATTATAAAAAATTCACCGAACTGCTAATTTTTACCTGCTCTATTGTCCTAGTTCTGATTTATCTTAAATAACTAATTCTCTTTCCGCTTCAACTGAGTTTTGTGATCGAATGTGATTTACACAGACTGAACTAGCATTGCATTTGTGTTGGGCCATTGGTGAGCACGGAGCTGGAGGGGAAAATCGCAAAGATGTAGCTCGTGAACTGTTTGAAAATTTGGAGTTGCTGTTATATGAAAATCTGGCCACTAGGTAAATCTGGTCAAACCGGTCTTCTTTTCTAAACATACATGGCATCACTTTTGACTGACCTCTTTTTATCTCTTGTTGTGAAGTCGTTTGGGATTAAGTCAGGACACAGGATTTGATCCTATGGGTGCATCTTCTAGAAAGTCATCCCAAGCTAGGCTCCTCTGCTTTGTGGTGACTGCCATTGCAAAGCTAGCAACCTTCCATAATGAGTTGCTTCCAAGAGCACGTGTATCATTGGCTAAGGTAGTGTGCTAATCCTTCCAGTTTAAGGAATATTAAGGTTCGCTAGATTACTATCACCCATCATTTCATCGTTTGAGCTTGTTACTTGCTTTCGTACAGGTCGCTCGTTCCCGAACCTCAGACAGGAGAGTGTGGCAACGTGCTTGTGACTATTTAGGTCTCATGAATGAACCAGCCATTTGTTTATCTGTACTGGGACCATCCACCGCACAAGGAAATGGTCCTGGTATTGTGAACTGGAGTGAAGGAGGATCAAAGATGGTAGCTCACATTCCATTCTACCTTTTAGCCAAACAAAAGGGTAAAAACTGTTTTAGCACTTAACCAGTTAAATGTGGAATAATCATCCTTTTATGTTCTTTACGGCACAATATGTTTGCTAGTGTGGCAGAATGTACCTGCATCTTTCTAGGGATAAAATCCATAAGTGGTATAAAAATCTAGTTCTTTTAAAAAAAATTCCCATCCTGAGAAATCTAGTTCGTAAGCCTTATGTATAAAGAACACGTGAGTTACTCCAAAATTCAAACATGTTTTGCAGGTGCACCGGTTCATGACTTTTCATTTGACGATCTCCTCCCCACATAATGAAAATATATACTTTCATGATGAAGTTCCAAGTGGCGCCTTTTATGAGTTTATCCAGTTCATTCTTCAGTCTAAAAGTTAGCTGAGTTGCTTTGATGAGGCCTTTTAGTTTCTGGGAACTGAAAGGTACATGGGGGTGAACAGGCAGAAGCACTTGAGTATGTCCATGTAGTGATTGTCGTATATTTGTACTTCTTTTGAAGGATAAACAGTGATGCAAAATTAAGATATCTGACTGGCGTACATTTTTATCAAGGAATCGTAAATCGGTGTGCTGTTATGTTTGGGATAGGACTGTTCAGATAGAATAAAGTCCAAGGCAATGAAATGAAAGTTATACTATTACACGGCTCTGCATTTTTATCAAGGAATCGTAAATCGGTGTGCTGAAAGGTGTTTTTTTCAGCACTAATATCAAAATCAACTGCTGCTAGAAACTGAGAAATTAGCATTGCCTTCATTGAAGCAACAAGGGAAAACTAATAACAAGCACATCACGCACAAATTTTGGAATGAAACACTGATCAAACACTGGAGAGCACTAGAAGTATTAGACAAGGACACAGATCTCTATTCTGCAACTCCTACAAGCTAGCTAGGTACTGGGAAGTCTGAACAACAGCAAGAACAACACAAATTACAGATCAAATTACGATTTTTTTTTTGTACTGGAACCCTAATCACTGGTAGCAGCATCCGAGAGGCGAACATAAAGAGGAAGTCAATACCCGAACCAACCGCCCTTGCGTAGTGGTGACACATCTTCTTCAACATTTTGCAGGAACTGAATCACTTGTTGAAATTTCCCGAATTTGCGGAAAAACTAGCGAAAAATAATCCAAACTATTGACACCACATGGCAAGGAGAGTCTGAGGTGCGTTCTTGACTTCCCACTGATGAAAGCTCCAAAATTTTGCTGCTCCTGCAGAAGATGATCAAACTCATCAGAATTCATCAGAGCAAATTCACAGAATTCTCGCTGAGGCAATCTTTGCAAGTGTTCTGAAGTGATCTGATGCATGTGTACCTCAAATTCAAAGCACAAGAAGCTTGTTTGATTCAATGAAGCTACTGCGGATTGCTCTCGCCGGAGACGGCCGCCTTGATGCGCTCCACCGTGCAGGCGATGAGGCTGTTCACCGTCGCCACCGAACCCAGCGAGAGCTTCGCCGTGGGGACGGAGTCGACCAGTATCTGGAACGCCACCGTCAGGAGGGACCCGCCCGAGCCGACGCCGCCGTCGGCGCCTTGCAAGCCGTCTGGCGCTGGCCCGTCCGGGAGGATGGCGAAGCCCGACGGCAGCAGCGCGACGTAGTCCGGGTCGCCGCCGTTGAGTACGACGTTCATCGCCACCACGTCCACCGGCGCGTAGATGACGTAGGAGCCCGATGCGTCGGTGCAGCTCTCTTGCAGGATCAGCATGTTGCTCTGGTTCGAGTTCGAGCTCTGCATTGTATTTGTACATGAGACTGATCAGCACATCATAGCATTATCGCATGCACGTATCATGCATATTGATCTAGATGAACTGCTACTAACATTGACACGAAGAAGTGAGACGCAGTTGCCTTGATCCCGGCCATTGGCGATGTGAGCCATTTCTTGAACGATGCCGCCATTCGAGAGGATGTCCCACTGCAATTTTTGTTAGCAAAAAGTACTAATTAATCAAAGCAGTTTTTATAAAGAAAGTATAACTTTCGATCAATGCACCAACCAAGGACACATATATACGTGACACCAGAATTTGAACCCTAATGGGTGGAGTCATGCAGTCGATCACGAGTTCACAACGTACTCCACTGCCACATAAAATGGTGCTTCCCCACCGTGTTGAGTAGGTTACCTCGCTGCGAGAGGATTCGTCGCGGAGGAAGTCAAAGACGCGCTTGGAAGGGACGGGGAGCCAGAAGGAGGTAGCGGCGTTGAGGACGATGCCGGGAGGTCGGCCGGGGTCGTCGACGCTCTTCCTCGTCATGACGCGGACGTCCTCGGCGCCGCTACCGGACAGCGTCGTCCACTGGTGCGCCACGGACGCCGTCACGCCGCCGCAGAAGCTCATCACCATCCTCTCCGCCAGCTTCAGCATGCTCTTCCTCCCCTCCGTGCTTGTGATCACTGCATGCAACAAACACATGCTCTCTCTCGATCGGTTAGTGATCATCGATCGAACGTCTGAATTTCGTTTGGATCAAACTGAAACTAATTAGCTGCTTACCGCCGATGTCGCTGGTGGGGATGTTGCTGGCCATGACGCTGGCGAGGCGCTCGCACTGCCGGTCAAGCGTGCCGACCCACCGCCGCGCCCCGAACGCCAGACCCGAGTTCACCAGCAGCTTGTAGATGTTGTGCACCGACCTGTCATCCACCTCCACATGCTCCACCCACTTCACCTGATCAATGCAGAGGGTTTGCAATATCACCGATATGCCGGCCAATATATCCGAAATTCCTGTTTATCGGTGAGCCCCAATAAAACTTAATATCCGCCAAAAATTTCGGCTCTTTTTGAATTTAGCGCCAGAAAACTTAATATCCGCCAAAAATTTTGGACCTTTTTGAATTTGCTATATCATCTAATTTAAAGATTATATATTTGTTGTTTTTATACCAAATGGTTTGGATATAGTTTCCTGAACAAATTGAGTCTTTTTTACAGTTTCAACCGAAATTTTTGCATATCGCCGATATATCCGATATTCATGTTTATCGGTACCTCCGATATTTTTTCAATATCGATAGTGGAAACCTCTGGCAATGCATATATATTCAGTTTCTGAACCACCAAACACAAGCGCAGATAGATATAGCTTCTGATTTCTGAACCAGACAAGAATAATTTTGAAGAGAACCAACACAAAATCTGTGTGTGTGATATAGGCTGTGATATATCACCTTGGAGTAGCCATTGGGCATTTCTTGGATGAGGCAGCCTGACGGCCTGCGCCGACACTTGAGGACAGGGCTAGGGCGCAGGCTGTCCAGCGAGACGTCGACGACGGCCCAGTTACCATCTGAATTCTGCTTGCAGTACCTCACGAAGTAGCTCTCTCTTGTCGGCACCAGCGGCGAGGGCACCTGAAACTCCACTGACATCTGCAGAAATAGTCCGATTACAAATGCCCCATTTCATTGACGAATATATACACGCGTACGATTGAATTCTTTGGTATTGAATACGCCATAAAATTCAGAAAAGAAATGAAACTGAAGCCAAGCATGAACATATACCACTTGCAATGCACCATTGTAGTTCCCTGCGACGCCGGTGGACAGCACCTCCAGCGTGGCGGCCCTCGACACCATGTTCGAGAACACTGCCGCATACTGATTCTGCATATTTCGATCAGAATTTGAACAAAATTCAGAGCAAGCAAGCACAAAGGATCACCAAAGCTAAAATTCAGACAAAAAATTTGATGCATCTATAGTAACCACTAGCTGCATGCGTGTGTGCTTGCTTACCGCGTCCATGAGGATCTCGACGAGGTTGGCGTGCGTCATGATGACGACGGCGCTGTCGCGAGACGCCTCTGACCGGAGGCCGTACTGCTTGGGTCCGAGCCCCCGGGGGAACATGCGCGCGTACTCCTCCTCGTTGAGCGTCTCCGTCGCCGCCGGCGCGTCCAGCCCCGGCGCCGCGCTCCAGAGCGGCTCGTCCAGCTGCGCCATGCGAACCAGCTCCTCCATCGCCGCAACGGCCAGCTCCACGATCATCGGCTTGTCCACCTCCGACTGCACCCCGCGCAGCAGCTCCCCGGCGCTGGCCCCGCCGCCGAACATGTCCGGCACCACCCCGCCGTACGGCACCACGGGGAGGTCCAGCGGCGCCGCCCGCGACGCCGCCGCCGCCAGCGGGTTCGACAGCACCGGGAACGGGACCATCGGCTTGCCCACGTACTTCGCCGCGATCGCCGATATCCTGTCGATCTGACGAACACGGCACGATCCAAGATTTGATGCGATGATCTATTCGATCAGCATGATGCGATGCAATGGCAGCCATGATCGATTGAGATGGTTAGTTACCTCCTCGCGGAGGCGGGCGTTCTCGATGCGGAGGTGGTGCTCGTCAAAGGACATCTCGCCGAGGGCGGCGGGGCCGCCGCAGTTGGGGCAGGAGGCGCTGCTCAAGGCCTCCTTGTACCGCATGTTCTCGGCGCGGAGCTTCTCGTTCTCCGCCCGCAGCTGCGAGTTCTCCTGCCTCTCATGCTGGTTCTGCACATTCCCATCCAAATCAACACCAACACATCAAATCACACCATTAATTCACAATCTTTCAACTGATCATCACATTTACAAACACGATTAGTTGCAACAGATCGATCATGACAGTGTGTTCGATCGTGCAAACTGTTCATGCACACGTAAGCGTTGCGAGCTACTAGGTGGCAGCAGTACACTGTACACGTATACAGCTAGGTCAGCAGGGTAGGGGGGCGGGGGGGTTTGACTACGGAGGACAGACGCGTCGCCTGCCACATTTGGCAGTGTGCATGCAGAAGCGGACATGGGGGTGCGTGGGCAAGCTTTGTCCAGTTATAGTAATACACCATGAATGCGTCCTGCAGGAGCTAGGTCAGAGGCTTAAATGAAGTGGTTGTGACGACGAAGACGACGCTCTCTCTCCCTAGCTCGGCTCATTGAGCTCGCCTTCTTTCCGGCCGAAATTTTCTCAACCAGAATGCATTGCATTTGCACTTGCACGCACGCCCTGATTACACGTACATGTGTCTCTTTCCAAAAAGTAATGTGTACTACTACTACAATTGAAAGAAAGATTAGCAGATGAACAAATCAATTGATTTTTTGGATTTCATCGGTTGGGTGAGATTAATCAAAATTTCACCTTCATTTGCGTGCGTTTATTCTGGAACCAGAACTTCACTTGGAGAGGCTCCAGCCCAAGCTCCCGGCTAAGCTCCTTGCGCTGCTTGTCGTCTGGGTGTGGGCATTCCTTGAAGAATCTGATCAAAATCAGAGATTTCCACAAGAAAATATGAGATCTTGTGAGTGATCAATTAGTTGTACGAACGAATGCATCAAGAAAATTAAATTAAAGGGGAAAGATAATTGAAGTTCAGTTGAGCGTGTGAACGCAAAAATCGTGCTACTTCGTTCTTGAATAATGCTTCGTCTTCCGTTTTGTTTGGGGGGAGTGCAAAAGAACAAAAACGGTTTTGATCGAGATGAGTCAACTTGTGCAATTCGTCCAGGGGAAATGGACGAGCAAAAGAAATCAATTTGACTCCTACGCGAGCTTACATCAGTCCATGAGAAATAAAGGCAGTTTGTAACCAGCTGTTTTATTTGTACTCATCTCCTCATTAATTTCAGTAGACTAACACAGCATTTTATGCGTAATTTTCTGATAACATTCCAAGAACAAACCATTTCTATTATCTAAAAGCATTCCAGTAACAAGCTGGGCAAAATTAAGGTGAAATCAAACATTTATGGCATTTCTAACCAAAGTATTAAGGAATATCAGAAGAACAAATACAACTAAGTAGGAGTATATGATGATCTAAGAGTAGTAAAGTGTATTACGCTTCCATCTCCTGGATCTGGTGCTGGGTGTGGCGGTGGTAGCGCTTCTTGCGCGGCCGCTGGTTGGGATCCTGGTCATCGACGGAGACGCCGTCGACGTTCTCGCTGCCGGACTTGCTCTCGAACTCGTCGCCGAGCGGGTCCGACGCCCGGCTGCGGATCATGTTGTCGCCGCTCTCCGCCGTCGTCGCCGGGATCTGGTCCAGGAGATGCTGCTGCTGCTGGAACGCTTGCTGGAACTGATGATTATCCAGCAAGTTTGGCTGCAAATTTTGGAGCAGAATTAATTAAAGATTAATGTTGTGTTACATAAAGAGCAAACTACCAATTTGGTACCACAGATTACGCCTTTACAGTAGTAGTATCTATTTATTCCGTGCGTTTCATACATCACATATGCATTAAATATATACTAGACAAAGGGGGAGAAGTTTAAAGTTATAGGAAAAAGATAGAACAGAAAATTAATTGTATATATGCACAAGCCATATGTATGAGTTTGCCATTTCTGCAAGGAAAAAATCTGATGTGTTTCATACTTCATACAAACACCAAAAAATATATATATAATTTTGGGGATAAAATGGAAGAGTGGCTTCAAGTCAGGTGACAAGTGAAGCAACTTTTTCTGATTCCTTTTGGTATATGCTGAAGATGTGAAAGCAAGCTTGCAAAGAGGAATAAGAAAGAAAAGGAGCTAAGTTTCTTCTTCAAGAGTGCCACAAGACCCAAAAAGCTTGGAAGAACAAGGAAACAAGCAACAGCAAACCTGATGATCTACAGGTTTCTCTTAATATGTGTGCAAGATCAACAACATGGAAAATCTCCCTCCTCTGCGTATCTATCACTCTATCAGCCGTCCTGTTCATCCGCTCCCCTTATATAGGAGTAGAGGAGTAGGCCAGTCTTAAAGAAAGGGGGGACTCATGTACTCTGAATCTTATGACCTAATCTATGTGTGAACAGCAACCACTAAGTACTGGAGATAACCTCTTTCTCTCCCCTCTAGTCCCCCCTTCTCTCTCTACACAACCTGAAACTTCTCATTTTCCAAGAAAGAGTTACTAATTATCTCCAGAAACATCAGTGCTGAATATATCGATTTCTCCTAGCTTTTCATCTCAAATAGCACCTCAAATAAAAGGAAGAAAAATTCAAAGAGGGAAAACTCACAAAAGGTAAAAATCAAGAACATCAAACCGTGCAAAAGTTTTTGATTTTCCAAGAAAGACAACAGAAAGCCAATCAGACGAGTCCTTGAAATTTCTTTTCAGCTCAAAAATTTCTGACAGAGAATTACCTGACTGAGTGACAGTGCCGAGGAGGATCCGTACGCTGCGCTGTTCCGGCCGATCATCGACGGCATGTGCCTCGCCGGGATCATCATTATACTCCTATATCTCAAACCCTAATTCTTGCCTCGCAACTCCTTTCATTTCTACTCATGAACATGCGTATGTGAGTGTACCCCAAACCCAAAGTGCTAGCTATAGCCCTATATATGTAGAGATAGATATATATCTTGCTTGCCAAGCAACGCAACGCAAGTAGGAACAGATCTAGGACAAGCTAGCCCAACGAACCTTGCTGCAGGGAGACAGCCGGTGAGATCTAAGGCAAGAACTATATGCAAATATAGAACTCTTATGTCTGCTACCTGCAAAAGTCTCAATAAGAAGATGCTTCACTGGGTGCAACAACTGCAAGGTTCAGAGGGCTAGCAAGAGCTAGAGACGGCAAGAGAAGGAGAGATCTTCAGAAGGAGGCAGCCATGGGAGGAGGAGAAGAAGAAGATGATGAGGAAGAGGAGAAGAAAGGGGAACACAGGTGGAAGAGAATGTGGAGAGGAGCGAAGGAGTTATTGCCGCGGAGTGTTGAGAGGGTGCAATCGCATTTATGGAGAAGGCGTAGTGTAATTGCTAGGGGAGAGAAAGAGAAAGAAGGAGAGAGAGAGAGAGATAGAGACTAGTGGTGCATTGCATGGTTTCAATATTTTTTTTATTTTTTTTCTCCATAGATAATTGGTATATGGAGAAATTAGAGTGTCCTTTTTAACTTAACACGATGTCAAAATGACATGTAATAGTGTGTTGTACAACATTGGATTTTTTGGGGCATCGGAGCCAAGAACAAGACAAAGACATTTTTATGCATGTCATAATTATAAACATTTCCAGGCAGATGTAGATTTATGTATTGTTATTATTGTTACCAATTTGTCACTGTTTTTTCCGTTTTATCTGACAATGAAATTGTTTGGCAATCGTGTACTATAACACGTAAGCAGAGCACATGAATAATTCACTGTAGCCCCATAATTTGTAACACGAATTAATATAAACAGCCGTAATTATTGAGTGATGGAGAGCTAGCGACGATTTCCCACTACTGCATTCCTAGTATATGGATGCAGTGTATATAGTGCGGCCCAAAGATAAGAACAAAAGAAAACAGGAGAGGTAGTAGTCTACATAGTATTTTGTTGACTCGCTACACAATCCCATCGTATTTTTTGCAACCTTGTGATTAATTACATGCATGTAGGAGGAACGAGTCAAAAAGTATCCTGTGCAAGACCAGCTTGCTGCTGTTCTAACTATGCATGCAAACCGAAGCATGGATATAGAACTGATGCATTTTGACTCGAGTATTTTAGTCATATTTTTGGGACTCGATCGATCGGATTTTAAGGAGCCAGCATGCAGGTGATGGGATCGATGTTTTCACTGCTGTGCCCTGCGTACATACTGTTTTCATGCCTCGACACGGCTCATGCTTGTTGGTGTAGTCTTTCATTCTTTCTGCACGTACTATAGGAAACGGCAGCCCTTTTTCCTTGCTGAGAAATATCTTTTTTATAAGTGACAACTGTTAGTACAGTAGAAGAAACGTGGCCGATGTATATATACACACAAATACATACATGAGCATTATATATACTTGAAATTAAATTAATTGAAAATGCATACATCTAATCAAGTGGAAATAACCAGAATCATTTTTTTTTTCAAAATAGTATATGCGAATCCATTGAAAGCAAAATTGTAAAACACAAAAGAAATTAATGGACAGTGGTATGCTACAGTGGATTAGGCAAAAAACCGCTATTCTGCTAATGGGAGTCATGTCCAACTTCACGGTGACTCTAATTGATTGAGTTACGGCTGATAAGTCATAGAAAAATAAACAAATCAACTAAAATAATGTATGGGTAAAACTTTTATATCTTTTATTATTAGTGGTTAATTTAAAGCTAAGGCTGAAGAATATACTATAATAAAAAATCAACTTTTTAAAATTCAAATTTTTGTTACGGCTGATAAGCCAACAAGCAAACGATGAAAACCACATGCCATAGAGTAGCGGCCATAGTGTAAAAACAATATTGTGCTTAATTAGATTGGTTAGGATCTGTGTGGCTAGTTAAGGAAAATATTTAATGCTTGGATACACTAAATTTGTTTCCTTAAAATATAAATACGTTGTTTCAATTGGAAATGCTTATTTATGAGTTAGATGGTGTGATTACAATTTAGTTCAAGATACATATGATTTAACTAGGTCAACAACTGGTTCTATTTTCTAACTCAAATTAGGAACATCACTATTCCAGTGGGTGACCATATTTATTATGAAAAAGAAATTAACCTTTTAATTTAGAATTAAGTGTTTGAATTGTTCATGTAATTAATTTAGCCCACAAATAGATGTTAACACATGATAGTGTATAGGAGTATATAGTATAGCACATTGATCCCAAATTAGCTGTCCCTGCCTTTCGGATTATTTGATGTTGACGAGATACGACTTCTAGTACAAATTAAGGGAGTAATTAATTACCATCAAAGGTTAATTTCCTGGATATAGCGTGACTACATGGGATGGTTCCAAATTAAGTGGTATATATCTTTTTTAGCCAGGCTTAAAACAAGGATCAAGCTAAGTAAAGGGCAATCCTAAAAACAAAGTTTCTTAACACATTATCTGCAAACTGTAAAGTTAATTTCATACATGTAAAAAAAATATATATATATATAGCAGAAGCAATTTAATTTGTTTCTAGTAACATACCAGAAAATACGATTGCTTCTTTAGCACTGGCTCATCATCAGTGGTTCAGTACACAGGACCCCAAATGAAATAAATATGCAACAGATACCCCGGCCGGAAAACATATTTGGACTTTGGAGTGTCAAAGTAACACACCAGCAAAGTCAATCGATATGCCACCATTTATGAAACAGAAACCATAATAATGCATGATCAAACACATTATATACCTACCAAGGTCAGCAAACCATTAATATTTTTCCCTTTAGCGTGTTGTCACTTATGATCTTTAGGTGTGTTGCCAACCTGGACTCGTTTGTCTCCTTTTGCATACGGTTCCGATCCATCTTACGTACCAAAAAACATGTGCGAAAAAAAGAACTTCAATTTTTTGTACAGACATAGATGCTTAATTCAGCTGCTTGTTTCTTTGACAACCAATCCAGCCGGTTAGTTCCTGTAACTATAGGTTATTCGTGTTCTCTGTTCTGTGTACACTCAAGTTAGTTCTTGTTCAGTTCTTAGTTCAATAGTTCTGTCTACAGTTTTAAGTTAATTTAGTGTTGGCCGAGGGCCTTTTAGACTGCTGTCAGTGAGATGTGTTTCACTCCCTTGGTCCATAGATATAAGTATTTTTGGATTTTAACATGATCTTCAATATGCTATTTTGACTAATATTATCTAAAGAATAAATTATTTTAAATAAAAATAGTTACATATTATGATAGTTTATTTGATGATAAATCTGGTAACATCATTTTACATCATCAATCTTTATGTTAAAAAGATTTGACTTAGCACTATTCTAAAATGCTTATATTTATGGACAGAGGAGTATTTAGCTAATTAATATACGGATTACGGATATTGGGGCATGCTTCCCAAGCTCTAAAACAATACGATTTTTGTAGAAATTTTTTTCATCAATATTTCTTAGGAAACTTTTTAAAAACAAATTTTCAACTTTCTAATATTTAATTTATTTACTTGTGCCCTTAAATAATTGTCATAAACTCATCTTCATCTATTACCAAGCATCCACCGGTTCTTTAGAACGCGCCCTTCTTGTTTCTTAAGCTATTGCTCCTTGTTGATAGTGCATGCAGTAGCGCCATGGTGGAACTCATGGCGGCAGAGAGATGCTTCGATTTTCCTCTCTTTTTGGTCGCTACCAACAACAACAACAACGTTGTTTACAAATCCTGAACAAGCTAGCATGTATATAGTGAACGGATCATCGCTGGTAAATGGACGGAACGGTAGAGGACGGTTGGATGGCTGGAGACGACGGAGTACGTAGCGTAGGTCGAGACCATGCGTGACATGAGCTGGAGCCGCGCTTTCCATGGCGTCCTTCGTTTCTCTATCTACATTGAATGGTCTCTGAGCAACACCGCGTGAGGTGGACACCACCCCCATACGCAGCAGCAGAGAGAGAAGAGAGAGAGAAGTGTATAGGCCAGAGAGAGGGGGCCTGGGCTTAGCTAGCTGCATTTACTACGTTCATGCCTCCCTCGCATCGCCGGCCCAACGCCGCCACCCACCGCCCCGGCCGCCCGGCAGCTCGCCGTGCAGGCCCCACACCGCGCCGCGGATGAGTCACGCGTGCGTGGGGCCCACCGGTCAGGGGTGACCTGGCAACGGGATTCCGGTGCCCGTGTCCTACGTACGTCCATCGATCCATGGATCGGCGCCCTCATGCCACGGTCACACAGCTGATATCCATCCGTCGTCCGTCCGTCCTGGCATCCAATCGTGACAAAATCAATGGAAATTTTAGAGGCCAAACAAAACCGACTATATTTTTAATAAAGAGCAATATAATTTACGGTCTCTGTAGCTGCTAAAAATATATAGCCATATCTATAAATATCGAGACTGCCATAGTACTCATGGCCCGCGTTCGATTCTCTAGATCGCGCTCACCCTCCTCAATAATATTGCATTGGGTCCTTCCCCATTCTCCAGTTTTTTCATATTTTTACAAATATCAGAATTTAAACCTTGTTGGTAGAGTTATATATCCACGCCTCTGCTACCCACATCAATGATGCTTTCCGAAACCGACTATAGATGACTGCAGACATCGCCCGATACCAATAGCACGGCTTTACCCTCTTGCCGTGCACCTGATTCATATCCATGGAGATAGATGTACAGGAAGATCATGTAGTACTATTGTACAGGTGTACTGCTCCCTATACTCTAGCTGGCTAGGGCGACATGGTCAAGTTCTGATCAATATCTGCTTGCCGCTGCTGTCTTTGCCTGCCTATCTCGTAACAGATGCAGGTGAGGCTGCACGGAGCATGTATGCGTGATGACCCAGTCGATCGATCGATCACAATTCACTAGCAGCCAGCGCATTGATCATCAGTTTAATTTCCTCGTCGGTTTTCATCTGTTGAATACGATCTGATTGCGAGGTGTGGAGTAATTCCCCATGCTGAGTGTTTTGAGCGTTTCGTCCTCCTCCTCCTGACTTGCTCAAAGCGAGTAGTAATAGCATGCAGTTAAGGGTCAGGAGAAGCTAGCTAGGGACTGGGGGCATTGACTCGCTTCTGAAATGGAGGTTGAAGTTGAACAATGAGCACAACCCTGTTGCAGACTTTCCAGTGCGTAGACCTGTAATTCATTAATACTGGTTAGAAGGGGTCAAAACCATGTTGCATGATCAATGGCTGAATGATGCCTTACTTTCTGGACTACTATCATAAATGCATGGAATTGAATTGAAGTAGTAGAAAGGGAGTAGTATTATTACACGATTGAACACTTCAATTTGTTGTTTTCGCAACTGGATTATCACACTTCTGGGAAGCATATGCTAACCTCCACAATTTAACACCAAGGCACATACATGTACAGTATGCAGCACAGGAGTATATCAGACCGTACTGGGGTACTGTGTCAAATCAACTTTTAGTTAAGGCAGGATGATGTTACTTACAGATAGCATTTGAAGCCTTGCCCCTACGACGATGGTCACCTCGCCTCAATTTGCCGCTGCCCACAGTGCAGCGAGAAGCCATCCTCTTCCCCCATGTAGCACGCCATGCATGCATGCACAGCACCCCAAACTCGGTCAGCCACGCACCATGGAGGCATGGACAAGAAGTAGTAGTACGTAGTACACGCCATCTGCAGAAAGCTGCTTTTGGGTGGCAAATTTTGTTGGCAATCCAAGCTTTGCAGTTGAGTAGGGGTAGTAGTAGTGGTAGTACTAGTACCCACCGTCTAGAACCTCAGCCCAGCCGAAAGTGCTTAAATTTGTTGCAAGATCAGCCAGCCTGCCAGCCAGAAAACTGCATGCTGCTCTGCGTGTTGGCTGGCTGGCTGCTTCTGCTTCGATCCCCCATCATCTCATCTCCTCATGGACGGATGCTGCCTGCCACGTTTGGCCACACTCCCTGTCACATTGCATCAGTCTTGGGGCATGTGTGGATGGCCCCATGGCCATGAGCCTCCTGACCAGCTGAACAACAAGACAAGCGCACATTTACATTGGCGGGGCCGGGTACAGCTACGCCACCACGCCCATCGAATCGGAGGTCTTTGTTTAAGACTTCTTCTAATCTTCCCTGCAGAACAAAATGGGAAGAAAAGAAAATATGAGTGTGACTTGGTGCATATTTTTCAGCTATTCATTTATGAGGAGTCAACCGCTAGCTACCCAACTAAGATGGGTTGGTATAGTAGACTAGTAGGAGTAGTACTTGGCATTCTTCTGACATTAACCATTGGGATATAGTACTCCATCAAACTACTCAGCTGAAAGGATGTGAATGTTACAGTCAGTTTAGTCACAGTAAAAACAATGGCTGCATCCTACTTTGGTTCAGGTTCTAACATTGGCTCGGGAATACTTCCTTTTTTGAATGCTAGAGCTCTCGCATCCTTTTCTGAAAGAAAAATAAAATTTTGGGTTAGATGACTTTCAAGTATATAATAAGGACTAAGGAGCCATCTGATCTCATTACGACGGTTCGGATCAAACTGAACAAGCCATATGAAAGCTGGAGGCCACATATGCAGATATGCTTATTAGTTGCAGGTGAGCTGTCCATAAGAAAGCAGACTGCTCCTATAACCTTATAAGACTACCTTTGACAAAAAACAGGAAACCTTCTATACTGAATTTTTTTGCTGTGCCACAACTTAAAGGAGAAACTGATGCTGAAATCTGAGAAAATATAGTAAGCAAAGAAATACTGTTACCAAGGCATCTCAAAGAAGCTGACCAATTAACTTGTGTATTTGTCTGGGTTTGCATTCAGAAGTTACTGCTGGCGTTTTGCGATGAGTTTTTAGCTCTGCCCTTTTCTTTATTCTTGCTCAGTGCAAAAGGGCCACGCCCCACCCTTTGTCCTTCCTTCGATTTAAGCTTGATGAAGCTCTTTCCTACATGCCCTATCGAAAAAGAAAAAAAGCACGAGCCATCATAACAGACATCAGCAACATGATTGATGGGATTTTTTTTAACTTTAACAACTTAAAAAAGACACCACATTGACTACACACTAGGAAATTGCATTCTACAGAGAAAGATCAGAAGTACAAACTGATGGGCGAGCTGCTGGAAGCACCTGAGTGAGAAATGTAACTGGTAGCTAATTGGCGTCAGTACCCATCAATCAGTATTGAGTAATAATCTACACGATTTGCTAGATATACAATTGATTCAGTTAGTAGATTCCATGACCCCCCGAGCTGTAGCCCATACGGCAGACCCAGCATGCATACATGTTAAATCTGAAAAAGGTGCACAGATGTCTGGAAAGGAAAAAAAAAGACTTTCTTTTCACAAATGAACAATCAGGATCACTCATGCATATGAGAAAGAACGTCTTCCTATGCCAATGGTACTACATATTATAAGGAAACTAGCACCTGTTTATGATAAAGAAAGTGAGCATCCCCTTTTAAGTAAGGTTTTTAATGGTAAAAGTATCTATATGCAAGTACTACTTTTCAATTTTTCATACATTTATCACTTCACTATCATAATTATCTTTCTTAAGCAATTTCTTGTTCCAGCCAAAATTTTGCTGATACATGTATGATCTTGCCAAATCAATATGACAAACTCAGTGACTAAATATACATTCTTCTCACTCAAATGTATGTTTGATGGCTCTTATATCTGTGTCACAACACCCAGGTGTAACTACAAATTCAGGTCATGAACGCAAAAAATTCTCGCAGCACAATAAGCTTAGATTCGCGGTATCACCAAAAAGGTAAAAACTGTAGGTCAGAATGAAATTCTAGTACAGTAATACCCTGTGAGCCCCACTGATAACTACATCTACTAGATAAAGCAACAACCAACAAAGAAAACAACTACCTATGAATACCAAAGAACACATTCTATGTAATCCTAGGGTCTCCAGAACTGTCTACTATATAAAGCAACCTATATATACACAACCTTGCCTCCTTCAATTGGCTAAAACTTACAGATGTTAGTATTAAACAACCTAAATGTAAACATTCTCGTCTCCTTCAATTGGCTGGCATTTACTAATGTTACTTTGTTTATCTATGTTTTTGGGTTTAACTACAGGCAAACTTAAGTAGTTGATCCCATTATTTTTCCGAGCATTGAGGGAAAATTCCAGATGAGTATTTGCCCAAGTCTGTGGTAGGCTAGGCATGACAATCTTTTAGAAAGAGAATTCTCTAACCAACCGCAGAATTACACCATGATGATGGTGATACCCAATCTTCAGAAGCAACCAACTTGCTCCACTGGATAAGTTTCTTTCTTTCAAGAATTGAAGTAGTCTATGATGTAGAACAATTATCAATCGAGAAAGTGAAACAAGCCTTTGTTTTCTTCATCTCACTACAACACCATGGCATCTTCCTTTCCATTGGATAATCTGTGGATATAGTGCATGACAAGTATCTCCATATCATTGGTGCACATCCTTCTTTCTTTTATGATGGACAATAGCAGAAGATGTGGCTACCTTCCCTGCCTAACACTGCCGTTGTGGACCCCACAAATAGGAACTGGTATTAATCTTAATATTTACTTGCAAGTTTCTCTTACTTTGTATATAGCCAACATTCCCTAGCTTGCCTGTGTCAAAATGAAACTGTACACAAAAGGGTTTGTAGCAAACATGGAAAAAAGGACAAAAAACAACCATTGTGTAACCTTAGCACCATATGTTTGTAAAATGAACTTTTATTAAAGGTGTGTGTAATTTAAGGAACCTTTTGATGGTGTCATCTCAGCATGGATAATAAAGATAAAAGAATGCAAGCACTGGTTCCAACTCATACAAATTATACTGGTATAATCAATAATGCGCATTGGCATTGACATGTGGGACTCGACCGTGTATTATTGTGCTGGTTGAAGTATAAGTGCCGATTCCAAATTTTTGTGATGTAAACATCCAGCCTTAAAGCAGAATGGTATTGACATTTGAGTGCTTGCAGTTATTATGGTATGCCCTAGAGAGAGGACGTACTGGCAGCACTGCATAATGACTTATGCCCCATGTCTCAGTCCTAGACTTTTTTTTTTTGGGGGGGGGGGGGGGGGGGGGGGTCAAGCACTTCACTGCACCTTTTCACATTAGTATGGGTATTAATAAGACCTTGTGTGTGTGCGTTATATTTGTTCCTTTAAGGAATGGTATAGGATTCGAGTCTGTGATTAAATGTTTGATGTGGTCAAAGACAACAGTCTTTAAGGAAAGAGTCCTAACAAGAGGCAGGCCTGATGAACAATTTCACTTGACAATATTTATAAGGGTTGGGCCCATGCATATTCTCTTAAGCACGATCAGGCAAACAGAGAAGAAGTTCCCCTTTTAGGCCATCCTTTAAAGCTAAATCAGCATGATGCTTGAATTCTAGCAAACATTAGTTTTAATGTCATAAATATACTCTAGGCATCATTGTCATATTCCTTCTACTCCAGTGTTTAATAAAACCAGCTCATAACTCCAAATACTGTTTCAGCTCTCGAAAAAGAAAGAGCTAAGCTGCCAATTAATTGGGAGCTTTATCTGAATGGCAAATCATACCTTTCCAGTTTAATAGCAGTAGTCTTTCATGATGACAATTTAATGTAAATAGCAAGTTTATACAGACATGTGAAGCTACAAGTAGTAAAAGTTGAAGCAGTTAGGTTGGAAGGGAAGAAAAACAAGTTCAGCTGCTAACCTGTTAGAACTTGTCTATATTTGGATCTTCAGGCCTCCCTCTCAAAGCAATTAGTTGTCTTTCTCCTTCCATCACAGTTGTTAAACATAACTAAGATTTATGTCCTGAAAAACAGTAGTAATTGTAGGAACAAACAAAATCTATCTCCTAAGATATGAAGAGATAACTAATGAAAGAATCATCTTCGAAAATAAGAAGACTTATAAACCAAAAAGATCTCTCTGTTTGATATCACTCTCTCAAGTCTCCATATCCAATAGGACCAATACAGCCTCAATTTCATGGTACTACTTTTTCATAAAGTTATTCTACCTTTTGCAGGCAACTTATCTATACCTTTAGTTAATAGAATAGCATGTTGATAATTAATGTTATGTATGTCAAACTATCCTAACTACTCTGTTTGTCTTCGACAAATTAACACCCATCTTAATTCTTGTAAAATGCAAACCAGAGGCTTCTCTCCACAATTGAGAAACATGTGGATTAACTGAACAGAAAACAAAGTTCACCAACAAGATAGTAACAAGCTATGAGCAGGACAATCATATTCTTATGTCACATGATGGCATGAGCATTTCAACTCAACAGTATTGGATCAGATGGCCCAGATCCTAATTGAATTCCAGCCACAGATCAGTAAAGTTTTCATTAGGAAAAAAGAACAAGTTATCTCAGATCTGGGCTAGACCTGATCGATTTGTAATATAAATATGATTTTCGACCCTGATCCATTGTGCACATATTCCACGCTAGCATCCTCTAGATTGGGGCCTAGAGAGAAGGTAACAACCAAACAAAATACAGCAAAAGAACAGTGCGCATTTATGTAGTATTGGTGGCTTGGTGCTGGACTGGGAAGTGGCTTTATACCTTGTCTTGAATAGTGGGCCAGCTACTTCCAGCATAGGGTCAGATAGCACCTCCAATGGTCCCTGGGGACTTATTAGTGCAGCATTCAGTGCTCCCTCCCTTGTTACAGACTGCACCTGTGTAGTACCAGAGTTAACACAGACCAGCCTAGTATACTGAATGTAAACTATGCCAGATTGTTCGACTTGCTACCAGCAAGGTGATGTTAGTCATGACCTACAAGTAAGAAAGAGTCTCAGATGAAAATAAAATTTCAACTTCATTTTTAGCTATTGCTGCCAAGCAATAAATGTTTTTTTTCTGTACAAAGGCATACCATTGCAAGATATATCTCCCCCTTTTGAAAAATTAGCTTTTATTACAGTCTAGAGGGAATGACATGGTTAGAGAATGGAATCACTCACAATGGTGATATGATCTTATATTTTCCTATACAAAATAATGCAGCAAATTATCTGTACATCTAATAGAAGCATATGATGGTCTGTTGTGAATGATAGATAACTGATGACAATAATGCCGGTAGCTTGCAGAAATTTGAAGCTAGCAGGTAAATAATAATACATGAAAGTTCAAAGCAGGGACTAGAATTTAAGTAGTAGTTGATGGACATATGAGGTTGCTACCGCGCATTACTTTCCAGATTCAACTAAAAACTAATGTCACTGGTTAGTGAAATGATCTTCTATTTCACATCACAAAGAAAAGCCCAGCCTACTCTTCATGTTAAAAGTAGTGCTTAATAATACTTTGCGTCTGAAATCAGTGTAAACATCAGCTTAGGTTTGTAAGTTAGAACTATACAGGCATAATAGAATGAATGAATTATATAAGGACAAACGGAAAACTTTTGATACTGTTGCCAGAAAATGTAAAAGAATGGAATGTGCTACACAGAATGCAAAACATTGACGCCTGAAACAGCTTTAAAATGGTACTGAACACAGATAATTTAGTTTTAATCTGTGGTATACGGAGGTCAGAAGTGTTGATAACATCGACAAACCAAGCTACTTCCCCGAGAACATCTGAGGCCTATATTTATGAACACAACAGGTTAGAATATTTTCCAGCAGACCTGAGTGAATGGAAGTATAAAACAACACAACACTATTGTCACATCGTTACGCCCATGCATGCAAAATACGATGCCATATTGGTAATAAGTCTCAGTCAGAGCTTCAGATGACCGCAATATCATATCTTACTTGGTTAGAGTAATGAGCCTTCAGCCCATTCTCACAAGCACTTTATTAATTGGTTCCATTGGCAACACATTCTATATGCAACTGTTTCAATAGTTCCCCTTTTGTTCTTATAAATTATCCAAATAAAAATCTGCCAAGATAAACACTGAATTATATATAGTACCTGAAAATTTCAGTACAGACCTAGCATTGCTTTCATTCTTAATTTTACTCGTTGGATGATTTTCATTATTAAAATTTAGATGAAAATATCAATTCAACCTATAGGATTTTTTTCATCTTCACACCAAACATTTGAGACTTCCATTAGACGGCAAATTTCTAGATAAAACAACATACTTGCTCAATTCTGCAGTGCATCCTACCATAAATTCATGAGAATCAAACAAATAAGTAAATTCAAATAGGAAGGAGAAACAACAGCCAGCAAACGCATACCAGGCAGAATAGTTAGTTAATGTAGATCAGAGATGGTTGCAAGTTGTACATTGCACTAGCCAGCACACCCTCAAAATGAACTAACAGTAAACCACTTGAAACTATTGTGGTTGTAAAGAAAAATATGTGTAAGCTGTATCATTGTACACAAATTCTAGGTAAACATAACTATCTGTACATGCTCTACCTTAGTCAATACATGAGATGCAGGGATGTTTCAATTGGAATGTGTACAGAGAAATCACTCCTAAACCAGCAATAGGTTACCTGATTCTGTAAAAAGACCTCCAGGTTCAGTTAATATTTCCTTCAGACAAAATTGGTCAGCATTTCCTCCACTTGATTTTCCCCCGCTTGAAACTTCTCAGGTGAATACACAACTCATGATCATTACTCTACAATTTCTAAACGGATTAGGGAACAGAATAATCCAACACCAAGCAGCATATACGCGTAAATGCATCAAATTCATGTATGCTATGTTTTGCAAAAAAGGAACCGGCATACATTGTTAATTTCCATAACAAAGTGTCACAAGACTGCACCATCAGAAGTTGCTCCAACAGATTCATATGAATGGAGATGACTTAGAATGATACAGCTAAATTCTTGACCTCACATCAACGCACAAGATCAACCAATGTTTTCCTCCGAGGAAACCTTTGTGGAAGCCGGAGCGACATGGCATCCTCAATCTCAATAGGCAAATGTGTGGCGACAAACACGATCCCACCCTTCTTGCGGTGCTCCGCTATGATGTACTCCAGCAGCTTAACACCCTCGGCATCCAACGCGACAGACGGCTCATCCAACAGCCAGATCGGGCGATCGATGGCGAGCAGCCTGGCCAGCTGAAGCCTCTTCCTCTGTCCCATGGAAAGCATCCTCGCCTTCTCGTTCATGAGCCTGCCGAGCCCCATGAGCTCGATGGCCGGGGCCGACTTGCCGTGCTTCCCCTCGAGGAGCTCGAACCACTGCACGTTCTCGAGCACGGTGAGCTTTTCCTTGACGGCGTCCTTGAGAGACATCCAGTTGAGCTGCAGCTTGTACTGCTGGAACACGCCCGGGGAGGTGATGTCGTGGCCGTTCCAGAGGATCTCCCCCGCCGAAGGGCGCGAGAAGCCGGCGAGCATCCGCAGGAAGGTGCTCTTCCCGGAGCCGTTGGCGCCGGTGAGGACCAACGCGGTCCCGTCGTGGATGCTGACGTTGATGTCGCGGAGCACCATCTGCGCGTTCCGCATGCAGGACACGCCGTTGAGGAGGAGCCGCGGGGCCGGGGGCTTCAGCGGCGGCATTCCCGGTGCGGGCTCGGGAGCGGCCGCCCGGAATGGGAAAAAAACGCCGGGAGGCTTTGAGACAGCGGAGCGCGTGGCTCGTCAACGCGGTCGGAGGCGCCGGCGGGGAGGGCGATGCGGCGCGCGGTGGTGGGGCGAGGGATTGGTAGGTTGTGGCTTGGTGAGCCGTGAGCCCCGCGGCGGCGGCGCGCGGAGACGACGAAGTGGGGGAGACCGGGAGAGGCGAAGAGGCGGCGCTTGGGCCGCGTCGTGCAGAGTCGTTTACTGGGCCTTTTGTTTCCTTTTCTTTAGAGGGTTTAATGGGCTTTAGCCGTAGGGGGGTTTTAATGGGCTTGCGGGTTTGAGACCACAGCCAGGCCCGTTGTCCCCGTTTCTTTTTTTTTCCCTTTTTTTTTTGGTTTTTGCATCTGTTTTTTTTTTATTTACAAGGGAAAATTAACTGTGGATTGAAATTGCATTGGTGCGAACCGTGAACTCTTGTGTTCTTTCTTTTTTTTTTCCGAGAAATACAGTACAAACATAGACATTAATATATGTACGTGTAATCGTACACTGTCACCTCTATCACCCTATATATGTATCCTAGCCGTATGAGGATCTCCGAAAGGCTGACCTAGTATATTTTGATGTTAATTAAGTTATCATAGGTGTTTACTGTTGATGGACATATCATCTACTGAGAAAAAAAATAGTCGTGTTGTATTCTGATCGAACAGTAGAGATTGATTCTCACGCACGGCAATGTAGATCCTCTGCATTGTGAGTTTGAGACCTTCAGTGTAGAGGATCAGGAACCATTTCCAGCTTCATAGGTTGAGCAGTGATCGAGAATTCACTGATATAGCTTCAGGGTGATTTGTTTTTAGTTTCACATGAGCTTTTTTTCCCCCACAAGTTGACATTAATTACCGTGATGACTGATGAGTTTTAGTTGGCGATGATGCGTTACCTTTTTGGGCTGACTCAACAACTGGCCGAAGCTAAGCTACTGTCTATTCGATCACCGTATATTAAAACTCGCTAAGTTGACATTTGATTTGACCATTAAAACAAGAAACGTTATTAGCACGTGATTAATTAAGTATTAATTATTAAAAACTTGAAAAATTGATATATTTGATTTTTAGAGATATTTGTATATAGAAAGTTTTATTTTATAAAAAAACATACTATTTTACAATTTAGGAAACATGCTAACGGAAACCGAGACAATAAGCACAAGCTATAAGCTTTACCAAACATGCTCTAAGTCGGGCATAGACAAATAAAATATCTTACTCTGTCTTTCATTTCTGATAAATTAAAACAACCTAGCTACCCACTCCACTTTAAAATATATAGCTACTTCTAACGCTTAAAGCACCAAAGGATATTTGTCCACAACCTCACTCATGTCCTACCAACGAAAGTAATGAAGGGCAATCCAGTTTTTTTTACTTCTTTCCTTGATTTTTTGTGAAAAACTTTAAAATTAACTACATTTTAAGATGAGGAGTATTATCCTATTGAGAGGTTGAGCAATTTATGTTAGAAAACCGGCACCGATAAACCATCGATAATTAAACGTGGAAGGAACGCCAAAAAAGATCCAAAACTAATGACGGCACCGAGACATGATATTTGTTAACGAGGTTTAGCCAAAACCTACATCCCCGGGGCAATTATAACGTATCAGAGTTACAACGACACTCGATTGGTATATCACCGGCTAGCCGCTCCCTCTTGCCGCATTTTGCTAAGTCGTCATGTGGTTACAACAGATCTGCATCTCTATTTAAAGGATAGTTTATGATAAAATTCGACTCTAACTCTACCCTAACACATATTATAACTATAAATCATAAACTATAACCGACTAACTACCTATATTCGACATAAACTCTAACAATTTTACACATATCCAAGGTGATCGTCGTGTTGTCCTGTGTTCGTTAGCAAGTCATGTCGTTGTCGCTTCGATCTAGTATCTCCGTTCTTCCACGGTGACGTTAAGATCGAAAGGCCCAGCGCTTCATCGACCAGCGCATGGCTTTATGATGATAGGTTGTGTATACATCAGAAGGAATTAACAGGGTAGGTCAGTGTATTCCTTAGACACCACAACTTGTATTAGTATATACATAAACAAGGTGTATATTGCATTGCTGGTAAGAAAAACGAGTAGACGGCTGAGTTTTCTAATCTACGGTTGAGATTACGCCGGGTGTGCTGCAAGATTGTTAAATTGGTAGCTACTAGCTAGCTTATGATAGCTTACTCCTCTATTCATAAAAATAAACATTTTTATAACAGTACTAAATTAAATATTTTTAACTTTACCTGTTAATATAAAAAACATAAAGATTGATTAATTAAAAATGGTGTTATTAGTTTTATCATTAAATAATACTATCATAATATGTAACCTTTTATTTTAAAAAAATTATTTTTATAGATAATATTAGTCCAAGTAGTGATATTTAAAAGTGCTTATATTTATAATGAAAGGAGTAGAAATTAAGGCAACTACTAGGTATTCGCGCATTGACCCCGCCGTCCGTTCTGTCTGGATTGCGCGCGCGACCAGCTAACTCAGGATCTCGCGAGATGACGTCACGTAGGAGCTAGTGGCCTTGGCCTACCTAACTCCCTGACATGTGGGCCATACCCTTTGGCTGACATGTGGGGCCATAGGCAGGCCATGCATCTGCATGGCCATCGCCCACATGGCACGAGCACAGAACAGAGTGTAATCCCCTCGTGAAGAGCTGTACATTTGTATGTAATCCATTTCCCGAAATGGTCGATTAGATTTTCAGTCTGATTTTGATTTTCGAAGCAAGCAAGCAAATCATGTGCAGATTGCATATGTATTATCACAGCGGCGTATCATCATCTCATACACCTGCCAAATTGTCTCAGATCGAAAAGCTTGCTTAGTTGCTTGCTTGAGTTGTTTCAGAGACAAAATTAAACTATGGTTTCCCCGAGATATGGTCTTGCATGCATGCATGGTCTTCTGCTTAAGATCGTGTTATTTCGTGTGTAATTCTAATCGCCACAGGATCGGATTAGGTGAGGCTCTGATTACGTGCCTGATGAGCAATGGACCACGGCCGATTTGGTCTTGGCGCCCAATTCCCCGGCACGATCAGAATGGATCAGCTAGCGAAATGCAGCGTATCCTAATGCCTTTCTGAATCCTGATTCGTCTTCTGCGCATTACTGCATGTCTGCATGCAACTTTTACTACTACTGCAAACTGGGGGTAGCTAGCTGTTCATCCGTAGAAAAGTTAGAGACAAATGGACATATATTATTAGCACTGCATTTTCAGTTCAGATTTTTAATAAAAGAAAAGGCAGGAGCTTTGCATTTTTTATATATTGTTCAGTTTTCAGTTTCAGTTTAGATTTAAGGCCAAGAAGCGGCCAAGACAGTTGTAATTAGAGAGAGATATATAGATGCAAATGGAGATAAATTATTAGTACTGTATTTTCAGCAGATTTTTCTTTGAAAGAAAAGGCAGGAGTTTTGCGTTTTATATACTATTCAGTTCAGTTTCAGTTCAGATTTACGGCCAAAAAGAGGCCAAGACATTTGTGATTAGAGAGAGATGTAAGACACTGAATTGGTAAGAGAGAAGCTACATGCGGTAGGTGAAGTGGAGCTCTCACTGGGGATCATTGGATGGTGTATGTCCCAACTGCTTCGGCCTAATCACCTACAGAATATAAAATCCATCATAATAATCGTACTTGTGTACTACTGTATAATAATTATCCGTCGAGACTTCGCGAGATAAACAAATGCAACGAGAAGATTCCTATAGAGGTATTAGTTTTTCAGTGCAGGCCTCAGTCTCTGACAGACAGTTCATTCTCATGTACTTCTACTCATATCCATTCTCTGCAGGCTTGCAGCTATATATAAACACCATTCAGCTCAGCAGAGCACACCATCTCTCTCCTGACCTAGTTAAGGCTACACACTGCTAGCTACTGCATATAGCTAGGCACACAGAGAGACAGATCGATCGAGCTAACACAATTTGCACATGGAGAACACATCACACTACTCTTCATGCATTAGCCCAGCAGAGACATCATCCATGTCAGCTGGAGAGAGCAGCTGGGCGCTGCACATTGCGAACTTCCTGGCATCGCCATACAACAGTCAGGAGATGAGCCAAGAACTCGTCTCTGCTGGCAGAAGTATCAGCAGCAGCCTCTCCTCTGGCTTCTCTTCTTCGTTTGCTACTTCCTATGGCGGCGGCGACGACGACGCATCGTTCATCACGTCGGAGATGATGTGCGATGACGACGACGAGGATGATTCCTTGCAGGACACTGCCTGTTCATCTGCAGCTGGCCCTAAGGTTGGAAAAGATTCTGCCTGATCTTCTGTTCATCTACCTGTTGTTTAAAACAGCAGTACATATATAGATTGTATTCTTACATAGCTACCATTTGTTGTTTAGTTAACTAGCAGCTTGAACAATGTTGATATGAAGTCAATGACCATGGAGGCTAAAGAGATCAACGTCCCACAGCTGGTATGTTTGAGAAACAGTCTCTATCTCTTTCTATCTTTCTTTGTTCAGAATTCAGATGCTAGTTAGGTATCCATGTATGTTCCCTTACAAGTTGAAATAACATTGCAGGCCAAGTATTTTGTCGATGCCAGTTCACGACAGCCGGCGGCTGATGTGGTTCAAGAAACAGTCAGTGTTGATAATAACAACGATAAGGCACTGTATGAGTGTGATGAGCTGAGGAAGAAAGGGCTCTGCTTGGTGCCTCTCTCCATGTTAATACATTACCTCGAATGATTGTACTGTTCATATGTGTACTGTCAGTAATCAGTTTTCAGTTTAATTGTATACAATGATAGTGTTCATATATCACTCTCTTGTGTCAGCTGATCAGAAACCTAACTCCTATCATGCAGTTGAGTTGTCTGATCGTGCCATTCACTTAGAAAAACAAGTAATCAACTATTGGAGAACAATAAACAAGTAGCAAAAGATAATCAAGCTAGTGCATACGCCAGTGAGGAAAATTTTATATGTTTTGTTTTTCGCGAACACAGGAAAAATTTGTATGTAGCTTCAGTTCGTTCTACGTACTATACAATTATGCAAGTTCAAGTTTAGGCAAACCTTCAATACAATTCATCGGTAGTTTGCAAGCTGAAAACATTTATATCTATGTACACTGCATACCTTAATTATGTCATCACAATACTTTATAAAATTTTGACGCTGCATTCATTCTTCTGAAATGCAGGTGTTGACCTGTAAATCTATTACCAGAAGATAGCAACTTAGTACCTGCAGAGTGTTAAGTGCAATGTGAAGCTATTAAATTCTCGAATTTTAATATAACTAGTATAACCATTAATCAACTAGTTTCAGTCAGTTCACATTCTATCAATAGTTAAATGATTGCCCTTGCACCTCTGCAAACGTCAGTGATGTGATCGTTCACTAGGTAGAAGCAAGCTGCAATGCTGATTATGATACAAGAAGCTAATCTTTTTTTTAGTGACTAGAAAGCGCCACTTGACTCTGCTTAAACAGTCAAAATAAGTAGAAGGGGTACCTCTGACCTTCCCAAAATACCAAAACAGCATGTACCAATTGTCTGCTTGAATAATTTCAGTTCAGTAGAATATATACATGTTGCAGAAGTAGCAGGTAGCAAATTATTTATCACAACATAAGAAAATTCCCATGTGCCATCACAAGGTGCAGCTAGCATCCAGTGGACCTTGAATTCTTGACAATTTTAAGCACATCCATGGATCCCTCCTAAATAGGCATGTCATTGTCACTCAGCTGGTTTGAATTTGCAGGAGCCTTTCCAATTTCCAGTTTTACAGTATACTAGCATATTGCCTGCACATTGCAACAGGATTTTAATAAAAAAAATTATAATTAACCTGTTATTACTATAACTTTTTACATATATCTGCTACTAATATATGAGCCATATGGCTACACATTGTCCTTTTTTTCTTACCACAGAAAGTAAGAAGTTGGTGGTGGGGTGGTTGACATGTGGGCTCT
Organism: Oryza meyeriana var. granulata; assembly: GCA_003991445.1. Classification (NCBI taxonomy): domain Eukaryota; kingdom Viridiplantae; phylum Streptophyta; class Magnoliopsida; order Poales; family Poaceae; genus Oryza; species Oryza meyeriana. The sequence goes on along the minus strand of RYFJ01000151.1, from coordinate 98,462 downwards.
CTGACTCTACTCTATTTTTTTTCTTCTTACAAAAAGTAGGGAGTTGATGGCGATGGTGGCAGATTCACCATTCACTGCCACCACTAGTCTCGTTTCTTTTAAAGTAGTATAGATGGTTTTGAAGACTTCCAAACATCATTATTGAGCATGATCCCTTGAGGCTCAAATGCTGATTTTTTCCCCTTCGGATTCCTACCTGAAATGAACTACTTACTGTGAAATTCTTGCAAATTTCATGTGAAGTTCCTTCGCTTGGAAGATAGAATATGGAGCATATATAGCATGGTGCATTTATATTTGTATATGATATGTCTAGGCCCCCATCTGTTTGTACTTTATACATCAGATATTAGTTGGCTAGAAAAGGTCAGACTTATGTTATTCAGTAAGCTGCAGACTATTTTGTTTCCATGATACTCCTACGTCTCTAACTCTGCTAGGAAAATCTCTTTTCATAGAGTGGATAAGTCTTGCTTCTTAAACAATGCCACTTAACATGTCTGACTATTATTCATATTTCTTAGTGCTGACTTTAATGTGCTAAACTTTTCGATGACAACTTGACAGCTGTAAAATGTAGGATAAAAATTTCAGAAAGTTCTTTAGGTTACAGGATACTATGTCATTTCAAGACATAGTGAAAAAGAACTAACGGAGAAATAAGAGTAAAAAGTGCATGCAGTCTCAATCAGGTCTCACTCTTCGAGACATTGATGAACAAAATGTACTATTCAAGATATATTTCAAAGTTGGAATCATTTGGCACAAGAATCTTCCCTAGCTAAGAATATTTTGCAGTCAGTCAAGGCTTGGTTAGGGAACAACACAAGTACTATACAATTTCTGAAATGATCACTGCAACAAACTTAGTACCATTTGTGCATTAGCACTGATTTGATATTGACCTTCGGTGATACTACTAAAAAGTCTAAAACTTAAGAATGCAGCAATGGCAGACCTGTGACAATGTCAACTTCCTACCCATCATTCATCAGAGCGAAAGGTGCACCTAAAATCCTTGTGTTTTTAGTTCTCTCGGCAACAAAAAAAAATGATAGTATTCCAGCTAGAAAACAGGCCAGAAGCAGGACGGATTCAGAGAACTCAGTGACGATGGCATCTTATCGAACCAATGAACCAAAGCATCTCGGCATCGGCATCGGCAGGTGTTCATCGTCTCCGGAAGAGACAAGCAGACACTCTAGCTAGGCTGGAACTTGGATAACTGCATATGAATCATATGCATAAATTACAAAAGTGAAGCAGATATAAGAACTGTCCACCATTGGTAGGAATCTTCTACTGAATTGTTTGAACGAATCTTTGTCTCTCTTGCTTGCTCAACTTGTTCTTTAGCGTTAGGGAATACGCATTGGTGGAGGCTGGAGAGCCGGCACTGAGATGCCACCACATTTGGCAATTTTGAGATCAGTTTATCCAGAACGCGACATGCAGTTTTTTTGCAGGTTTTCCCAAGCGTCCTGGCTCTTCAGCAATCTTTTAGTCCATCCTTTACACATCCCATCATGACTTCATGAGTATTCTTGACTAGTTTGCAATCACTGGTTTACAAGAAGACAACATACAATACCTCTAGAAAATTTTTGGCACGAAAAGTTTTTTCGCTACAAAAAGAACTGCACCTTTTTGTGTACAAGAAGAAATAAAATATTTTGTCAGTGATCCGGCCAGGCCGGACGGAGCAGTGCAGAGGCAAGCAGGCCGGGCTGGGCTTACTCAGTGTTATATTCTCATCGAAATCCCTACTAATCTCTGAACACCAATTTATCTGGTAAATCACAAGCAAACACGCGAACAAATGGCGATCAAATTCCAGTTTTTCTGTGCGATCGCCTTTGTTTCATCTGCACTCCGAACCAGTAAATGCACAATTGGTACAAAGGACAATGTACACAAAAATTGGTAGCGGAAAACGGCCTCGACATATTCTGATTCGTTGACATGTAGTGTTTTAGGTGCGAGATTTGTAATGTGCTTCGTTTTCACACGCTAATCCAAACTGGTGTCCGGTGTTGCACAGTAGGAAATTGAAGAGAGCAATGGTCCCGTGTGTGTGACACTGTACACAACACTGCCTACACAAGTAGCACACCTGGATCAGTGCTGGCTGGACTTCATGTTGCAGTTGGATCTTGCATGGCATTGGCACTGGAGGCGTCAGAAGCCGGTGCCATGGTTGAGTCGCTTAGTCTCAACGAAGAAGACACCGGACGCGGACAGTCGCTCGTGGACCTCCTCTTCCGCCTTGTTTTCCGCGGCGTCGCTGGCTGGCGTGGTATGTCAGGAGGCGGTGCCGCATCTTGCTGCAGGCTGGTGTTCTCTGACGGTGTGGCAAGGGATGATGAGTCTCGAGGCTGGTCGAAATCTGTCCAACATTTGCAGCAGAGTAGAATGTAAGTGCAAAGAAAACGTTATTAGGATCGACATGGCTGGTTCTTGCAGCTCTCCAAGAACTGCATTGTTTTAGCAGAGTTTAACTGAATAAAGATGCAAATGTTAAGTGATACACAAATTCTAGTGATTTTGCGACCATTAACCTGCTTGTTTGTTGTCTGCTAGATGTTTCTGACAATTGATTAGATGGTTGCCACGTTGGAATCTTACCATGTCTGTGCATGGGGAAGGGTCTTTATACATGAGTGGACAGTGGACAGGACAGGACAGCATGTTCTCATCAAATTCAAATTCCTATGCGGTTTTACACAACAATTTTTGCTAGTTTATTAGCCAGACCACGTCTTGGGCTTACTCTGGTTTAAAGTCTTAAACAATGCATTTTTTAACCAAGATACACTTATATGTTCTGTCCTTGTTAAACACTGTTTTCTCTGAACTTCTGCTGTTCCTTTTCTGCAGACTTGCTAAACTCTTAATAAACAGAATTGGATGATGATGGTTCTACTTCTGCAGACATACTAAACTCCTTAACAAAATTGGATTACGATGGTTCTACCATCACAAAATGATTGGAGAGGATTACCAGAGGCTTAAAATTCTCATCATTCATCAATTTCTTTCCTGAGGTTCAATAATCATATGTATACACAATACATTGCCTACCAATAAATTACAAAAGATGCTGCTAGGTAGTTCAGAAATCAAAGGTATGGATTTGTTTTATCAGCGTGTGCCCTGCTACTCCGGATCCCAGATCAAGAACCTAAAATGAAATTGCTGAACATGCAGACGTGCCCGTGATTCCAGGATTATATTAGAGTAACTTGCCAAGTTTGCATGCTTATCCATACATGCCACTCATAGGACAAATCAAAGCCTTTCCTAAAGAAGGCACAATCATATGAAGCAATCCCACCAAACAGAGAAAATCTTCTATGCTGAAAAAGGAGTTCTTGCCATACCTTGAGAAGCCCAAGAGGTCCCTGCAGATGGTGCAAAGTTGCCCAATGACAGAAGTTCAGATGATGCCCTTATCTCATTCATCTAAGAACAAATGAGAGAAATCAGACAGTTGAAACAAGAAGTTGATTGCATCATTTCACTGAATTCAGGGATATTTACCCAGCTTGGAGAAGCATTCCCTGTCAGGCCATCCCAGCCGATGTGTGCGACATGCTTCACATCTGTCGGACTACCAATCTGCATCTCATGCTCCTTCACTACTGCAAGAATCATTTAGAGAGAAAGCAAGAAAGAAGACTGTCAGTACAAATGAGAAATGTTAGCAAGCAAGCAAGAAAGGAGATTATATGCAGAGGAACATGAAAAGCCCAACCATTGTACAATTGTACTTACCGAAGATCTGAGAGATGACCTTGAGGCCCTTGAAAATCCCTTTCATCTTGTACGCCATTGGGATGTTCCTTACAAACAAGCTCTTCAGAACAATAAGAACACAAAAAAGAAATCTTACAAGCAAAGACAAGCAATATGCACAAGTTTCAAAGGCTTTTTCATCCCTGACAAAGATGTGTCAACCAGATATTGTGATTCTGTGCAGAGTGAAATAACACTGACAAAGATGTATCATTCTGACAATTGACAAGGATGATATAGCTAAAGGGTTGATCTGCTAACCTCAGAGGATAGTTGCTGATGTTGATGCCCCTCCTTAGTTGTTTCTACTGAAAGTTTCTAGCACCACACATCCTTCTTTTAAGTGGGCATTGGAGCTATTTAGAAGTCTGCATTTTGTCAGGACTTACAAATATTTCAGCAGGAGTCACATAAAGAGGTAAAAGGTTACTATACATATTGCACTAGTGCAGCAGTTACCATGGTCCATGGATGTCCTTTTATATATTAAAGCCAGTCATCATGGATAGTTGCCAGAAAATGTCACTGGGAAATGGGAACAAGCTGTTTTTATATATTTTTCTTTTTGGGTTATGTATATATAATTTTTAATCAGTTATACATTAGAATTTGCGAACTATATAAATTGGGCTTTCATAGTTCGATCAGAAACCGTCCCCTCATTTTAGAGTAAATTAGACACTAAAGTCATAAATCATGTATGTCATGAAGCAAAGATCATACCATTGTGATGCAAAGGTATTTGTTGAAGGTAAAAGTCTATATAATTTTTATTGAGCGAGGTGAACATGTCAAATGAAAAAAAGTATGCACTATAATTATAAATTTATCAATGCATCATAATCCCAATATGAAACTGCAGCAATAAATTCAAAATGTCCTGAAAATTCAGACATATTTATCTGACTTGCAGGCCAACCCAAGTCATATTCAACACAACACAGCTAGGGGCAGATCTAAGGTACAACGTCAAAAGACCCCAACACAATCTAGCATAGGGTTAGTATACCGCGGTTGTGTTGTGTTTATTTTAAGTTGCTGTAAAAAACGTAAATCTACAATCATTACAGTTTGTTTTCTAGACCAGATTAAGGTTAAATAAAAGATAAATTTCAAACTCTCTCTTATGTTATATATTTTCAGAACACAAAATTATTATCATTTGCAACTTAGATAAGATTAAAAGAAACGTTGTTTGCCAGGCACCAAAATATCTAAAACCAATTGCTCCAAACGACAGCAACCAGAGCCTTATAGTCAATTCTTATGAGCATATATGACATTTTATCCTAGATCCACCCGAAAATGGCAGATGCTGTAAAAACAATACACTGATGCTACAATGAACAGAGAGACAGATAAATCATACTCATGCAGTCATTTTGGAAGAGAGCGTTGTAGTAGAAGATAACATAGAAATTGGGCCCCTGACAGTACTACGGAAGTATAGGATTGCACGTCCATTTCGTCGAGCATGTAACACGCACAATCCATCAGCAAATAAGTTGGAGCAAGATTGTACAAGTGAAGGTAGTCTCTGCCTGCCAGCGTCGGCGACCATGGCGCCCTCGGCGGGCTTCGTCGGGGGAGACAGCGCCGAGCAGGAGGCCACCTCGCCAATCGTCGCCACAGCCACCGGCCCTCCATCCAGGAAGGCAGAAGCGGTGGTCGGCGGCCGATGCTTGAACTCGGGTGTGCTCCGCCTCCAAGCCCTACACGTACTAGCGGCGCCGCAAGCACAGCCCATCGGCCTCCCATGATCCCATCTCCCGCAACAGTGGGTCGCTGGGGTAGGGGTTTCGGGCCTCCGACCCACGCTCCGCCGCGGGGGCACGAGCCCGCGACATCCGGTACGGCAGGGTGGCGGTCGCGGTGGTGGCCGCCTTAGAGCATCTTAGAGCATCTCTCCAGCAGGGACCCCAAACTCAGTCCCCAAAAAGTTTTTGGGCGGTGAGACAAAAATTTTAGGTCCAGCAAAGATCCTAATAGGCCGCCTAAAATGAGGAGGTCCCCAAATCCCGTCCCCAGTCCTGGGGGCTCTACATCACAGCCCCTATCGACGTCTTTTTGCGCCTACGACAATTCCTCAAGCCCACCATACCCGTCGATATCTAAAGGAGGAGGAAGATTGGATTTTTTCTCAGGTAAAAACCCTACCTGCCTCGCCGCGCCGCCCTGCCCGCCGGCCTCCTGCGCCCCGCCTCCCGCGTGCCAGCCTCCTGCGCTGTGCCGCGCGCCGGCCTGCTGCATCCCGCCGCCCACCGCCCAGCCTCCTGCGCCCCGCCTCCCGCGCACCAGCCTCCTGCGCCCCGCCGCCCACCGCCCGGCCTCCTGCGTCTCGCCTCCCGCGCCGTGCGCCGGCCTGCTGCATCCCGCCGCCCACCGTCCAGCCTCCTGCGTCCTGTTTGCTGTGTCACTGCTGCATATATATATATATATATATATACGCATACAATATGAGCTTAGTGAGAATATAGACAACTTTTATATATCAAATTCCAATATAGAATGCATAGGGCTACAATCATTTACACCAAATTGGTATAGAGATATTAAGTCTAAAAAGGATATTGAAAGAATAGTTCAAAGATTCTTCAGTATGATTTCTTACTATGAAAGCTGCCGATCTATGTGGGCTCCTACTTTCTCTTATTGCTCTTAGTTTTAGTAATTCTTCTATATGCATTTTAAATTCTTCTATATCCTTTGGGGTTGTCTCTATTGGGCATGTTTTAATTATATAGTCCGGGTTTATTATATTAATTTTACAGGTAATTGAATTCTTCTCCCAGTATTTCATCGGGATTTCTCCTATTATCTGAGTATCTTCTAATCTTTGAACTATTCTTTCAATATATATATATATATATATATATATATATATATATATATATATATATATATATATATATATATATATATATATATATATATATATATATATATATATATACACTAGCTGTTGCAATATATATAAGTGCACTTCTTTTGTATACGTGAGTACTGTTAGTTATTACTGCTGCTGCTAGCTTTTTTTTAAATGAATGACAACCAATATACTTTTTTAATGGAATAGTGTACATGACTGTGAATATATTTTATCTCTTTGGATGATAGTGTAGTTTGCTTGGATATTTTTTTCCTCTAATTTTTTCTGTGATCTTTTATTCGCCAAGTGTACTGAGTAACCTATTATAGTGACTAGACTGCAATGGCTGGTGGAGGTGATTCTTTTCTGCACATGATGACTGAGGAAACCGATGTCGATACATTTGACTTGTCAATGCACAGTGGAGATGCAGGTAATTCAACCAACGGTGCAAAAGGAAGCACCAGAAGGTCAAACAACTATACTCATCCAGAGGACATCCAATTGTGCATACCATGGGGAGAGCATTAGCACAGATCTTATTACAGGTAATGAGTAGTCAGGAAAGACGTACTGGAAAAGGATTGCGGAGCATTACCATGACAACCGCAATTTTGAGTCTGATAGAAATGCAAACTCTCTTGAACACCGTTGGAGTACAATTCAGAAGGAGACAAGCAAGTTTCAAGCTTGCTATGATCAAATCGAGCGTCGACATCCAAGTGGCATACCATATAAAGAGCGTGTAAGTCGACTTTTCTATATATTATTTTAAATAGCTTTGTATGAATGCGAACTAATACTTTAATTTTTCTTCAGCTTCTTGAAGCGCAGGCATTGTATTCATCTAAAGAATCAAAGAATAGAGGCTTTCAGTTTGTTCATTGTTGGCTCAAGGTGAGGAATTTACCGAAGTTTCAAGCACTAGAGTCCCACAAGAGGCCAAGGTCCAGCAAGTCTTCGATGCCATCTGAGGGACCTAGTGAAGAAGGAGACAATAGTGATAAAATTACAACTCCTGATTCATCAGAGCCTAGTGCTAAAAAGAGACCACCAGGCAGGAAGCAAGCAAAAGAGAAGTTAAAAAATAGAGGAGAAGCTGGATCGTATAAGGAGACAATGAAAGGTTTGGCTGAAGCCAAGGAGAAAGAAATGAAGTTAAAACAAGAGAGATGGAGGGAGACTAAAGAGCTTGAGGAGCGAAAGATCTTGTTGGTTGAGCGCAAGTTAATGTGGGAGCAAGAACAACAACTCATGTTCTGTAATGTCTCCACCATGGAACCGGATGTGAGGACATATGTGTTAGCAATGAGCGCACAGATTGCAGCTTATAAGATGGCTGCCCTCAATGGTGGCTCTGGTGTGGGTAGTGGTGGCTCCGGTGGGGTTAGTGATGGCTCTGATAGAGTTTGACATCCTTGATGCAGTTTGGTGATGTTATGTGTTAATTTTCACTATGATTTATGTGTTATGTGTCAGTAGGATATGTTATTTCTACTATTGAAAGATTTTGATCATTGAATCAGTCATGGTTATAGGATGTGTTATTTTCATTAAAAAATACTTGTGAACTTGAATATGTGTGTGCTGTGGAGATTTAATTATATGTCATGTGTTAGTATGATTTTTAGTGTGATTTTTTCAATGTTGATGTCAATGATTTTTATAGATGGACTTTTCTGATGATGATGATCTTCTTCGTCAATGGTGGGAGGAAGAGGAGTCCGACGATGATGACTATTACATTGCGGCTGCTCTTTTTACACACGTGGAGCATGAGAGGACAAAAAAAAAGCATCGTGGTTCAGTCTCGGGTCGGCAAATAGTACATAGGGACAGATTTGTTGGAAATATGCGTATAGTGGCAAATTAATTTGCAGATCCTCCTATATACAATACAAAATTCTTTAGGAGGAGGTTCAGAATGTCAAGGGAGCTTTTCTTGCGCATAGTGGCTGGTGTGGAGGCTCATGATGACTACTTCAGGCAAAGACCAAATGCAACGGGCCTTCTTGGTGCCACTGCATTGCAGAAAGTGTATGGCTCATTTCGCATGCTTGCGTATGATATTCCAGCTGATAGCCTAGATGAAGTGGTGAGGATTTCGGAGAGCACCATGATAGAAGCTTTCAAGCACTTTGTTAAGGCTGTGGTTGATGTGTTTGCTGATCAGTACATGAGGGTACCAACTGTTGATGATACTACGAGACTGTTTGCTATAAACATTCAAAGGGGATTCCTTGGCATACTAGGTTACATTGATTGCATGCACTGGAGGTGGAAAAATTGCCCAACTGCATGGAAAGGGCAATACTCATGGCATGTGGATGGGCCAACCATGATTCTTGAAGCTGTCGCATCCAAAGATTTATGGATTTGGCATTCTTTCTTTGGTCTACCAGGTTCTCTAAATGATATCAATGTCTTGCAGAGATCACCACTCTTTCAAGGCTTACCTCAGGGACAGCGCCTAATGTGGAATATACGGTGAATGACAACAAGTACAATATGTGGTACTATCTTGCTGATGACATCTACCTCTGTTGGGCTACTTTTGTGAAAACAATCCACAGTCCACAAGGCAACAAGAGAGTCCATTTCGCAAAAGTTCAAGGAGTGAGAAAGGATGTTGAAAGAGCATTTGGTGTTCTACAAGCTCGCTTTGCTATGGTGAGGGGTCCTGCTAGATTTTGGGACACAGAGACCCTATGGTTCATAATGACAGCTTGTGTAATCATGTATAATATGATCATTGAGAGTGAGCGAGACGAAGATAATGATTTCGACTATGATCAGGAGGATGGTGAGGTGCTGAGGGAGGAGGAGTACCAGCAATGTAATAAACCCCTGTTGGAGGAGTTCCTAAAGATACATAAAGAAATAGAAAACAAGTAAGTGCATGAGCAACTTCGAGATGATCTTATAGAGCACTTGTGGACGTTTCATGGTGCTCAATAATTTATTTTATTGCATTATCTGTGGGTTATTTTGAGTCCTGAACTTTTGCTTGCAGGATATATTATTTCCATGTTTCTAAATTATAAATAAAAATTTGAATTATGATGATTAAAATTATTCAATTGTATATAGGTAAATTCTATATGTTATAAATATTTATGTTTTAATTATAGTGTCAAACTATGCATATACATATAGTCTACGATGAAAAATAATAGAAAAAAAAATAGGGGCTGAGAAATGGGGGCTGTTGCTGGAGTTCGGAGCATTTTTGGGTCCAAAGGAAATAGGGACAGCCCCTATTTAACATTTAGAGGCTCTAAAATATGGGCTATTGCTGGAGATGCTCTTAGGGGCTTGTTTTGCCAAAAAAAAAAAAAACGTTACCAAAACTTTGATTTGGGCATTTGGCATCACTAACACACCGTTCGGCGCAGCTTATCACGTTACTTTTTTTTCTTGTTTCTGTGAGCACGCTTTCAAAAACGATGAACGGTGTATTTTTTGTAAAAATTTTCTATATAAAAGTATCTTAAAAAATCAAATAGATCCATTTTTCAAGTTTTTAATAGTAAATACTTAATTAATAACGCGCTAATGATGTTCTTCGTTTTGCGTACGACTTATAAGTTAGAAAAATAAGCACTTAAGACCACTATGTAAATGTTGCTAAGATAGGGTAAGATTCGGTAGCGTTTGGTTTGAGGTCTTATTAAATTTTGATAGAAATTTTAAAAATAGAAAGTTTTGGTATTATCAAAATTTTGTAGGGTTATATTAGTGATGATATGTTTAGTTTGTTGCCTTACCAAAATTCAGAAATGTTAAAAATGGTAACAAAGCGGGTCTTCTTTGTAAGTTGAAACAAATGAATGATCCTTATGAAAACATTTTCCGAAAAGCACTTTCAAATTTACTCCAGAGTATTAGTAGCCGTATTGAGCTGTTCTATGAGAGGTGCCCAAGGAGGAGTGCTGATGGATAAAAAATGTTCCTTCCGCGAGAGAAGGAACAATCCTTTCAAGGAGGCTCTAGCCGAAAGAGTGATACTAAAAAGTGGAACATCTCACCATGAAGAAATCTTGTGAACCATAAACCTTGGCAGCTACTCCTTCTGTCTTAAAACAGAAAAACCTAGTACTAGATAGTGTGAATCTGGACACACATCTAGTACTTGGTTTTTCTATTTTGAGACAGAGTAAGCAGTTCCTCTTTGAAGTTAAGATTTTTTTATTATTTAAACTTTTTTATTTTTTATTTTAAAAATAAACTCTTCGGAAATTTATTTTTAAAAACTGAACCTCTTGGCCATGCCAGTCTAACTACATATAATTTAATATAAGGGGCATTAGGGTCATTTCTTCTTAAACTTTCCTATTTGCTAAATAACCTAGAATGACAATAGGAAAAAATACTACCATGGGAGTAAAAAAGTTACTACTATTGAATGGGAAACGAGAGGATGGTTAATAAATCTTTTACCAGCACCCTTGCGCAACAACGCCATTTATAGTATGTTTTTACGGTGTAGTATTTTTTTACACTTAGACATAAGGCGTAGTTTCTTTTTCACTTAGACAGACTGGAAAAGAGAAATCATAAGTACAGACGGAATAGGAGGGATTAGAAATGTAATAATTTTACCATGTGGAAAGAGAGCATGCGGAAGAAAATAGAAAAAGAAAATTGTTACCGTGCAGGAAGAGAGTGGGCAGAAGAAAACGGAAAAAGGAAAGGGAGATGGGAGAGAGAAACAGTAAAAGAAAAATAGGAAGGAGACGTGCTAATAAGTAGTGTGTAGTGTGCTACTTAGCGCGACCGTCTAATAGGCTAGGTTGGACTTAGAGTTGTTCTAGGTGGTAAGAGGTGAAGTAAGTCCGACTCTCTAATCCCGCAGACGCGCAGGAGGAAGAGGATGGTGGCGAGACCATGTCATAGCGGCTAGGTATGTTATGTTGATTGAAAATGAGCGTCTATAATTAAAGGTTTGAAGATTAGGTGTGTTCCTATATCATAATCGGTCAGGTACGTGTTGGCTTGTCGCCCATAATCTGAAACTGGTTGCTCTGTTGATCCTTGTTGGCTTGTTGCTACTGTCAATCCGAGTTGTTTCATTTGTGGATTACACTCATTAACCATCTTGCAAATATATGATAAATCATGCTATGTGTTGGATTTGTTTTTTCAATTTTGCCCAGCATTTATCAGAACCACCTCTTTCAATACTTAAAGATTTTTGTCATCAGAAAAAATCATCTGTGCCAGAAGTTGCATATTTTGTTGAAAAGTGCAGAGCATCGCAGGCATAATTATTCAGAGAAAAGTAAGCAAACAAGATATACTTAAAATCTTCCATTGACACCAATACGGAAAAGAAGTATGAGCCTTAACATGATCAACCTGACGACTGCAAGCCATTACGACAAACTGCTAAACTCAACCAGAAACTACTAATCAATCTGACAAGAACTCAATTAAACACTACTAACCAACCTGCAGACTCGAGAATAAATCCCAAATAAACCCACAGCGATATGATCTCTCTAGAATCCGTGGACCTTGATGTTCTCCTTGTGGAGCATGCAGGTCTTGGAGAGGAACTCGAAGACGTTGTTGCGGTGGTCGCCCTGCAGCTGGATGATCTTACCGAGCTCCTTGTCCTCCACGACGGTGCCGTTGCAGCAGAGCACCCGCTTGAAGTCCCGGAGCACCTTGGCGTAGTTGTACGCGTCGCTGAGCCCCTGCACGGTGGTCAGCGTCTTCCGGCCATTGCGCTGCTGCACGCGGATGTGCACGTAGTCGCTAGAGACGGCGGCGGCGTCCTCCTCCTGCGCGTCGGCGAACGGGTCGAAGGTGGCCGAACTCCGGCCCGGACATCAACTTGTTACTACCCTCCTCCGCCTCGCCGCGGGAGAGCAGGTACTTGTTCTTGGACTGCGCGCGGCCTTTGACGTACTTGCCCTTGCTCGCCGGCGGCGGCGCCGCTCGTGGGACGACGGCGACGGGCCCCTCGTCCTCCTCGTCGGACGAGGAGGCGGCGGTCCACAGTGCGGACGCCTGCGGCGACACCTTGGCGCCCTTCTTGCTCTCCAACTTCGACGGCGACGACACGACGGCGGTGGGCTTCTGGGCTCTGGGGATCGTTGCGCTCGAGATCGCCGGAGATTTCGTCTGCTTCGCGTTCGATTTTTGCATGATACGATTCGGGGCGCCCTCGCGTGGATTTATAAGCGAGAAGGCGCGAGCCGTGTCCACGTCGTGCGGGGAGTCCGCGTCGGAGAAGTTATTAAGCGTGGCGCGATCTCGGCCGTCCAACGACGCATCTACGGTTCCAGATCGCGAGTAGAATCCTTGTCGTACGCCGCGTCCAAACTTGGTTCTCACGGTTTCTATCCGTGTACGGCGGCGACACGACGTAGCGAAATTGCAAACGCAGGAGGAAGATTGGAAGCCAAGGAAATCGTGTCGGTTGCAACATCTGCATGTATAATTCCGTTCAGATTACAGCCATATACAGTGCAGTTTCGAAAAAAAAAAGATCAAACAAGTGAGTTCATGCACTGTATGGTATAGATTTATGACAAGTTAAACGCATCGACATAGATTACCAACCAAGTATTCATTCAGTCTTGAATAATGCATTCATACAGAGACAAGATTACTTGAACAGAAACATCAGCAACACGTGGGGTTAATATAGATGACCAAATTAGTTGTGCCTTAGTAGGCCATACCGGCACAGCTAGGCCATGCCGTGCCAAGCCCGAGGGCGTAGGCACGGCTCAAGCATGAACACCGCCTGACCGGCCCATTTATTTTTCACAAATTTTTTCTATTTTTCTTTTTTTTTCTCATTTTTTCTATTTTTCTCACATTTTCCTATTTTCCCTTATTTTTCCTCATTTTCTACCTTTTTTTCTATTTTTTCCAGATTTTTCGCATTTTTCTTTTTCTTTGCCATATATTTTGAATTTTTGGGGCTATTTGTGCTAGTGGATCAGCACCGGTTCATGGGCCTCTAGTATGCCTGTGACGGCCCAGCATGGCCCATCAACTTAGTAGGCCATGCTGGGCTCTAGCCTTGGCACGTGGGCTGGTCTGGCCTGGCCCATTAGGCAAGCTGTGCCTAATCAGGCCATACCAAGGCGGGCCATGGGCTGGGCCTGTCTGGCACGTCCGTTTGGCCATCTATATGGGTTAAAGTACTCAAGTGAATGTTCAACTTCAAATAATGCACAAAAACTTCACCATCCGTTCAGTTTTCTCCGGCTACCAGCCAATGTGGCTGGAATTATTGGCACAACAAAAAGAGCCCCAAGTAAAAAATCTGTACACATTTTACAGCTTCAAGAAAGGGATTGTGACTGTAGGGCTTACAATACAGCAAGTGATACATTCCTCTGTGATGTCCCACACCATGTGTTGCAGCTTGCAACAAGGTGTCTCTACATGGCTAACAAAACTGCCTAGAAGGTGTCTTGGTAATGTGAGCAAGTTTACAAAAAACAAATGGCAACCCTTGATGTTACAGTAGTCAAGCAGAGCAGGAGAAGACCCAACAGCAAACTCCTAAAGCCCTTCCACCAATATTGTTGGCAAATAATGGAGGAGGAACAAATGAAAGGGCAGCAAAGTAATCGCTCTGAATAGTTAACAATGCAGATAGTCACGATCAGATACATTACCACGCAGGTGGTTGCCCACATAAACAGTATTCCCTTATTATCTGAGTCTCACTCAGATTAGTGGATAAAAATAATTGTGTTAGTACTGACCTCCTGAATTCTGATAATAGAGTCTTTAAAGAACTAATGTCTTCAGCAAAATCACAACATTTCCAACCTGGGAGTTTCTCTGCACTAGTCTTTTGGTGTCTGATCTGTACAGTTCCCGTATAACACCATGTGCTGATCTAACTGGGCAAAATTAACTTCTTAGATCCCCTGACCTCATTTAATTGGTGGTGCTAGGCCTTGTGCCTTCATCATGCAGTGGTATTTTGGGGGTGCTCTTGCGCCCACTTGCATACAAAGCTCAATGACTGCAGGTGCATGGCCATAATAATCTCTCCCACTGTCCACCAGAACCGGTGGGTCATGAGGCCGCTGATGCCAAACAATCTTTGGAGGAACTAAGTCATCCACACCGGCCTTCTTCCACTTGTGTTTACCACGCCAGCGCTGGAACTTGAATACTCCACACATTCTGGCCTTGTGCCCTGATAGCCCAATATGCACTTCAGAGCAATGCTCACACACTTTGGATGGGTAGACCAATAGAAGTTTTGTCACACCTAATCTGAGCCTCTCCCATGCTTCTATCGTTCTCTGACCTATGAATCTAAGCTCTCCTGGCAAAAAATCAGCAGGTTTTTCATCATTTCCTCTGACTGTTGCAGATATCACGCCACTCGTATGCCAAACTTCATCAGGTATATCTGCACCTGCCTGATGGCAGAGCTCAAGTACAGCTGGGATGCGATGGAAATCAAACCTCTGGTCATGCTTTATCTCATCCTGGAACGTGTTTTCCAGGTGGAACGATTCAACAGGGACAAGGATATCATTCAAGCACCCAGGTCCCCATTTATGTGGCTGGTTCTTGATCATACGCTTGAAACCATGGCATGAATTCATCTGATGCCCTACCGTTCCAATATGAACTTCGGGACAAAACCTTCAGTAAGAGCAGACACGCAAGGTGTTAGACAAATTCAATAATGTAGAACTATTTAGGACAGGAATCGTGAAAATGGTATCAACATGCACATCAGAGAGAATTGTTCTTAACTTGTTATGACAAGAAAGCAAACATGGCTAAGGTAATCTACAGAATACTATCGATATTGTTATTTGCGCCATTTCTGGAGGTTCTGGAATATTTTTAGTGCATACCTAAATCGAAGTCGCTCTACTACAAATAAGCACATTTTTAGCAATGCTATCTTCTTCAAGAGTTTAAGACAGTTACATAAAAATTCCACATTTCTTGCCCTTACTTGCATGAATGTACAGGCACAACTTGGAGCAGCCTCGAGACACCTCTGGTAACAATCTCTCTAGCCTTGACTACCTCCTCTGCCACTGGGATCATACGGTTGATTGGATAATCCTTTGCCCGGTTCCTTATCCTCTTGAGGATCATAGGCCGCAGTTGCTTCCAGTCCACCCTCGAAGAGTACAGCCTCTGATTCATAACCGAGCCATACAGCGCCGAGCAAATGTAGCTCCCGACTTCCCGCCGCTTCAACGCCATTACAGCACACATACAGGACGCCTGCAAGTTCAAATCTTGCATTAGCGCAAGAAACGAACCCCAACTAGAACCCAACTATATTCATAGGGGATGTGAAGAACATATAAATCACGCAGTAAAACTCTTCTCTAACAGCTGCTATCGATTAGAACGACGAATCCCCATTGGATCAGTGATGAACACTGACCGGACAACAGGGGGCGATCCGACGAGCCGACACCGGCCCCGACCCAAGGCAAAGGGCGAGGCCGAGGAAGCCCCAGCGAGAAGGGCGCGGCGGAGGAAGAAGATGCGCGGCGGCCTCGCCTGTGCCGCTGCGCCTGGGAGGGAGGAGAGGCTACGGTGCTGGGCGCGCGCGCAGCGGGTGCGGCGGCGCGGGGGTAGCCGCCGAGCCGGCGACGGAGAAGTGCGGCGTGGACGCGACTCCGATCGGTAGTCGAGTGCGCGAGTTGGGCTTAGCCAGTTAGGGAACAATCTACTGGGCCGTTCAATTCATGGGCCGGGCTTTCCCTCGGCCCAATAGGATGATAGTTTCAACCCATGAAAAATTCCTGAAGGATAAGGCCCGAACATAGCTCGGCAGGTCGCGCTACGAGCTTTTCTGATCGTTAGATCGGAAACGTACAGTGTAGATGAGACGTGCCGACTGCGTCAAGAGAGGCGGCTTGACCTGGCGTGGAGTCCGTTCTGGAAACCGCTCGGTGGTCGTACCCGATCTGGACACGTCGCCCGCCACCAACCGGGCCACTTGTGGCGCTTCCATTGCGCCGTACGCGCGGCGGTCACCGCACCGCATACCTCTTTGCACCGCCTTGCCCACGCTATATATAGTGAGGGCTTTTTCTCTGTTAATGGCATAGCGAACGGATCGACCGAAGGGGAAGCGAAGCTTGTTCTCTAATCGCCTCATCAAGGTAACTAATCCCCGTCAGTAACTTAATCCTCCTCTAATCTCTTGTGATGTGGGAACGCTTAATCGTTCCGTGCGATTTATTCTCAACTTGCAAGTCGCCTAATCGAGTCAGGGTTTAGTTTAGTTAGGGAATTGTGTGATTTTAGATCTATCGATCTAATAGATGGATCGGTTTTTGAGTATGAGATTGTTTCGGTATTGCTGTAATGGATGGATAGTTCATAGTTCTGTTTCAATCTTGCCAGATTGTTAAATTCTGTGATATTCAGGTTTAGTTGCCTTCGATTTGTGTTGAGTTTAGATGGATTGTTACAATCTCGCTAGATTGTTAGTTCTGACAGTTGGGAGTTTTCCTTCGATCTGCGCATAATTTGGACTGATATAGTATGGAGCTGTGTTAGAGAACTAGTATATATCTCTGTCGTGTTCGCCTAACTGTACTTTGTAGTTGCCTGAGTCAATTTTGTATTGTCTGTATCGAAGACCTACTTAACAGAGCTGGTGTTGTACTTTGTGTTTGCCTGTTTTATTTGCTTCACTCATGTGCAAATCATGAATCAGTTGGATGCTAGAACATGATGTCTCTGTTCTGTTTGTTTTTCTTATTACTACGTACATAGCTGTTTGTTCTGAATCTTTTTTTGGTAGTTGCTTGTTGATGAGGTGTGAGCAGCTTTCGTACAATTCATGCTCCTACTATGGTGTTGTACAAAGTGATTTATATTTTGGTCTATTATAGGCTCACAGTTGATATATTGTAGAATCTGATGTGCAACTTATACTAAAGCTGCATTATTTTTACCGTGATGTTGATTCTAATCCTTTTTTTGCCTCTTCCAGATGCAGATATTTGTTAAGACACTCACTGGCAAGACCATCACCTTGGAGGTTGAGTCCTCCGATACGATTGACAATGTGAAGGCTAAGATTCAGGACAAGGAGGGCATCCCTCTGGACCAGCAGCGCCTTATCTTCGCTGGCAAGCAGCTTGAGGATGGCCGTACACTTGCGGACTATAACATCCAGAAGGAGTCCACCCTGCACCTTGTCCTCCGCCTTCGTGGAGGCATGCAAATCTTTGTGAAGACCCTCACCGGCAAAACCATCACCTTGGAGGTTGAGTCCTCTGATACGATCGACAACGTGAAGTCCAAGATTCAGGATAAGGAGGGCATCCCCCCAGACCAGCAGCGCCTCATCTTCGCCGGCAAGCAGCTTGAGGATGGTCGCACCCTTGCTGACTATAACATCCAAAAGGAGTCCACTCTTCACCTTGTCCTTCGTCTTCGTGGAGGCATGCAGATCTTCGTGAAGACCCTCACCGGCAAGACCATCACTCTGGAGGTTGAGTCGTCTGACACTATTGACAACGTGAAGGCCAAAATCCAGGACAAGGAGGGCATCCCCCCAGACCAGCAGCGCCTCATCTTTGCTGGCAAGCAGCTTGAGGATGGCCACACTCTTGCTGATTATAACATCCAGAAGGAGTCCACCCTGCACCTTGTCCTCCGCCTTCGTGGAGGTATGCAGATCTTCGTGAAGACCCTCACTGGCAAGACCATCACTCTGGAGGTTGAGTCCTCTGACACTATTGACAACGTGAAGGCCAAGATCCAGGACAAGGAGGGCATCCCCCCAGACCAGCAGCGCCTCATCTTCGCTGGCAAGCAGCTTGAGGATGGCCGCACTCTTGCTGATTATAACATCCAGAAGGAATCCACCCTGCACCTTGTCCTCCGCCTTCGTGGAGGTATGCAGATCTTCGTGAAGACCCTCACTGGCAAGACCATCACTCTGGAGGTTGAGTCGTCTGACACCATCGACAATGTGAAGGCCAAGATCCAGGACAAGGAGGGCATCCCCCCGGACCAGCAGCGCCTCATCTTCGCTGGGAAGCAGCTGGAGGATGGCCGCACCCTTGCCGATTATAACATCCAGAAGGAGTCCACCCTGCACCTTGTCCTGCGCCTCCGCGGTGGTCTGTGAGCTTCGCTGCATCGCAGCTGTCCTTTATGTCGTTATGAGCGCTCGTCTGTCCTGTCATGGTTTGTGAGTTGTGTTCTGGTTAATTTGTTGTGGAGTCGACATTATGCACCATATGTGTTAAGGCCATAAGGCCGCCTATGCAGTCTGAATGTCGTTCTGGACAATATTATCTCATGCTAGTTACCATATGCTTTGCTCAATTGTGCATTGATCAATTGATGTTATTGTCCCTGCAGTTTTTTGCATGTTCTGAAATGTTTGATTTGAGATTTAAGATGAGATTCTGTTTGTGCATTGCTTGCAATTGTGCATTGATCAATTGATGTTATTATACCTGCAGCTCTTTGCATGTTCTGAAATGTTTGATTTGAGATTTAAGATGAGATTCTGTTTGTGCATTGCTTGGCCGCTGCCCTGATGCTCTTGATGTGGATATCCATTTATCACTAACTAAATGGAAAATATTCCGACATCTCCTATGTGGAGCTTTAGTTTTTTTTAATTGTCTTGCTAGATAATGTTATTTATCCTGTCAATTTGAGGAAGTATTAAGCTTTTGATGTTGTTGTCACGTTGGAGATTCAAAGTTCATGTAAATGATCACTGTGTATAGCATGCAGCCGCATAAATATGTATCGATGACTTTTGAATGTTGGCAACATGCTATCCCATTCTTGGTATTTTTAGGCCACCTTCCCATTGGAGTTAAGCTTCTTTATTTTAGAATTCCTAGAGCTAATCAAGTTAGCCAAGCATTTTTAGGCCACCTTGACTGAACCTCGGGGCCACGCCACGCTTCACTTCTATTGAGTGGCGTATTCTCAAGTTTCTCCGTCTTCGCGCGGCGGCTCTCCTTGCCTCCTTGCGAACGCGGCGCGCGGCGGCGGCTTCTACCGACAGAGTTGAAGGCGCCGCCGCCGTCTCTCTGTTCGACTTCTTGTTGATCTTGCGCGTGTTGTGCCGATGGCGATGGCCATAGAGCGCGTGTGCTCTTGATCTTTCTGTTCTGGTCAAGCTTCTGCCTATACTATCCCAGTGAATGCAGCCTGTTGAGGCTGAACGCAGTCACTGCGTGTCTGCGCCTTGTGACGCCAACTCCCCAAGCCTGCTCCGACCAAAAGTTTCTCCGCAATGGTAGCCTGCTGAATTGCTGATTCTCGGGAGATTAGCTCCTCCGCAAATGGCGCTTCTCATGGGGGCGAAGTCCACCGGTGCATTCTACTCTTCTCTGCTCCAGAGCTGCATCAGCTCCGGCGCCTTCCGGCATGGAAAGTCCGTCCACCACAGGATCGTCGTCGCGTCGGCCTCTCCTCCGGACCTGCACTTAAGCACCAAGCTCATCATCTTCTACGCGCGGTTCGGCGACGTCGCCGTCGCCCGCAAGGTGTTCGACGGAATGCGACACAGGAGCGTCGTGTCCTGGACGGCCATGTTATCCGGCTACGCTAAGAACGGGCGCCCGTGGGAGGCGCTGGAGCTGTTCGCTCTCATGCGCGCGTCAGGAGCCCGGCCGAACCAGTTCACATACGGGAGTGTGGCCAGCGCCTGTGCGGGGGTAAGGTGCGCCAGGAGCGGGGAGCAGGTGCACGCGTGCGCTGTCAAGGGGAGGTTCGGCGAGGACATGTTCGTGCAGAGCGCTCTCATGGACATGCACCTGAGGTGCGGGTCTGTGGAGGATGCACGGCAGCTGTTCGCAGAGATGGGGAAGAAGGATGTGGTATCCTGGAATGCCCTGATCAGGGGGTTTGTGGAACGTGGGCATGACGGTGATGCGCTTGGATTGTTCTCTTCAATGCGGAAACACGGTACGGCGTCCCTCCTTTAGCTTTAACAATCGTGGTTATTTTTCCTGTAATCATGCTACCTAGTACGTACTGTCATGAAATCCTTTACTGTATAAACACTTAAATGTACACCTTGTTATGTGGAGAAAAGAGAGGTTAATAAGCAGCATTATATGATGCCCAACTGGTATTACCTAATACTCATCAATATAGGAACATATGGGAATGTTGGTATGTACAATAAGCACACTTAATACTCATCATTATAGGAATATATAGGAACCTTTTGCCAATTCCCCAGTCCCATCATTTAAGGAAAAACATATGCAATTGCAAGGTAGATTTTGCTACTGGTATTGTTATTAGAATTGAAAATCATTTTTTATTTACATTAAAATAATTGACAGCAATGCTGCCTGACCATTTCACACTTGGAAGCGCTCTAAAAGCCTGCGGAGTAGTCGGTGTGCCTGTCAATGTTGAGCAAATTCACGCTAGCATAATCAAATTGGGTTACTGGGGCGAAAAGATTGTCATTGGATCACTTATCAACTCTTATGCAAAATGTCAGAGTATGAGCAGCGCAAGAGTGATATATGACTCCATCTCTGAACCAGATCTCATGTCATCCACTGCTCTGATCAGTGGGTATACCATGGATAGAAACCACAGTGCAGATGCAATGGAGCTCTTCTGTAAAATTCATCGCAAGGGTTTATGGATCGATGGTGTTTTATTAAGCTCAATGCTTTGCCTTTGTGCTAGCATTGCATCTGCAAGATTTGGAACACAAATTCATGCATATATGTGCAAGAAGCAGCCTATGGGTGATGTTGCATTGGACAATGCTCTGGTTGACATGTATGCAAAGGCAGGAGAATTTTCAGATGCCAAGCGTGCTTTTGATGAAATGCCCTATCGGAATGTGATTTCTTGGACGTCACTCATCACTGCCTGTGGAAGAAATGGTTCTGGAGAAGATGCTGTGACTCTTTTTAATAGGATGGTGGAAGATGGCGTTAGGCCAAACGATGTGACATTCCTTTCTCTTCTATCTGCATGTGGCCACTGTGGTTTGACAAGCAAAGGGATTGAGTACTTCACTACTATGATGAGCAAGTATGGCATTGATCCAAGAGCTGAGCATTACAGCTCTGCTATTGACCTTCTTGCTCGTGGAGGCCAGTTAGAAGATGCATGGAAGCTTGTTCAGAAAACAAACTTTAGACCCAACTCATCAATGCTGGGTGCAATGCTTGGAGCCTGTAATTGCACGGAACATGCTTCTTGGAGAAACCACAGCCAAAAACCTTTTCAGTATGGATCCTGGGAATTCTGTGAACTATGTTGTTCTTGCGAACATGTATGCAGAATGTAGTCTATGGGAGGATGCACAGAGGACGAGAAAAATAATAGATGAAACATCAGATGGAAAGGAAGTTGGTTTCAGTGTCATCTGAAGACTATTTATGACAGAAACTTTTCCACTGTAAGAAATTTTTATCACAGTTTTTAGCCACTGATAGATGCATCAGATGAACCTGGAATTCTGGGTCACTTTGACAGGCCTCCAACACACTTCAGACTCCACACTTAGCCGATTTCTGCCTGTTCAGTTAAACGGTGAGCAGTTAATGACTTATCGCCAATTCACCAGCCATCATGTTCGTTCAGTGTAAGTTTTTTGTTCTTCTGACTTCTATGGCTTACTTTCCTTGATAAATAATTTCCTGAACTGCTACTGTGCCTTAAATCTTAATTAGTCCCATAATTGTTTCAGGAACTGTAGATGTGTTTTTGCAAGTGCCCATAACCTTGATTAGACAGACATAAATATGCGATATTAATCCTTCTCTTTTAAAAACAATTTTGATGTCCTATAACAATTTATTAAAGTATTAACCAGATTGGTAATTACCGCCAAACATGATGAAAGGGATGACATTCTGGTCTTTTATGTGCATGGACAAGGTATGAAGTAAAAATTAGAGTACTCTGTAATTCCCTATGGATAGGGCTGAACTTGTCAATGTCCACCATTGGTGAACAACTTCATGGTCAAAACTGTCTCATACTCCCTTATTGGTGTTGAGTGAAGCACATATTTTAAGCTAGGTATTAGACCTGAATTCAAAAGGACATCACTTTTCAGTTACTCAAAGAATAAGTGAATACATTGCCCAAACCATGTGCTAGTGAACACCTAATCATTGTTATCTCCAGTGGAGCCAGGATTTTGACAATGGGGTTGAGGGCGTAATGACATAGATAGTATGGAAGATTGATAGAGCAAATTCCATATTTCTATTACAACAGACATAAAAAAAATATTCCTTCTGCTGATTATGGCGTCTTTTAATTTCAAATAGTCAAATTATGTATATTTTGACCAGCGATTAGTCAAATTACAAATACATTTAATGAGAAAATTATGCCAATAGATTCATATTACAAATTGCTTTCACACAATATTGGCTTATAGCTATTAAAAAATAATTATGAGAAATCAATGGCCAATGTTTAACCTTGAGGATCTTTTGAAATTAAAATATGCCCTATAAAAATCGATGGAATCTAGAAAAACAAAGCTTGACAGTATTACATACAAAATTTTTAACACTTTGGGATTCTTATCTGAGTGCACATTGTATACATACCTGTATTCCTATGTATTTGGTGTTTTTTTCAAAGTTCTAGGGGTGCATCTGTAACCCCCCCCCCCCCCCCCCCCCCCCCCCCCCCCCCCCCGGCCTCGGCCCGCCGTCCGCCCGCCCCCCCCCCCCCCCCCCCCCCCCCCCCCCCCTCCCCCCCCCCCCCCCCCCACACACACACACACATCCACCATGGTGTCCAACATTGGTTTTGTCCACCACTGTGACTTGCTTTCACCTTTTTTGTTGGAGAGCTCAGCTGAAGGTTATCTTGAGCCCAGCAGAATGTATTAACTTAAAAATATGTTGAGGGCAGTTAACCTGCAAGCAGTGCCCTAGGAGAATCAGGAGCAATTTTCTCTTTAACTTCTATGCATCACTAATTTTGATTGAAATGCATATGCTGGCACTAAAAAGGTTGCAACTAATATCTGAAAAAAACTGTTGAAGTTGTCACTTCGTGGTTGTAAAGTTTGACCAATGGACTGGTTTTTCTCAATATGCTAGGAATTCACTGAAGGTTTATCTACACAAATTCTTGCATTTTTAATTCAAAGATAGAGAATCTGTTTTCCTAATTTGCACACCATGTTCTCATCTTTCTGGAGTGTTTATATGCTTGATTAGACCTAAATTTTGCTTTAAAATGAAGTAGCTGCACAGTGCCTGATATGCTTCTGCACCCGCTTGGCATTCAATAATCAGCTAGCAGTGATCGTATGCTGATTGTCTTCTTTTCTCCCTTGATTTGCTTCATTGACACAAGCACAACTGTCATGCATCTTTTTTGTCTCAACTTAATTTGGAAGAAAGAAGATCGATTTCATCAATATTTAATGGGTTGTTGCTTCGGTATTATTTACATTAACTGACTGGTGCCAATTAAGAAATTATTCTGGACAGTTCCTTTAGTGTTCAGAAGAAATCCCAAGAGAAACTACCAGTGATAATGTCATAGCGTGGCAACCATATTTTATTCCCTGGTTCCCTTAAATACTAATGAAACAGGAAATTGATTATTTTCTTTCTTTTGCGTTTGCATGCACATGCACAAAATGATAAAGGATAAAATGATATTATCTCCTATCTTTGAATCCTTCTGAACTTCTTTACCAGAATATATTCACCCCATATAATATTTAAAATAATAAATCAGAACAGCTAGCAACTTACACTTCAAATCTTTGATGTGTGAATTTTTTTTATTTTTATATTTATTTAATAAAAAATTTACAAAACTACATTTTCATTTCAAAAATTTACAAAAATATACTCCCGCCGCCCTTTGGGAGGGCGATATCTCTGAAATCGCCCTCCCAGAGGGCGATATGACGACGTGGCTGACGGCCGTTGGCCGGCGGCCCACGGCCGTCAGTCATTTTGCAGGCGGCCCCCCCGGCCACACAAAAACCGCCCTCTGAGAGGGCGGCAAGGGGGCCGCCTGTAAAAATCCGGCCGGGGGCCGGCCATTTTACAGGCGGCACCCTTGCCGCCTCTCAGAGGGCGGTTTTCAGCTAAAAACCGCCCTCCCAGAGGGCGGCAAGGGGGCCGCCTGTAAAATGGCCGGCCCCCGGCCGGATTTTTACAGGCGGCCCCTTGCCGCCCTCTGGAAGGGCGGTTTTTTAGCCCGGCACTATAAAACCCCTCCCAAACTCCAAAAATGTCATAAAATTCACTGAAATTACAGAAAAAAAAAAGGAGAGAGCTGAGAGCGAGCCTGAACGAAAGCAGCGAAGCTCTGTCAGCTTACTGATTTGTCTGCAGGTAAAATCTATTATCTTTGTAATTTCTATTTCTATACGTAAATTAATGTAGTATTGTACTGGTTATGTGTATATACTATATGAAAATAAGTTGTTACTCGTAAATCTGTAGTCTTTAGTTAATGTGTTAGATGATTTAATTTTTGTAGAGATGTGAGGAAATATTGGTATCTAGTTTAACTGAATTTTCATCAACAGAAATGTCAAATAAGGTGATATTTCAGTTATTTCACGGGCAAGGGAATGTTAGATATGGTCCAGAAGTGGTAGATCTGTCGGATTTTAGTTCAACGGCAAGGGGATTGATAGACCAGCTGAGAGAAGTTTTGGTCAGTGTACAACTGGCTGATGCGAGGGTTTCGATTGAACCCCGAGCTCAGCGCAATAACCTTGTATGTAGTAGTCAGTCGTGCAGCTGAAGTTTTTTTGGGAAACTGATGCCGGTGGATTGCACTGCCACTTGGAGATGGTATGTGGAGAATGCATTCCAAACGTGGTTGCCACTGGGCAGACTTGTGTCGATATATGAGAAAGAAAACACTGCTGGTGCAATGCCCGTACAAGATGATGAGGGTCCAAGTACGGCGGGAGGTAATAGCGAAACAATGGAAGAAAATGAAGAAGGGAATGAAGGAGGGAATGAAGAAGATAGACAGCCAACAGGTGTGGCAGATGAGGGAGAACAAATCACAGAATCGTCGAAGAAATGGATAGGGAAGATTCTGAAAAACGAGCAAGCAGAGCAGGATGATTCGTCTGACGAGGACACCATGATGCCTGCAGAATGGAGCAACTAGGACTTCTCTAGGCTTTCTATCTCCGAGGGACATCATGTGTCATGGGAGTACAAGGAAAATGAGGTCATCCAAGGGGCTAAGTATGCATATGTAGAGGATTTAAAGGAGGCAGTAAAACAATGGGCCGTGTCACTTCAAAGGGAGTTCTCAGTCGTGAAGTCAAGCAAATCAGTCTATGAAGTAAAGTGTACGAAGGATGGGTGTCCATGGCGGGTGCACGCATTCAAGGGTAAATGGAAAGATTATTGGCAAGTTTCAATCGTGACTGAGCATTCATGTTATTTACCCGGTGTTGAAAAATATCACAGAAACATGACATCTGCATTTGTTGCGACAGAGATGTACTCCCATATTATTAACAATATGGGATACGAACCAAGGTCAATTGTTAGACATATTGAAGAGAAATTTAAATACACAATTAGCTATGCTAAGGCTTGGAGGGCAAAACAGAAGGTTGTAGAGATGAGATTTGGCACATTTGAAGCATCCTATGATAATTTGCCTCGTCTGTTAGGCTATATTCTTCAGAGGAATCCGGAGACGTGCTACGACCTAAAAGCCTTTCCATCAATTCACCATGGTAATAAAAGTGTGTTGCAACGAGTATTCTTTGCATTAGGGGCTTGCATTCAAGCATTTGTCCATTGTCGTCCCATCCTCTGCATCGATGGGACATTTCTGACCGGAAAGTACAGAGGGCAGATCTTAACAGCAATTGGAGTTGATGGAAACAACCAAGTTCTACCAGTTGCTTTTGCTTTTGTTGAGAGTGAGAACACTAATAGCTGGTATTGATTTTTAGAAAGGGTTAAGTCTGCAGTTGTACGGATGAGACCAGACGTATGCCTTATACATGACCGTAACGCCGGCTTGCTGCGTGCAATTGAGGAATTGAGATATGGGCCTTATACATCTGAAATAGGCCGACGCAGCGCGACAGGTTCAGGCTGATGTAAACGCGGCGTTCGGACGATTGGACAGTGGGATTGTGCTCAATGCCGATGAGCAGAGGACGACCTTCGGGAGGATTCGTCAGGCGATGCTAACAGTGATTCGTGCCCTCACTTGTCGTGCGGTCGATGCGGTACCTCCCGTAGTTGTACAGCAGCAACAGCCACGGCCAGTAGGAACAGGAGCACGAGCAGGAGTGCGACTGCAGGGTTCCAGTCAGCCATCTGGCCCCTCCAGAGGTAAATTGGACTAACCATCGGTTCATAACATGTTTCCTTCTACGACATGTACTGTTGTACATCAATATGCTTCCCTGCAGCTTTCGCTACACCGTACTTACATCCCTCTGGAGCTAGCACATCGATGCATGGAGTGTACCATGGACGACCACACGCGCAGCTGGGCATGACAACTGCCCCTCGGGCCACCACAGGAGGTCCTTCAGGTTATATCAAAGTTTATTTTTGCTTTGCAAAATTTTGGTTTGCAATTATCAATATTTTGGTGAACATGGTTCTACTGTACAGCGTCGGGGATGTTTGCTGGCGCTGGCACCTCAACGCAGGGCGTGGGCATGACAACTGCCCCTCAGGCCACCACAGGAGGTCCTTCAGGTTTTATATCAAAGTTTATTTTGCCTTGCCAAATTTGGTTTGCAATTATCAATATTTGGTGTACATGGTTCCACTCTAAGCACCGGGATGTTTGCTGCGCTGGCTCCTCCATGCAGGCCACACGCGGCAGCGGTTGGGCACCGGATCCTTTCGAGGGGACGACTTGGAGGACTCGGCGAGGAGATCCAGGAGATACTACCAGCCTCGCAGCTCGAAGGAGCTCCACCACCACAGACACAGACCCACCAGCTGCCACACCCGTGCAGACGACCCGCGCTGGCCGTGCCGTACCACCAGACCGGCTGACGTACTCCCAGGGGCAGGTGCGAGCGCAGGGTAAGAAGACAAAGAGGGCTAGAGGTTACGGTCCGGGCCCGTAGTACGTTGCATCAGTGATAGTTTGTCTGTTGTATATCATGTTTTTTAACTCTATGTATACTGAAGAAACCCTTTTACTTTATTTACACTCGTCGATCGTTTACGATCTATGTTTGTGACGAAACTGATCAAAAACATGAATTTTTCAGTTTCAATTTTACGGCGAAAGTACATTCTGAGCTGACAAACCGAACACACGTTAATTGCATACTGAACATAATGAAATTATCTATACAAAGAGTACAAACGACACATCAAACGTTTCTAGTTATCGTTATTATATGCCTAGGGAATTTTAACAGATAACCAAGTAGAGATGTAACTACTGTGTGCAGCGTGGGTACTTTCTCTTCCTTGCCGCCACAGATATGCCTGTCCGGACCGTTCGGATAGGATGAGGATGGTCCAGACTATATAATGCAAAACAACCATTTGTACAGTGCGGACCGTGCGAATAGGGTGTCGATGGTCCGGACTATATACTGTGAAACAACAATTTGTACAGTCCGGACCGTCCGTATAGAGTGCGGACGGTCCGGACAGTACTCTGGGCCGCTTGCAAAGTAGCCGGTCCGGACCGTCCGTATAGGGTGCGGACGGTCCGGACAGATTTTGCAGGCGGCCCAAAAACCGCCCTCTGTGAGGGCGGCAAGGGTGCCGCCTGCAAAATAGCCGGCTCGGTGGCCATTTGCAGCGGCCCCCCGGCCACCAATAAACCGCCCTCTGAGAGGGCGCAAGGGGCCGCCTGTAAAAGGGCCGGCCCCCGGCCGATTTTTACAGGCGGCCCCCTTGCCGCCCTCTCAGAGGGCGGTTATTTGGTGGCCGGAGGGCCGCCTGCAAAATGGCTGACGGCCGTGGGCCGCCGGCCAACGGCCGTCAGCCACGTCATCATATCGCCCTTTGGGAGGGCGATTTCAGAGATATCGCCCTCCCAAAGGGCGGCGGGAGTATATTTTTGTAAATTTTTGAAATGAAAATGTAGTTTTGTAAATTTTTTATTAAATAAATATAAAAATAAAAAAAATTCTTGATGTGTCACCTTTCAGCAACATGCCGCGATCATCAATCGAAGAGTCTGTATTATTTTTTTACAAGCGCACAAGCCACGAAGAATGACCACCATTCAACTAATTCCTATATGCAATATTACCAGGTAATACTCTCTAGATGCCTGATCCAAGACTTGCGTATTCTTCAATTGAAGTACATGGCTACTTGCACACAACTCATAGGGCTCGTGAAATATTGATCTCCAAGCACGTGATCAAGTCTTAGGCCATCTGCCTGTCGCATTAGGAAAAAAAATAGTATGAAGCTGTGGGACTAACTGTAGCCACTAAGCTAAGATTGAACCAAATGGCTTATGCCACTTGTTTGCTATAGTACAACCTAAGCAACTGAGTTATAAAGCAGGCTGCAAGTTATAATTTGCCTCAACAATCATAGAAGGCAACTCTTTCATCATGGGCAGTGGTTCTACATTAGTCGCGCACAACATGCCCTACAGAGTCCTATTTGGATTTGTCCTTTCTCTTGTCCTACGATTCTCCTTGGTATTGTCCTATCAAACAGGTCTGAAGATTGGTTTCTACCAATGCACATGCCCAAATGCAGAGGTCATCGTTCATGATGAGATGACCAAGATCATATCCCAAGTCCCAAGTCTTGCAGGCCCTCTACTTCGCATGCATTTCCATGACTGTTTTGTGAATGTATGCATACTATTGACTCTATTCTGAACTGTTTCGTTTCTGTGTTGAGTTTAAGTTACTAAGCTGTATGCATGTATGTGCTTTGCAGGGTTGCGATGGCTCTATACTTCTGAATAGCACACCAGGATCACCATCTGAAAAGGAATCAATACCGAACCTCAGCCTGCGAGGTTTTGGCACAATAGACCGTGTCAAAGCTAAGCTGGAGCAAGCCTGCCCTGGAGTTGTGTCCTGTGCTGATATCCTTGCTCTGGTAGCCAGAGATGTGGTCGTCTTGGTAAGAATAAGAAGCCATGCTCATTAATCTTGGTTAATTCTTTAGTAAGAAAAGTTAGCATAATTGGTTAAGTGGTGGGAATTGGCTGTTTCAGGCCACAGTTTTGATTTTGACCATATTTTGCGTGGATACTTGCTTTCTTGCTGCTTACAGTAACTAAAACTGTAGTTGAGAGAAGTTCCTTTTCCCCCCTTGTGCAACAGACCAAAGGGCCTCACTGGGACGTTCCGACTGGGCGGAGGGATGGGACAAGATCAGTGAAGGATGATGCTCTGAATAACCTCCCTCCCCCTTTCTTCGATGCCACTCGGAACTTGTATCAGTTCTTCATCCCAAAGGACCTTGATGCAAAGGATCAGGTGGTTCT
Organism: Oryza meyeriana var. granulata; assembly: GCA_003991445.1. Taxonomy (NCBI): domain Eukaryota; kingdom Viridiplantae; phylum Streptophyta; class Magnoliopsida; order Poales; family Poaceae; genus Oryza; species Oryza meyeriana. Next base: position 68,389 of record RYFJ01000151.1, on the reverse strand, counting down.
TCTAGGTATATACTATTCTTCAGGAACCAACCTCAATGTATTATCTTTATAAACTAGCTCCCTAAATGATTGATGGTACTGCAAGTAGCAACTCTTCTGGTTTTGCTGCCTAAGCTCCTTTTCATTATAGTTTTAACACTATGCTGATCCCGATATATCCTAGTAACATTCTCCAATAAAGGTGATCACTTATTTAACTAGTATGCAACTTGTTAATAAAGGAAGGTATCATATGCGCACACCAAGTCAACAGAAATGGGAAAATATAAGTATTTGTAGATTATTTAGCAAGTACCAAGGTTAGGTCAAAAGATTCCTTTTTAGTCAATCCAGTTATCAATTTTTAAATTTTAAATTGCTTAGATTCTCTTTTTAAGCATCTGATTGGCTGTGGAATCACTGAAATGATGGGAATCATGGAAATCAGTGCAGGAATGCTTGGTACAAAATTTAAATCCTAGAAATACTTATATTTTGGAATCGAAGGAGTACAAAACTATGTGGTTTTTAGTTCTCATCACATGGCATAGTATAGAACCAAGGGAAGAGACCACTTTATCCTCCAACACAGCATAGCTTTTCGTTCAAGAAGTCAGAATATCATTTCCTGTTCAGCACCATACTCATTTATACACTTGCATAATTAGGACCCAAACTTCTTTACCATGAACACCTCATCACAAATGTGCATATGTAAACTGAAAAGTGACACAATAACACATTGTTCATTCATTACAGGTGGGCACACTCTTGGAACCTCCCATTGTTCATCCTTCTCCAGCCGGCTCTACAACTTCAGCGGCACAATGATGCCCGACCCGACGCTGGACAAGTACTATGTACCGAGGCTGAAGAGCAAGTGCAAGCCCGACGACAAGACGACGCTGGTGGAGATTGACCCCGGGAGCTTCAGGACGTTCGACACCAGCTACTACAAGCACATCGCCAAGGGCAGGGCGCTCTTCACCTCCGACGAGACGCTCATGCTCGACCCCTTCACCAGGGACTACGTCCTGCGCCAGGCCAACGTCGCCGGCTACCCGGCGGAATTCTTCGCCGATTTCGCTGCGTCCATGGTGAAGATGGGCAACATGCAGGTGCTCACCGGTATGCAGGGGGAGATCAGGAGGCACTGCGCCTTTGTGAATTAGATTGCATATATATAACTCCATTTATCTGAAGTGTTAGCAGTTGATTCCTTGATATATGTAGAATTAATTATCGTGTTGCGTCTTGTCTTCAAGTTTGTATCATGATGTAATCAAAGTAAACTATTTGCTTTATTCAAGGAAATAAAATCGTTGCGTCATGTTGATATGATGTGCCGCTCTTCAGCTACTGTAAGCTTATGGGTGTTACCGAAATCAATTAGAACTTCTGAAATTTCAATTGGATTACTGAAACGGAGCGATCAAAGCTCATTGGGCTGTCCTGTGATTCTGCCATTACGAGATAGCGAGAAAAAGGGCATGTCGGCTGCAGAAGAAACTTGGGGCCAAAATATGCTCACCGGCCATTTGGTCAGAAAAGTTTACTTTGTGAATTGGATATTCGTAGAGTGACCCTAGCTAGCGGAAGAAGCATAACAAGTCCTAAAGCTAGCTTCACATGGTACATACAGTGGCCATATCCACTCAGTCAACTTCTTTAACTTAACTCTCACTTATTGATCACTTTCCAGCCTTGTGCCATACTGTCAACACTTCCAGTAAGAACTCAACATATACATCCATATGTAACAATGAGGGGCTTGAAATTACCAGGTAATTGTAATCAAGTAGACAGGTAGAGTGACAGTCTATCAGGCACTGGTTATTCATGCAGATAAGCAGATTGCAGAGGACCTCCGTATTAATCTGACCTTTCCCTTTAAATTTTTTCCCCAAAAATCTTTTCAGGAACTCTGCCTATTCAATTAAAGGAGGATAGAAATATAATACAAAGTTAATACGCTGTTAGAGCGGTAGTCAGCTCCCAAGGCAATTCAATACCTCAAGAATATTATTCCTCATCACTAAGATAAGAAAAAGAATTACTGACATAAAACTTTTCAAATAAAAAGGCAGAGAAATTATTGCTACGGATTATTTGCTAGTCGTCTCTAAAAATATGTTTTATCAGAAAACTTTCTTCCACTAGACCACTTATTTTAAGCTATTTTTAAAAATATTTAATTTATCTTTTTTTTAAGAAAATAGATTAAAAACTAGGCTTCTATATCCAAACGTATACAACCAAAACTAGTAATAATCCACGGTAATAATCCGACAATAATCTGTTTCATACGAGGGCTGCCAACCAGAACAACAAGAAAACTAGCAGCTGTTAGTTTGGCCGTTTCTCCCCTTTTGTTCCTTGTTTTCTCTTCAAAGAATCTGCCATGTACGCGGGCCCAAAGAAACCAAAAACCTACGCAGTATGCAACCTACGTACACACCTCCTTAACCTCTCTCGCTTCAACTTCTCCGGTGATGCTTGCCCATGCTTGCACCGACGAGTTCCCAACCACGCGCGCACAGCTCGCCGCCGCACGTACGCCGCCGCCATGCCGTCGCAGCAGGCCACAGCCACCGCGGGCTTCTTCACCGGCCGCTTCCGGCCGCTGCCGAAGGAGCGGCCGCACCTGACCCGCTGCACCAAGCTGCTGTGCTCGTGGTTCCTCTCCCTTCTCCTCATCGCCGGCGTGCTCCTCTTCGTCGTCTACCTGGTGGTCCGGCCGCACCGGCCGCGGTTCCACGTGGCCGGCTTCTCCGCCGCCGGCCTCCAGGCCGGCGGGCCGGTGCTGCTCTCGGGTCAGCTGACGATCCACAACCCGAACCACGACCTCGCCTTCTTCTTCGACCGGATCTACATGACGGTGCAGTACCGCGACGGCGAGGTCGTGGAGGGCAAGGACCTGACTGGCGGTCCACTGTACGAGCCGCCCAAGAGCGCGGCGCCCGTCGGGTTCGAGGGCGTCACCGTGCCGGCGGGCGCCGCCACGGACATGATGGCGAGGGACGCGGCGTCGGCGGGCGGCGGGCACGTGGCGTTCACGGTGAAGGTCCGGTCGAGGATACGGGTGCGCGTGGCGTTCTGGGGGTCGCACTGGCACCCCGTCCACGCCACCTGTGACGTGCAGGTCGGTTCCGACGGCCAGCTGCTGCCGGAGTTCAAGCAGAAGCGATGCGGCATTGATTTCTTCTAGCTTAGCTAGAAATTTTAGTATTAGCATATGCAAAATTCTTTACACTAATGGATCGAACGCACGCGAATGCATTTGTCATACTGCCATGTGATCGATCGATGCACTGTGACAAGGTGGTTTTTGAATCTAGCCTCAACAGCGGTCGTTTAATCTGCAGACATCAGGGGCCGCCATGGCACAGCACGCCGCCACGCCCGGCGCCTATCCCGCCTTTGCGTTTTCCGATATCGCGAGGGCCGCCCGCGGAAGAGGATGAGCAACAGCGGATGCCGCGAGCTGGCGGTGCCGCTCTATGGGCGCGGCCATTTCTGATGGCGATGATGCGGCGGAGCGCGGTGGGAGCCTCATCGACGGCAGGCTCCACCGGCGCTGAGGAAGACGGGATAGGCCAGCAAATAGCCTTTCGGGCCGTGGAAAAACTCTACATGTGGTGTAGATGGGCCTCCATGCGAGCTGGGCCTTAAAGATAGTCGTATGGACTTACGTGCAATGTGGCCCACATCTGGCCCAACTGAAAGAAGGATTGTGTCGCTGAATGGTGGGCCAGACCTTTACTGGACAATAGCGCGCTAGCCTGACGGGCCACGTGCCGGCCATACTCAAAAGTAAAGGCTCCGGTATCACTGACGGGTGGGCCATCCTATCCTGGGCCAACGGAGCAATTGAGCCTTGACGTGAAATTAAAGGCGGAACGGGATTATGAGCTAAGTGACGGCCCATCCGAGAAGGTTCTGGTGTGACTAACTGGTGGGCTAGTTTTTCGATGGGCCATGGCACGTTAGCCAGATGGAGTAATTGGGCCTTGGAACAATATGGGCTTAACGTTGTACTACAGTCGGGAGGGGATTGCAGCGTACGTGCTGGCCCATCTGGAAACGGAAGGCTCCATGTGTCTGACGTGTGGGCCAACCCTCTCCCGGGCCATCGCATGCTAGCCCGGCGGCTGTTGGGCATTCAAACAATATGGGCCTTGACAGGATAATCCTAGTGGGCCAACGACGAAACGCTGCGTAGCGTCACTGAGAAGTGGGCCACATCCTAAATGGTCAGACAACACAGTTCAGAGATGCATGTAAACAAGGCTGCACATAAACATATTGCTCATAACAAAGCAATATTTGCAACATTTTCACCGTGCAACTCCCAGTTCCTACTTAACCTACTGCTGTTTCTGGGCTACATATACCCTTCATGTCTTCATCAGGCCCGTCATAAAGTAAATATGAACTTCCGCTAAACAACGGCATACATCTGCACTACACCAACCAAATGCATGCGGTGATGTAGAATTGTCTATATAGTATATACACATCTCGGCTGAAAAGAAGTTACCAGCAGCTAACAAAAGCCTGATACACCCTGTTGGGAACTCGATCATCAGAGGGGCTATCCTTGGTCAGAAGCACCATCATACACTGCTTGAAATCTTCCACTGGCGAAAGCTGCATGCAACCCATCTCAACAGTTCACTGCAGCATAGTATTTAAACTGGAATGATGATTTTTCAAGCAATTGAATCGATTAACTTGGATAAGGAGATACCAGAACTGCATCGATTTAATAAGTGAAATTTCAACAGAACCTTCTTTGCCATCTAACAGCTATAAGAAGATATGTGAGGAATCAAAGTTCCTAATGAGAAGTCAACATGATTATATGCAACACAAAATATGACACGCAAATTCATTAAGTGATCCAAAGCATGCAATTGCAGAAGAAAATATTCAATATTGTCAATGGGATTGAAATGCTTCAATTAACAAATTACAAGTATGATATAAAACAGCATAAGGCGATGTAGCTGCTAAGATTGGACATGAACATGTAAGATTCTAATATGCATTTCCATACTAAGTTACCAACATTGTAGGTTGTAGTTGATTTCAAAACTGAGGGACATTCATCTGATCATATGAAGAATAAACAAGGAAACAAGATTCTTGAAATAAGAAAGCATGGACTAAAATCAGTGTGTATTCACACTACCAAAACTACGAAGATAGGATGGAGCAGAGTAACAACGGATAGGATCTTACTAGTTTTATCTCATCCAATCTCGAGTACAAACAAGTGCCTCAATTGTTCTGATGTTTAATGTACTCTGGTGCTTTGGAATTACTGGTCCACTGCTACTGAATGCTGCTTCAGATTGAACAGCAGATGCTGGCATCGCCAAGATGTCCCGTGCAATAGCTGCAAGCGTTGGGTACTTAGTAGTATGAGTCATCCACCAGTTTAAAATATCAAAATCATCCTTTCTAGGAACTAAACCGTCTTCAAGGTAGTCATCAAGCTCTGAAGATAGCTGACTACTTGCTTGTTCATGGAGATGTTGGTCCCAATCTTCCAATGAATCATTATCATCTGCACCGAAAGCTTCACTGTTTGAAACAACAGCAATCGCCTGATTCAAAGATTTGCAGTATTCATTGAAGAGTTCCCGGACTGTTTCACGTATTACAGATAGGTAGATTGCTGAATCTGTTCCAAAAGCTCGTTTTAAACGAAACTCAATGAAACTGAATTTGAATCTAGGGTCTAGCACAACAGGTATGGCCAACCACAAGTATGAATTTTGCCAATACTCATTGAATGCTTCCTGCATCACCATAACCATTGTAGCTATTTCTCTGTGATCATTTAATGCTTCTTCTTGCAAAACTGTCCTGACTTTCCATATCTCATTAAAATACGTATTTGCTGTCGGAGAGCAAGGGCTGGAAATAACTTCAATGACACGATAAAATGTCCTCAAAATCTTGCAAACAGGCTCGGCAATTTTTGTATCTTCTGGGGACACCCTTTCTTCAGAAGGAAACGACTTCTTGAAATGCAAAAGAACTTCAAGTCTAAAATAAAGTTTGTGCCACCACTTAGCGTCTTCTTGTGGACACTTTAGACCCATCTGTGAAATAATTTCCAGAAGCTGCTGTTGGGTCAATGACACCAAAAAATCCATTACTATATCACCAACAAGACGAAGTATATCCGTTTGCACTTTGAAAACAATACTGTTAAGGACATAGTCCACACAAGCAACATTGTATAGCTTCCCTCCAATAGGAAGGCACTTCTTCTCTATAAGCATTTCCTTCAGCAATGAAGTATTGGTGTCATCCCTAACTTCACCAATAGAAGTCAAGCTTAAAAGCTTGTGATCAAGATTCCAATCTCTAATGGCATCCCATATGACACTATATGATCCTCTTTTAGACTCTGGGACACAAGCTTCCATGCAATGTACCATCCTTTCCAAATCAGCAGGCGCAGACCAAAACATGCCAAATTTTATTATTATCCTGTGAACTTTCCAGTCTTCATCAATATAATGTGCTGTCAAACAGAGGTAATTTACGGTTGGTTCAGATCCATCAGGAGTCCAGATGCTTGCTGACAGGGAGACACGACGGGAAGAATGTGCAATTTTGCGCTTTAGATTTTCCTTTTCCTTCTGAAATAGTGCCAAGCAACGTTCTTCCATAACATTGCGAGAGACTAAATTGACCACAGGATTGAGTTTCTTTACAAATCTCATCATTTCTTCGTGCTCCACAATTGACAAAGGATAACCATGCAAAGCTATCATCCCAGCTAACTCTGGATCAGATGTTTCTTGACCAGCTGGAGTGGTCAGAAATGAGGTCCTCTGTTTCTTCAGGCTTGTACAATCTGGTGTTGGCAGGGGATGCGGTGCTGGTACCACTCGAATGGGCTTAGGGGTAGAGTCACCAGAGCTACTTGCCCTCAGAAGCTTGTTAGAGTATTCTGAAATCTGAACCTTCCCATTTGTCAAGGCAGGAGAGAGCTCATCTTGCATGGACTTCAAACTAGGCATGCTAGAAGGATAAAATAAACCCTTCTGATGAATTTGGTCCCTTCCACGTTGTCCTGCACAGGTTATAAGATGTCGACTCAGATGGCTTCTCCCTCCAAACTTATTCGCACTGAGGCGCTTGTGGCAGTGAATACAGTCTGCAGCCTGGAGTTTCCCCTCAACATAGATAGGTTTAAACTCCTTCCACACCTTTGATGTGAATCTGCTGGCGCTGGGTGTTACTGAGTTTATGTCACTAAGCGTCTTTGTAATAATCTCATTGACCGGATCATGTGGTGAGACCGGATCATGAGGTGAAACCGGATCGTTCTGATTCACCAAAACTGTGCATAAGATATGGATACATTAGTTATATGCCAGAGGTAAATTGCCTTAATAAAGGAATATCTACATCTTTAGATCCTAAACCACACCAATATTAACTTATATACACTATTGGGTAATGAATAAACCCTTGATAGGCAAGAATGGATATATATACCACATGGGAAGTAGGAATCTTTCTGTCGCCTCTGTGCCGCTTCCTCCTTGCCAGGGCAAATTTTCTGATGCCGCCACAGATGGCTTGTCCCATTAGAATCTTTGCAGCTGAGGCGATTATGGCAGTATAGGCACTCTGCAAACTGAACCTTCCCATTCAGAAAGATGGGCTTGTACTCCTCCCAGACCTTGGACCTTTTCTTGTGCCTGAATCGGAACGGGCTATGAACTCCATCAAATGCCACCTCCACTTTCATGCTGCTATCCTCCTCATGCTCCTCCCCAGGAACAGGATGCTCCATAGAGTTTTGGAGTAAAGCATGATCCATCACTGGACACAATCTTTAAATCCTTTGAAGGGCGGAGTTAGGGGTGACAATATGCTCTACACCCACACCTTCACTTCAGAAGATCCTTTGTGTCTAGATCTACATGAACACAAAACTGAACTTAATAAGAGAAATGAAATGTTTTGGTGGCTAATTCGTTCTACACTGTAGAGCACAGCACATAGTACCTCCTCCATGTTCAAGTTCGAAGCAGCACACCAATTAATAAGGGCAATCACCATCCCAAACGGTAACTAAACAAGCAGAGATAACAACCAAGCGGCCGATCTTCTGAAAGCTCGGCAACGGCGAGCCAGGAGGAGGGATGCCTGGAACTAGCGGCCACGAGGGACACCACGCCTGTCGCCTGGTCGACCGGAGCGGCGTCCAGTAGCGCGACTGGACCTGGAGCTGAGCTGTGCGGGCGTGCGGCGGCCGGCGGCGCGGCGAGGTGCGAGAACGTGGGGGAGATGGGGACTCGGGCTAGGGCTAGGGCTAGGCCGGGACTCGAGCCCTGTGCGGCAGCTAGGGATCGATCGATCGGGTTGGTCGAGGCGACGATGGTGATGAAGTGGATCGGTGGATCGCACGGGATGAAGTGGGCCTGATGGGCCTTCAATGTTTGGACCGTAGTGAATGGGGGGAGAATATTCTGTTTGGACGGGCCCTGAACCTTACCTGTCAAGGCCCTATTTTAGATTTTATGACACGTCGAAACACAAATCTCAAAGCAGACACCCTTCCCTTGTACCTCGCCTTTCCTCGATTTAGATCTGTATGCAAAACACGGCAGCTGACGAAAATGGTTTACTGTTAATGTGAATATGAAAGCAGGAATTGATCGGCAACATCATAATAAAAGAACTTATATTGCATATGTTTAAAAAGCTTATATTATACTGATCTGTCCAGATTCGTATCTAATACTAGGTAGTAGATTATGTCCAATATAGTATTAGGTTGTAATATTTTGAGACGGAGGGATTACATATATATGTATTGGTTGCAAAGCACCCACAGGCCACCAGTAGGAAAAGTATGTGACAATAGCAAAACTGTGCATATGATACTACTCCATCAGTAACATACAAATGACAAAACCGTTATTCCTAATGACTTCATTTGATCACAGTGCTACATGTCACATTCCAGCTACAAAATTTTCTATTTGCTGCGTATCAGCTCATTATTCCAGACATCCACCTGTATACACCCCAAGGTACATATAAAATGTACACAAAAAGAATAATCCAAGAGGAAGTACAGCATTAGCCACTTCCAAGTTTTGGACTGCCGAACCTGTACACACACCAAAAAAACTATGTACAATTTAGATCAAAGTTCTCAATTTTGTCACCAAGGATTGCATGCTCTCTAGCTTGTCATTCAGTTGCCTGATGTCTTCGGCACATTTCTGATCTTCCACGCTGCTGGCCTTGGAAACGAGAGCTGTGCATTTGGCCTTGGATTCTAAGATTTCGATTTGTAATGAAGCAACTGTTGCTTCCAGTACCTCTTTCGGTCCTGCATCTGTAATTGAGTGCAGATTAGGCGTCCTCGGAGTGCCTATGCTGCCAAAACTGTTCTGCCTGCTCAACTTCCTAGGTGAAAAAATATTGTCCATTCCTCCACTTCCTGGGATAGCACAATTTCATAAGATAATCAACAATTGCTTTTGAGAAAATAAAACAGAGACTTTCTTCAAAGAAGAATTAGTTTCAGAGCTTAAATTGTACAGAGGGATAAAAAAAATACAGTAACACAAATAAGAAAGAAAAGCAACGGCAGATAACCAAATAACAGTGATTACTGCATAATTTGCTGAATCTCAAAGCATTAGATCAAAAGAACTCTCAGGTGGCATTTGTTCACACTATAAGCCAACAACCTACAATGAAAAATTTGGAGGTACTGTTATCTGACATCATTTTTTCGACTTGGGGAAGCATGCCCTATTCATGTTAAGAATGCAGACATGCATAAAGAACCATAACTAAATCTCCTTTTTGCAGCATTTAATGACCTGACAAAGGAGTTGGGTAAAGAATGGCGAATAGCAGTGTATTACTACCAAGCAATTCATAAGAGTCAAAAAGGTGCAAAGGAAGGGAAAAAGACTAAAGCCCAGGGTAGCAGAGCATCTACAAGAAAATAATTCAGGGCACATGTGAGGAACTCATACCTAGGTTCCTGAGCTGTTCTATAGTCCCCTGACCAAGAGACTTATCAAGCTTAAGGAGACGGAGGATCCCAGCAGTGATCCTCCCCATTGCGTCAGCTTCAGATCTACAAAGCATCGTGAGATGCTCTAATTCTTCTTTTGTTGCAATTGCCTCGATCTGCCCACTCAAAAAAATATAACTAGTTCAGGAAGCAGTTATAAATTCCCAAGAGGTTTGGACAAATATTTAAAGGTATCCATACCGGTTCTTTTACAGAAAACTTGACATTATCCATTATCCACTTGGAACCTTCAATCTCATCTTCGCCAATGACCATGGTAGCTTCAACATCGACACCTTGGTCACCAATAGCACTTGTGTTATCAAAAACACTGCCTGTTTGAAGATTATTTGATGTTCCATTTCCAATTAGTCGATCTCTCAGGCGAGGTTTTATTGCCTGTAAACCTTCAATTCCAGCCTGCAAGTGCCGCATAGTGTCTCAGAATTGAACTGCATAAAAAATAGAAGTGCCAAATTGAAATGCAGAAGTACGAAAATAATCCATGGCTTACCGTAAAACGTTCTATTGGAAGGGCCCTTTTGTGAATCACCTTCTCTGCAGATCCAGGCCGATCACTACTTCTGCCTGACACATGTATATTCTTGAATGTGGTATGCCAACATTTCTCTTCTCTACTGATATGATCACTGTCATGAGGGGGTAACCAATCCCCTACTTCTTCTGCCCCTTGAAGTGCAAACAGCCAGTTTCGAAGCTCAATTGACACATCAAGATCATCTGGCATCCCCAGGTCAAACTTCGAATTGTAGTCATCATCTTTAGAATTGGACCTTCCATCTGCAATTTAAGGGGAAGGGGGAAGAATCCATGAATAATACAAGGAAAAACAGCAAAAACATCTCGCAACTGAGCAGAAGCAATCGAGATGCATGCATAACAATAAAATCTCCAGCATGGATTAACTAAAATAAATGACAAAAGACAAAATTCGCTACCTTCCTGGTCAGTGAGGTGAGATGGTGTGAACAATTTCGCAAGTGGACCAGAAGATAAATCCTTCAGTCCCCTCAAGAGACCTTCCCCTGGACCACCATCAGGCCCAAGGATACCAAATTGATGCAGTAAAGACTCGGTGTAACTCATTCCTCCACCAAGACGAACACCAGATACCTTAGCTGATACACTCAAGCTATGGCACTCCATATCCCGCATGTCATAAGGCATTACATGAGTGATGTTTATGTCAATAAATTGAGCTTCTTTAGGCTGGTTCTTAGTCCGATGGTCAACCCAAAACACTGCTCTCATCTTGGGATGTCCATTTTCACGCAACAAAATATTAGGTTCACCAGTTACTGCAGTGCCATTCTCATGAAATATAGCACTTTCTCCTTCCAAACAATTAATTGAGACAGTTTTCCATGTCAAGTTGGTCGTAACTGCAAAGGCACCACCGAGGGTGCGATGAGAAACTTTCAGGTACAGATCTTCACCACCAAACTGAACCAGGGGCAAATGCGAGTCACTTGATGACAAAGATTCCAAGAAATTGAGTTGAAGGTTATTCATAGTTAGGCTCACTGCTGTGTCACTAGGCAGTTTTTTCTCAAGTTTGTCAGTTGATGCCTTTGTCCCAGAGCGGTTACCTTTGCTAACCTTTGAAATCCGTTCTCCAACCTGGCCAAAATAAGTGTAGAGACCTAAGACAAAAAACAACTGCTCTACTGAAGTGTTGGACGTAAACTGTTGAAAAGCAACACCAATTCTCACAACACCCTCTGGGGGTGGCACATCCAACAAAGGGCTACCATCAGCTGTTACCATAGCTGCCTCAAACCGGATGTCATCTAGTTCAACACATTTCCACAAACTTGCAGAGGAGCCCCTAACGGTTCTCTGTCCAGTTAAGGTGCTAGAGGTTTCAAGGGAGAGGCTTAGATGAGAAGCTCGAGTAGACCACTTCCTCTGACTTGCATCAACAGGTTGGTACCCCCACAGAAGGAAGCAAGCTGGATCTCTCTCAAGGTTTAGCAGCAGACACTTTTCTGATGGTGACTGGCAAAAATATAGGTTTTCCACATGAAGTCTTGCCCCCATAAATGACGATCGGGGGCAAACATTCTTAGTTCCACTGCACCTCGAGATTTCCTCGGCATCTAATGGAATAGAGAGATCAAATTCTTTAAGATAAAATGACATACTGTTGATTGAGGAATCAGGCAATATAGCACTGCGGTTGGCCACAACTCCATCAGCCAAGAATGAGGCAATTCTTAAGCAGGATTGCTCCTGGAGGGTTACCTAGGAACGCAGAAGTACAGGCAATGTTTAGTTAAGCAGAAAAGGAGGGAGCATTATACCTCACTCTTAATGTTAAAGAGACACACCGTAAGAGGTTCACATGTGATGACAGTTTTTGAAGCAAACTTTGGAGGTAACGGGGAAGGAGTGAGCTGAAGACAATAGAGGGAAAATAAAGGAGTTCCAGAAGTGAATTCCAATAGTTGATTCTCAAATGGATAGATTGGAGGACAAAAATTTTGACCTGGTAAATTCAATAGAAGACATTAGACTTGACTGATTCATTTATCTCTAATTAGATATAAGAATGTCATTAAGCAAAGGTACCATAAAGTCTTACCAAAGTCAGGCACAGGAGGAGGTTCTTGTGCAACAGATTGCATAGAGGGTTGTATCAATGTGCATGGTGGGCGAGAAAATGTGTCCCTGAAGAAATAAAATATCAATGAGGTGCAACACAGGTTCTTCAATTGCTTTGATAGCTCAAGAAAAACTCTAGCACAGGCAGAACACAAATTCCCTTACTTAAGAAAAGTTAAACTGTTAATGTATCCTATTTTGCACCATATGCATCTTTAGTAACCTAGCAGTGCACTCAACTCAATTCTATTGGGCTTAATGCATGTGATACTTATAGACATGAAGAGTCATAATGCACTGAATTTACCATGTAATGTAATTGAGCAAGTGAATTCCTATAAACTTTGCATATAATTCCAGTAAAAAGGACTAAAGGATACAGTTAATGGTACCTCAAAAAGAGCCCACCAATCTTTATGGAAGACAAGTTTTTTGAAATCTCCCCATCGGAAACACTTGCCTTCAACAAATAAAAAAATTGTCATAACATCAGTACATAGATAAATTAACGTGGTGTTCTTAAGTGCTTATTTTGTAGCTTAAATAAGCCACACGTAAAACAGAGAACGTCATTAGCGCGTGATTAATTAAGTATTTACTATTAAAAACTTGAAAAATGGATCTATTTGCTTTTTTAGAGCTACTTTCATATAGAAATTTTTTGCAAAAAATGCACTGTTGATCGTTTTGGGAAGCGTGCGCGCGAAAAACGAAAAAAAAAGCCAACGCAGAGAAGCTGCTGCGAACACTACCTAAATAGCTTAAATCAATCATACCATCAGCAGACAATATTCAGTGAAAAATGCATACACAATTACAGATTGGCATGTAAAGAAATTTACCCGCGAGAAGAATAAAGACTGCATCAGAAATTCAAGTTGAAACTCTGTGGACAAAATGGTTTAAAGTCAGTATAGTATAGTAAACATAGCATATTTAAAGTTTTTTTGGGATCTGGCACATACCAGCATCCTTAATGCAGAGGAATATGTGATCTACAATAATGGATACCAAGGAAGATCCTGCAGCTTCTGCATGCTGATCAAAAAAGAAGAGCAGAAAAGAAATAAGGACACAAAGAAAACCCATAAACATCCTACTTCTGTACTGCATGAAATGCAATGATTAAAATGCACAATGGAAAAAGCAAACCTGTTGAGCTTTTGGATCGACATCACCCCTGTTTAGGCACACAGATACCCCAGTCATGAACCGAAGAAAAGCCCGCAAACCTGATCAGAATAACATTCAAGCTCAAATACTTCAAACAGGATTCAGAAAAGAAGGGGCCAAGTGTCATGAAAGGTCAGCAAATACCAGGTTCACTTAAGGCAGGACAGAGAGCTTCAGTAATATGCAGCTGAACTTCAAGCCCGAGAGGATTGTTTTGCTCGGTTCGTTGGACTGTGATCTGATGTTCAAAGCAATGTGTAAGCCAAGCACACAAAAAAGGAAGTTCAACAGCAACTGAAAAGAAAAACACTGAGTTCCATATGATATATTCCAAAAGTTCAAAAGCACTCACATTGGCCTCCCCAGATATTCCTTCCAAAAATCTTTCACCACCAAAAAACATTCGTTTTGCACCATCATCATCTCGTTTGTCATCTTCACTGATAGAAGAGTTAAACCGAGCATCCGCGAACATGTCAGGATGAGGTAACAGATCAACTGACAGTGATTGCCATTCCAATTTCTGTGAATTTAAAAGAAGAAATGTATGAGGTCATGAATCTTTTGAGTTTAGCAATTCTGGGTTCATTATGCTTTCAATAGAATAGTTAGCAAGAGTACCAAACCTTGAAAACATAAATGAATCCTTTATTGTTGGAAAAATCCCTTGCTTCTTTCAAATTTACAACCTATATAAAAGGCATTCTAATCAGGCACTGAAATGCAATCATTTATTAGATTCAATGCAACACAAATTTCCGAGAGTACCTGCCATTTTTCATTTGTAGTGTACAGTACAAGATCACGAAATGTGATAGCGGCTAGTGGTGGTGACCTGAAAAAGAAAGAAGAAATGAATATTCCTGTTTGTAGAAATACAGTGCAGCGAAATATGCATTGTGAAAACAAATATTAATAAGAGAAATGAGCAAGAACTCAGATATGCAGCTAAACCATATGAAAAAAAAGGGCCAAAAGTCAATTCAAACAAAGATGAATACCACGTTGCGCCTCCTTGATGACGTGGACCACCATGTGTTTCTAATAGAAGGTTCACGATACCGACTTGGACTGTCATTCCATCTGCAATCTAACCCCGGTATAGCAGATTAAACCCTATCCATAGTTCAATTTTCTGCAAGTATACTTTTTTCAAAATTTTACATATTATGTATAACAGGATAATAGTCATAAAACAGCAGATATTGCTTTTCAGAATATCAGACATGGTCACATAAGAATATAGATGAATTATCAATTCAGATAGCAAAATAGGTGCATTGGATACAACCATCATGTATAACTGGAAGTGGTAGTTTTTATCTTTAAATAGAGTACTTATCATATTGATTTTTTTACAGAGTAAATGCTGTAATGTGTTTGTTCTGAATATCAAGCTCAAAGAAACAAACCTTATCAGCATATCCATATCCGCTGCTTTTAGCTGATGATGGCGATGAAGCACTGCTAACCAAAACAAAATGACAGAAAAGATTGAAATTAGTAAATGGGCGTGCTCATTCAACCATATGACATTACATCCAGAAGAATGAACTTGCCTGCTAGGGCTTGAAAGATCTTCGGAATTGTCCTTCTCAACAAGCACGAGGTCAAGCTTATCAATGTTCACCACAATCGGTTCTACTTGCACATTTGACACTGATGGAAGCTGTAGCAAGAAAACGAAATAATCTCATCACCAAAAGTGGCAACTACATAGTCAATAGCTACTCAATAACTGCCTAAAGCTTTGAGGTCAATACTAAAAGAGTATAAACTTCAAGTGTCCAAATTTACCTGAGATGATCACCCAACGAAATTTCCAATAACCAGATGCACAAGTAATACCAAGGCCAACTTTCGCTCTCTAGATTTCAGAGTTATGGCCACATGACAAAAATTAATAGGAATCCAAATTTGATGGCAATGCCAAGCAAGGTGCAAATAGCTGCTTCCTAATCATCATTTAACCTTAATTCTTAGCATCCCACACTAACTTTTCAAACCCGGAGTTATAATCTATCACATGGGAGTCGAAATCACAACTTCATCACAAATTTCTACCACGCACAAGCACAGGTAGGGTGAAACATAATGTTCTCTCAAAAACATCTAAATTTGGAAAGTGGCCATTAAGACGAACACCAATTTACACTCAATGTGCCCCTTAAGCCTTCAGGGGAGAAAGCCGAGAAGAGTAAGCACACTGACATATACGAAGGTAATGAGCCAGGGCTCGCGCCATTACCGTGATCTGGAGCTTCCCGACTCGCGCGGTCTCGACGGCAAGCGCCGGAGGCAGCCCCAGGCTGGCGTGCAACGCGTCTCCATTGATATCTGCACCCCCCAAATCACACCCCAGAGAAAAAAAAAGTTAGCACTGGAGGAGACAAACCCGCACCAAATTGGCGTCCCGGGGAGAAGGTTCTAGCCGGAGAAGCGGATCCCACCGAGATTAGAGAGCTGCGCGGTGCGGCCCTGGAGCTTGAACTGGTCGCGGGAGAAGGACTTGAGCCAGTACTTGAGCGTGTACTCCAGCGCCCGCGCTATGATCGACTCCATCCCCACCCTTCTACAACGTTTTCCGGAATGCTCCGGAGACTTCTCGAGCGGAGCGCGGGTGTCGGGGGGCTCTTCTCGGTGTCGGTGGCGGCGCCGCCGCCGGATCGGAGGTGAGATTCCGGCGAGATGGAGAGGGGGAGAGAGTAGGGAAGTGGAGGGGTGGAAGAGAGGTGAAAGAAAATGTGGGCCCTTTTAGGTATGAGACTTCCTTTTGGCTAAAGCCTTTTTTATCTTTTTAATTTTTCTTTTTTTTTCTTTTGTTTTGTGCAAGCTGTAATTTGATAGGTTCAGATTCGCATTGTTTGTTGGTGCTCGTGGGATAATATTCGTGTTTGGTAACTTCGTTTTAATTTAGAGTATTCCTTCAAAAAAAGTTTTAATTTGAAGTACAATGAATGTGTAAGACAAGTATTTCATTGTGCAAGACAGTAGATAAATGATTTACAGTTAGTGCAGTACGATTGCGTCTGAGTGCGAGGTAAACAAATTTAAATTTGGACATATTAAAATATGGCCATTTATAGCATAGTGAAATTCGATTTGCTGGTCCTGGCTGTTTTAATTTCTCCTATTCAGTCAATCAATTTTGCTTTGTCTGGCTAGGTTGTGACAGCAGTACGACCCAACCGACACAGACACCTTACTGTTCAGAGTTTAGTTTTACCTTAATCCTTTTTACATAATAATCCTTTCTAATTATTCTAACTAGCATGATAGACCGCGCATTTGCGTGATTAGATTTGACTTATTTTTCAGTGTCACTTATATTCCTTTTGTTCTTTGAACTCTTTTTTGAGTGTTCTTCAAACTCTAAAAAAAATATGATTGTTTACTTTTCTTAATGGCTGGCTATTTCAAAATAACTTTATTAAATGTTTATCGCGAAGTTAATTCTATAGCATCGAATAATTATAATTTGAGATATATATATATATAGGGCCATACTCCATCCAGATTTCTGTTAGTTTTTTTTCCTGCAAAAATCATGACGTCAAATACTTAAACTACGTTTATTTCCCTTCTTCCTCTTCTAACCTCTCATCTTCTTTATTTTTTATTCATATCGGCCACTAAAGTATGCAGCTATGGCTACATGTCAGAGCTTACGAACTTGCGTCCCTCAAACGCACTCGACACATCCGACGACACCGCCTTCATGCTTGCCTGCTGCTGCACTCAGGCTACGGTACTTCTGCAGTATCCACTGAGCTCGCTCACGCTATAGACATCCCCCATTCGGCCATTCGCCGGTCTGCCCTGTCTATTGAATCCAATTTGAGCTCCTGTGTAATAGTTGCATTGTAGACTCAATTGATATGGTCTTATATGAGATATAATCTATATACAATTATAATCTAGATCCACGTAATTTATGCTTAATATTTTTTCTTTTTCTCTGGTTAATGAGATAATTTTTAGGTTTATAGAGCAAACTTGATTGTTCTTTTCGGGCTATCTCAACAATATAATATAATAGATAGCTAAGATAATATAACGTCATTTTTTCATACTAAAAAAGGTAAATATGTGAATTGTTGGGCGTTGATTTTGGAGACTTGATTGCATGATAAAAAGACGGTCGCTTTGTTTTTTTTTTTGAACGAACATATCTAGGTGAGCAGCTCGAAGTGATTAGAAACAGCCAAACTGAGGAAAAAATTACTTATTGCACAGTGTTCAGACTGTACAGACTTTGATTTGCCTGAGGTCCGATCCTGATTCTTCACCTAATTATATATAGTTTGAAGGTAAGAAAAGAAGGAGTTTATTAGCGTATGATTAATTAAGTATTAATTATTTTAAATTTGAAAAATAGATTAATATAAATTTTTAAGCAACTTTTATATAGAAAGTTTTTAAAAAAACACACCATTTAACCGTTTGAGAAATATATTCACGAAAAACAGTCTTTTTTTTTTCTCTATCGACGGATGCGAATGTACAGTTACGGAATCTGCCGCCAAGCTGCCCAAGCATGGGCACTCCGGTGGTTCGCGCTAGCCGAATATATTTTACCATAAAAAGTTGCATTTGTCATCGGCGTTCTAGTTTTATATTTTTAAGAAGTCCTACCAGCCGCCCTTGCCTAATTCTTTGCCACCCTTCCATCCAGCCACACGCTGCCCCTCCTATTTATTATCGTCAGTATCTTAACAAATCAAATTTTATTATCGTCGGGGTTTTATTTTTATGGTTTCTGGGAACAAATAACAACGACTGTCATCTCTCAACTCATTATCTCTCCGCTTTGTTATCAACAGGATCTTCAAAAAATCGAACCTATCGGCATCGTGGTTTTGTTTTTTATAATTTTTTTATACTACAACTCTAAATGTGTTTTTTATATCTATTGATCTGTGCCGTTATAATCAAGACCTACCATGATTTAATAGTGTAAATTTTTCTCATTTTTTTCTAATAATGTAAAAATTTATAAGCCCCAAAGTAAATGTAATAGTACTTAAAATAAAATTTTAGTAAAGTCAAGGATTTACCATGGCCACCATCAATTTGAGCATGTACCAAGAGGGCGTACTCGCGACTGACTAAGTGCACGTCTATGCAATCTAAAACATTTTTATTTCAAGGTGCATCAAATCTTTTTTATTGCAAGAATGCATCTTTTAACTTAAATATATTTTTTCTCTAAAAGGCGTATCGAATTTTTATTTTTATTTTGAGAATGCATGTAATTATTCTCCTGTACGCTGGCCTTGGCTAGAAGCCTGGAAGCAATCGGACGCGGCTGGACAGAGGCACCAAGCCTCTAGATGGCCAAGTCCAATTCTCATCCCAAGTCCGCGTGGGAGGGAACCAACCATGTTACTACACTCCAAAATCTGACTAGCAAGTGTGCACAAAAGTTAACTGAAACCTTCAACAAAAAGCAAGTTAATTTTGAAGCAATTACAAGGCATCGGACTCCATCACATACGGTCAATCGCTGGCTCTAACTAGACGAAGCTTCATCTCGCGGTAAAGCTACTAGCCTCGGAATCCACAAAACCAAACAGCATCTCCTTCTCTCGAAGATGATTAAGGACAGATTAGGTAAACACATTTTACTGCTTAAGACAGTTATTACTGACTTACTGTCAATATGAGGCAGGCAGATCGATAGATCTGAACTTTTGTTCCTGCCTTCCCAGTGGGAGCCCGTTCTTGGATGGGACCAAGAACTGTGGCACGTGACAAAGGGAGAAGATCTGCACGATCAGATCAGCAAAGTTTATTATTCCCACTCAACCAACTCTCCAAGCAGAGGATAAATTGCAGAGAATCACAATGATTATTGTTAACCGATGCCAAAGGAAGGTAGCGAGCGATCTCTGCCTGTCTGTCCCTACATGTCACCTCTTTCTACAGAAAAAGTGAAGATTTTTCAATAATTTCAGGCTTAAGACCATCAGGTTGGTGCTAGGACAATGCAGCCTAGCATCTCTGAACTGAGAAGATTGCAAAATTTTGCAAGTGCAACTGTGCAAGAGTATCATCAGAATTTGGCAACTGATTCTCTGATCAATTCAGGAATTCAAGGTAGCATGTAGGCCATCCTCCATAAGTTTGCACCATTAGCTCTCTGTCCTTGCTTGTTCCATGCTACAGTATCATGCATAATTGCATATGATGCATCATGTCAATCCAATCATCAGAGTTTCAGACCAGTGGATGACCATAAAAATTTTGCAGCTTCAGTCTTAAGAAAAAAAAAGGAGTAGGTTTTGCAGCTTCTGGTGCCTCCAGAATTGAGCCAACAGTCACCTGCACCATCCTGCTGAAGCCATGAAAGCGAGGAAGAAGGAAAAGAAAAAAAAAACGGCTGTCATCTTTCAGACCGGAGCATTTGTCCGGTTGTTTTCAGAATTCAGACATGAATTCCGGAGGTCAGAAATCACCTGCCCATCTGCTTGCTTCGTCCCCACTTCGTTTTGATCTTTTCATGGAGTCATCAGCACACAAAGAGAGGCAGGCATCCCAAGTTGACATGCTCGCTTCCGCCATGTGAGTTCGTTGTCGCTTTGAGCTAAAGCGGTGTGGAGAAGACAACCTGACATGTGAGCTTTTACTTATTTTTTTGTGTGCAGTTCTTCATATGGCCGGATAGCTTGTCCTTGAACTGATCAGTGACAAACTTCTTCTTGGTAATAATGAATTAGTTGATCCTAGTTACAGAGAATTCGTTCCAGCTAAAAATGATATGACTTCCGAATGTTTGGGCATGCACCTGTGAAGATCTCCTTAATTCTGATCGCATATACGAAGAATGTTTGGAAATGGGAAGGGATATTAGGGTTACTGGACCTGATTCTCTAATGACACTGCTGGCCCATGACACCATAATGGACTGATTGATTCAAGCTCTGAAGTCACCCAATAAGATCACACATTGGACCAATGGTACTACAATTTCAATGGTCCGTACACCCACAAACCCAAATCCGAGCAAGAAAATAAGGAGAGTCAAAAGGTTTCTGTCTTTGTGAGCAGTGAGCATAATCTTTCTGATAACCCAAAGTTCAGACTTCCGGGACGAAAACATGAAAAAAAAGTCTAAAAGTATGAGAATAACATGACTTGAATGAACTAAATATACTGTTTTAAGTTGAAAACTGTTAAGTATATCAAGGCCCAATACTATAGGCCCATGTGGCCTATATAGTCATCTATATATTGGGATCTCAACTATTGGAGCTCTTCTTTTCCGAAATCTCAAATTTAGTCACATGGTATCAGAGCGGGTGGATTAGGGTTAGGTCAGGATTTGTTTAGTCCTCCTCTCACGATAAAAAAAAAACCGGCCAATCGCCGTTGCCCGCCGCGGATCCTTCGGCTGCTGCCTTGTCATCGCCCGGGTGGTGCCTCGTCAGATCCGCTCCAGTCGGGCCGCCGCCGCTTCCGCCGCGCATCCTCCATCGCCGTCGCCCGTGGCGGCTCCTTCCCGCTTCCACTGCTCGTCCTCCATCTCCTTCGGCTTCCGCCTCTGCATTAGGTGGTGCTTCGTTAGATCGCCTCGCCTTGTCGCCGTCGTCGCCCGTCGCGGCTCCTTCCCACTTCCGCCGCTCGTCCTCCATCTCCTTCGGCTCCTTCCCGCTTCGGCTTTCACCGCCTGGATCTGCTCTCCAGCCGCTTTGGGCCGCCTCCTCTGTCGCCGCTTGGGAGTTACGCCAAAGGTTCTCTACCCGTGGCAACTGCTATCTGGCATCTGTTTCTTGAACAAGGGCCGGGCACTGAAGAGAGGCCGGGCACTGAAGAGGAATAAATAGACAAGCTGGAGTCTTGGCATCCTATGCTTTGTCTTTAAGTGATAATACAAAAAGTTGATTAGATCAAGGCCCTAGCACTTCTCAACATGTCTCAGATAAATGCAATAGTTATCAATCTCACACTAGATGGTCAGAATTATCCAGAGTGGGCTTTCTATGTAGAGACTGCATTGAGAGGCTATGGTTTACTTTTTCACTTAACTGAAACTCCACCTGTGCTTAAGGATGATGGTAGTAATGCTGCTGCAGTAAAAGAATAGCATATTAATGATAGGAAAGCAATGGCTGCCATGGTCAATAGTACTAAGCAATCCATGATTATGAGTCTTTCTAGGTTCAAAACAGCCAAGGGCATATAGAACAACTTGAAGGAGTGCTATGTTCAGGATAGTGGTGCTCTTTTGCATAATCTTATGCAGCAAATTCATGTGATTGAGCAGAATGATATGTCCATTGATGAGTACTACTCTGCTTTTGATCGTCTGATGGGATCATTGACTTTCATGATACCTGAGTGTACAACTGTCTCCTGTCCAGCACATAAGTTTATTGAAAAGTTTTTTACTTACAAATTTGTCATGGGAGTCCGGGCTGAGTATGATTCCATTCGTACACGATTGCTTTACAATTCTTCTGCTCTCACCATGGCACAGGCATTATCTGATTTACTTGCAGAAGAAACACGTCTCAAGTCTATGTCTTCTTTTGCACTTGTGTCTCATAGTGCGTTGGCAGCTTCTTAGAGGACTAATGCACCAAACAGTTCCTCTTCAGAGCACTGTAAGCATTGTGGCAAGACTGGTCATCTTCCATAGAATTGTTTTTCTCATTATCCAGAGAAGCTGGCTGACTATCGTGCATGTCGTGTTGCTCGTGGTCCTGGTACTGGTTCCACTCCTAGAGGTTCAGTGTCTGTTGCTGCTGCTTCGCCTGTTAATGCTCCTTTGTTGTCTTGGGTGTTTGATTCAGGGGCTTTTTTTCATGTGACATCTGATTAGTCCTAGTTGGTTGCTTGCAAGCCGGTCATTGATGGAGCTTCTGTTCAGACAGCTGATGGTACATCTTGTCATATCACTCACCAGGGTTCACTTTGCACTCCTCATTTTTCTGTCCCTGATGTTTCTTTTGTATCTCAGTTGTCCATGAATCTTCTTTCAGTTGGTCAAGTTACCGACCAATATTGCTTTGTTGGATTTAATGACTCATCTTGTTTTATTCAGGACCGTCGAAGCAGGAAAGTGATTGGGACTGACCATCGCCGTAAAGGTGCTCCTAGCCTCTACATCCTAGACACCTTGCGTCTTCCTTCTTCCATTACGTCTCCAGCTCGTGTGTCTTCCGCTGCTTCGTCTTCCGCCATTTCCTTCGCCCAGTGGCATCATCGTCTTGGTCATCTTTGTGGGTCCCGGTTATCCACATTAATAAATAAAGATTGTTTAGGTCATACACCTATTGAGTCTAGTTTTCATTGTAAGGGTTGCAAACTTGGAAAACAAATACAACTACAATATTCATCTAGTATTTCTCATTCAGCTAGACCTTTTGATCTTATTTATTCAGATGTATGGGGTCCTGCACCTTTTGCTATGAAGGGTGGTCACAAACATTATGTCATTTTTATTGATGATCATTCTTGATATACATGGATTTATTTCATGAAACATCGCTCTCAGTTGTGTTCCATTTACCAGTTTTTTGTTCGCATGGTTCACACACAGTTTTCTACTCCTATTAGAGTTTTTCGCTCTGACTCTGATGGTGAGTATTTGTCTGATGTTTTTTGCCAGTTTTTGTCTTCTGAGGGCACACTCGCTCAGCTCTCTTGTCCTGGCGCTCATGCTCAAAATGGTGTTGCTGAACGCAAACATCGCCATCTTATAGAGACTGCTCGCACACTTTTAATTTCATCTTTTGTTCCTTCTCATTTTTGGGGTGAAGCTGTTTCTACTGCTGTCTATCTCATCAATAGACAACCCTCATCCAAACTGTCTGGTCAATGTCCTGGTGAAGTTCTTTTTGGTACTTCTCCCAACTATGATCATCTCCGAGTTTTTGGATGTACTTACTATGTTTTGCTTGCCCCTCGTGAGCGAACTAAGTTGACTGCACAATCTGTTGAGTGCGTTTTTCTGGGATATAGTCCTAAACATAAAGAATATCGGTGTTATGATCCTTCTTCTCGTCGCATACGTATCTCTCGTGATGTGACCTTTGTTGAAGACCGTCCTTTCTTTTATAATCCCTCTATTTAGCCCACATATTCTCCCATAGAACCCACATCGTTCCTGAGTCTTCCTCCTATTTTACCCAATACTGATGTTCTACACCTTCCTCATATATTACACCCATTCCTGCTCCTTCTATTTCCATCACGGCACCTTCACAGGAGACTACACCTCCTCCTGCACCACCTTCTTTTCATTCTAAACCACCTATCACACATATTTTTCATCGTCGTCCCACAAACCTCATAGCTCCTCCATCTAGCTCTACCACCACGGCTAGTTCTGATACAACCGCTGTTGATGCTTCTAATGATATTGATGAGTCTCATACTGTTCCTGATGAGTTACAGATTGGTCCACGATATAATCTACGAGATCGTACTGCTATTGGTCCGGCTGATAAGTATGGTTTTGTTGATGCTGTTGTTGATGAGCCATCCACTTACCAGGAAGCTTCTAATATTCCGGAATGGCAGCTTGCTATGTCTGAGGAGCTTGCTGCCCTTGATCGTACATGCACTTGGGATCCTGTTCCATTACCGTCACATGCAGTGCCTATTACATCTAAATGGGTTTTCAAAATTAAGACCAAGTCTGATGGTTCTGTCCAAAAATATAAAGCTCGTCTTGTTGCTAGAGGTTTTCAGCAAACTCAAGGGCGAGATTATGATGAGACCTTTGCACCAATTGCTCATATGACTATTATTCGTACTCTCATTGTAGTGGCTGCTACTTCTTCTTGGACCATCTCTCAAATGGATGTTAAAAATGCTTTTCTTCATGGTGATTTGCATGACGAAGTTTATATGCAACTACCCCCAAGTGTTGATGCTCCTCCTGGACATGTTTGTCGTCTTCGTCGTGCTCTATATGGTCTTAAACAGGCTCCTCGTGCTTGGTTTGAGCGCTTTGTATCTGTGATACGGGCTGCTGGGTTTTCATCTAGTGATCATGACTCTGCTCTATTTATTCATCTTTCTCCACATGGACGTACTTTGTTTCTTCTGTATGTTGATGATATGTTGATTATGGGAGATGATATGAAACACATTTCTCATGTGAAGAAGCAACTTGGTGAGCAATTTCAGATGTCTGATTTGGGTCCTCTCAGTTATTTCTTAGGAATTGAGGTGTTGCACTCTACAAAGGGCTACTATCTCTCTCAGTCCAAATACATACAAGACCTTATTGCTCGTTCTGGTATTACAGATAGTCGAACGGCTGCGACGCCTATGGATTTTCATTTACAACTTCGTCCTACCGATGATACACCTCTTAAGGATCCGTCTCGATATCGGCATATTGTGGGCAGTCTTGTTTATCTCACTGTTACTAGACCTGATATTACTCATGCGGTTCATATTCTGAGTCAGTTTGTGAGTGCTCCTACTTCCATTCATTTTGGACATTTACTTCGTGTACTACGGTACTTAAGAGGGATATGTTCTCAGTGTTTGTTCTATACTCGTGAGAATCCACTTCAGCTTCATGCTTACTCGGACTCCACCTGGGCAAGTGATTCAACGGATCGTCGTTCTATCACAGGTTATTGCATTCTTTTTTATTCTTCTCCTCTTGCAAGGAAGTCTAAGAAGCAGGCGGCTGTATCTCGTTCTAGTACAGAGGCAGAACTTCGAGCACTTGCCATTATCACTTCAGGAATTGTATGGCTTCGAAAGTTGTTAGCAGATTTTGGTATTTCTTATGATACTCCTACACCTCTTCTATGTGACAATACTGGAGCCATACAGATTGTCAATGATCCTGTGAAGTATGAACTTACAAAGCATATTAGCGTTGATTCATTCTTTACTCGGTCTCATTGTCATCAGAAAATAATTGCTCTTCAGTATGTGCCCTCAGAATTGCAAGTGGCAGATTTTTTCACTAAAGCACAAACTCGAGAGTAACATTGGCTTCACTTGCTCAAACTCAATACTTCAGAACGTCCGCTTTCATCTTGTATTTGAAGGGGTGTTAAGTATACCAAGGCCCAATACTATAGGTCCATGTGGCCCATATAGCCATCTATATATTGGGATTTCAACTATTGAAGCTCTTCTCTTCCAAAATCTCAAATTTAGTCAAAAAAAAAAACTACACTAGAATTGTACTCAAAATAATGCACTAGAATTCTTCTGGAGGCCAAGAGTGGCAGAGGATGAGCACCCTAGCCACCACTAACCATTTTGGATCACAATTTGGCACGGTATGCCGACAAAACCGGAAAGCAAGGGAAGAATAGTCCGACGTCCTCGAGCTGTCCGAATCGATCGAAACTAGGAAGGAAAGGCAAAAGAATTCGCGACCCTATCCATTCCAATTCCATCCCAAGCTTCGTGGACCCAACGGAGAGAGAGCTCCACCAGTCGCCGCGCGCTTCATCGGACGGCCACCACCCCACCCCCGCCGCATCGCCCACCGTCCGTTCCCGTGGCTAACCCCACGCCAAGCAAAAAAGGGCGCCAATGCGAAGCAGCTACAGCTAACGCGCGCCACTCCACTACTCCACTCCACTTGTGTCGATGCCGTGCATGCCCATGGACGCCGCTGCGGCGGCGGGCGGCGAGATATCGTCGCGGCAGAAGACGATGGCGCCGCCGCCGGCGGAGCTGGACATGGTTGTGCGCGCCGTGCAGCGGCTGGTGGCGCGGAACGACGCGGTGGTGGCGTTGAGCGGCGGCAGGGAGGAGGAGGGGATAGGGATGGCGGCGTTTGAGGCGGCGAGGGGGGCGCCGGCGCCGCGCATCGGCGTGGCGCAGTACCTGGAGCGCGTGCACCGGTACGCCGGGCTGGAGCCGGAGTGCTACGTGGTGGCGTACGCGTACGTGGACATGGCGACGCACCGCCGCCCCGCCGCCGCCGTAGCATCCAGGAACGTGCACCGGCTGCTCCTCGCCTGCCTCCTCGTCGCCTCCAAGGTTCTTGACGACTTGTAAGTATAATTAATCTTCTTAACCTCTATCAAAGTAAAATCTTCGTATAAACCGTGTAAAAGACTTCATTCACTTTTTAGGATACTAGAAGAACAAACACAAAGATTTTGACCGCTTATATCTGTGTATTAATTTCAATAATTTTTTTCTTTCAATAAAGTGTTCTTGCACGTTGAATGGAGAAAAAAACACACTACTTGTTCTTATCATGAACAGTAAAAAGCATAACCACAAATCTGCAATCAGATGTGCATGAACAGTCAATGGGTAGAGTGAAACCAACCAAGACCACAATTAAATGAATTAATTGATAGTAATTATAAAATGGAGTAGACTTTCCAAGCCAGGAAATGGAGGTTATCCATCCTTTTCTGGATGCCCAATTTAATCCTTGGTCCATCAGATCCGTAGGCGGTTGCGCTACGTATTCTTCTGATGATGACAGGCGTGTCAATACAGCAAAGCATCATTTCCCATCAGTAATTAAGCATTAGTGCTAGTACCATGTATCATCATTCGATTAGTAGTTAGTAGCATTTATTCAGCGATTAGTTGCTTCTTACTGCTCCTTCCGTTAAAGTTAAAGTTTAATTTTTTTCAAAGTTAATTTTTTTAAGTTTGATCAATTTTATAGTGAAACGATACAATATTTTTAACACAAAGTAAATATACTATTAAAATATATTTAATATTGGATTTAATGAAACTAATTTAATTTAGATTTATAAATATTGTTGTATTTTTTTATTAAATTAGTCAAACTTAAATAAGTTTGATTTTTAAAAAGTCAAAACGTTTTACAGTGGATACTTACCAACACTGTAATACTAGTAAAATTAGCAATTCTCTTGGGTTAATTACCATGCTTGTGCAGCCATCACAACAACGCTTTCTTCGCGCGCGTCGGCGGCGTGAGCAACGCGGAGATGAACAAGCTGGAGCTGGAGCTGCTCGCCGTGCTGGACTTCGAGGTCATGCTCAGCCACCGCGTCTACGAGCTCTACCGCGCGCACCTCGAGAAGGAGGCGCAGAGGGACGGCGGCGGCGGCCTGCTCGCCGGCGCGGCCGCCGCCAAGGCGGGGAGAATGGCGGCAGTCGCGACATCCAAGCTGCTGGAGCGCTCGGTGGCGGACGGCGCGCCTAACGGCGTCGTGCACGACTGGACGGGGGCGGCGGCGAGCGGCGTGCGGCTGCACACGTCGTCGTCGTCACGGTATTCCTTCGATTGCTAGTGCGTTCGATGTGTATATCAACCGAGAGTTTGAGAATGTAAAATTAAGACATACTCCACTTGAATGAACAAAATAATGTGTAATTATTGCTGAAAACAGGATGGGTTAGGTTAAGTTTGTTGAATCTTGTGGTGCCAAACTGAGTGCAGACTGCAGGAAGACTGTGCTCCCTAATCTGGTCAAAGGCTGGCACACTGTTGCCTAATCATCTTGTTTTTGCATTTGGATTCCAGAGTAGCTCTAGCCTTACATTGATTAAATAGGAATCATGTTCATCTCAAAGAAGAAAAAAAGGAATCATGTAAAGCTCACAGAAATTAGACCAACCATGAAACACCAACCCAAAGTCATAATTTGAGCAGTTGACCGTTCAACCAGGAAGACTGTGACTCTGTGTGTCTGTGACTCTGTGTGACAAATTATGGCTACGAAAAGTAAAATCACAATCAGGTCCAAAGACACTAATACAGAGCCCATTACAGAAATAGATAGACTCTTGAAGGACCTAACTGGAAAAGAAGCGTCTTCTACGCCGGAGCGATGTGACAAAAACAACGCGAAGCGGCTGCTTCCCTCTCCTTCGTTATTTCTTCCGACATGTCGCAGCCCACCCCCTTGTAGAGCAACCCAATTTACACTTTGCCCCTTCTCCCTCCAATCTCCTCGCCGTCGCGAGCAACGCCTAGGGCTCGAGCGGCCGCCGCCACCTCCTCTCCTGCTCTGGTCAGTGGTGGTCAGCGTGCGATGTCGTCGTCGGGGACTGCGGCGTCGGCTTCGTTGCCTGCGGCGGGGGCGGGGACCGCGGCGGCTGGGGGCGGGAAGGACGACGAGCTGGCTGATCTGGTGCGGCGCCTCGTGGACACCCTCGCGCGCTACTCCGATCGCCTCCCCTTCGACCTCGATCGCCAGGTTTCCGCTTGGATCTGTGATCCCCGTCGTGTGTGCTTACGCTATTTCGATCTCTAGGTGCCTCGCTGTTTAGGGATTTGTGATGGTCCGAGTCAAGTGTAAGGGTGGCGCCTTGTTTGATTGTCTGTGGGGAAGGCTAGTTTTTTTACTATTTTTTAGACTGGCCATTCTACTATTTTGTAGTTGTTATTACATATGATTTCGAAGCATCGATTTGGTAATTCGTTCTTAGCTACTGCACAAGCTTGGACATGTATTTGCTTGGATATTTAGACGTGAATTCGCGGGTATTCATAGTTCGCTAATGACATGACCCATATTTGGAGAACGATTATTTGGTCGTTATGGTACTTGACATATTGATGTTTCCTTTATGGTTTTTTTTGAACGAATGTTTCCTTTATGTTAGTAATAATCTCTGGAAGAAATATTTGCTACTTAGGATTGTTGGTTGGCCAGAAGGATGTAAACTTTTACGATGGCTTGCTTTATGTGATATCAACAAATGATCTACCTTTATAGTCAGTTAATTAATCACTAAATAATTTGCTTAATTGCCTAATGGTTTGTTCTCGTTTTTTATGTTTCTTGACTAATGTTTTACCATGATATATCCAAGAACTCAGTAGGCGGTAGCAATACAATGTGCAGATCCTAGGCTAGTAATGGATGCAAGCCCAGCTATGTGCACAACAGCGAGGTCTGTCAATCTGTGGCAACTATGTTGCAACTTGCAACAGCATGAGCGTTCGGTGGCGGAGCTTGACTGAAAAGTTGGGGCCAGACCAAATGGTTTAGACATGAGTAAATATAGAGAGGGCTGATTGACAGCTTAGTCACTAAATATACAATAATCACTATAGCTATATTAATAGGATTGCTTAATTGCCAGGGGAGGCCACGACCCACTTTAATCTCCATGAAGCTCCGGCCCTGTGGGCGTTCATATTATTCCACAAAAGAGTGTACTTGTCATTTTTAATCCCTTGTATCAATCTTTGTTGAGGTTTGGATGAGTGAATTGGTGTCAATGTTTGTAGTTACTCAAAAACAAAGTCTGATTTTTTTTAATTCTTGCTATAATAATTATTGGATTACTTCAATCTTCTATTTTAGAAACTTCGCTCGTTTACCACACTTGCCGCAATTACGATCACACTTATCTTTGCCTGGAAACTGTTGAGAGCTCCTCAAGAGCAACCTCAGAGGCCACGTAGACGGGTTGCTCCATCACCAAGCAACACCAGCAGTAGATCACGGCCAGGTGCTTTGACAACAGATGCTTGTTCATCTTCAGCTGATTCAAGAGCACAGGAAGCAATCAACCAGCTTTTCCAGCCAGTAAACGTATTGCTTGTTTTCCTTTCTTAATACTGAAATGATGTATCTGCTTTTAGGATCCTTGGACTGATAGTTGCTTATTTTCTTCTCCAGTTGACTCTTGAGCAGCTTGTCAGGCACAAACTAAGTGAAGGACGAAGGGTATTTTGCAAACAACTGCTTTCACTATGTTGTCACGAAATTTAAAGTTCTATTATACCAATGCATGTTTTTTCCCATGCGGGAATTATAATTTTTAGGTTACATGCCGGTTACTTGGTGTGATTTTGGAGGAAACAACTCCAGAGGAGCTCCAGGTGAGCAAAAGTGCTGCTGCACTATCTTTTCCTGACTTTTATTAACGAATTTAATGGATTTATACCTTTTTTGCAGAACCATGTCACAGTGAGACCACCTGTCCTGGAGGTTCTTCTAGAAATTGCAAAATTCTGTGACGTCTATCTGATGGAGCGCATTCTTGACGAGGAAAGTGGAGTAAGTCATAAGAACCCTGCATATTTTTCTGTTGGTTTTATGTTTTACGCATTTAAAAGTATCATCATATGCATGCAAAATAAACAGTAATATTGTTTCATTATGTTTAGGAGTTTTTTAAAAAGCAGAATAGTGTTTCGGAATTATTTTTGAAAGTGAGGGCTACACGTTGCCTAGCATACTCTGAACAAACTATTATAACTTGACATCAGCACACCTGAATAATGATGCAGGAGAAGGTGTTATCTGCCCTGAGTGAAGCTGGACTTTTTACTAGCGGTGGTTTGATAAAAGATAAGGTAAGCTGCAGGATGAGGCCACTTTGGAAATAAAACTGATTGATCGTTATTTTTGCATTTGTCTATAGCCACTGAATATTTGCAATGGAACTTTTGTAACATTTCTTCAAACGGCAGGTTCTCTTCTGTAGTACAGAAAATGGCCGTACCTCTTTCGTGCGGCAACTGGAACCTGATTGGCACATTGATACAAGTCCAGAAATTGTTCATCAACTAGCTGTAAGTCACAGATACAACAATTCAGTATCATACTTCTAGAAGCATGGTTTTGAGTTGCACGTTCTCTTGCAGAGGTTTATCAAATATCAACTACATATTTCTCCACAACGAGCAGAAAGAGTAGCATCCAATGTTTTCAGCTCGACAAGCTTGGAACAGTTCTTTGGAGGCATTGATCAGAGATGATAACATGAGGTAGAGCAGGAGAGAGAATTTATTACTTGACATGTGTACAAGCTCATGGAACTAATATGTTCAAATGACCGGAAGACATGACTGACTGAATATATGCACTTAACGATTCTACACGCAGTTCCTCTAATTTATACTGTCTATCTGCAGGTCGAGCTCCAGCAAACAATGGCATAGTGAGAACTGAGACGAACATCATTGTTCATTTTTTCCTTGAATGATGGAACTCGTTTTTTCTTGTACCACGTGTAAAAGTCTTGCGTCATGTACTAAACTGGTTCTGCAACTTCCCATAAGCTATGGAAAGAGATAGCATCTGTAGCATACACCATGTATCAATTGTGTTCCTGTATAACTGAAATACTTAAAACTGTCATTCAGTTGTTTGTTCGGCCATTTTTCCAAGGAATGTGTTGTTTTTACGTAAGAAATTGCTACTTGTGGCATTTAATTTCAAAAAGGAAAAAATCTCAACCGAACAGAAGGTACAAAATTTTTCTGCAGGCATTCAACATTAAGACAGCAAAATCTAGCATCCCCTCAAATAAGAATGTATCATCCCATTCTTTCTGCACAAGTGAATGTCCTATCCTAACATTTCGGAGTTGGTGAAAACCTCAGTAGCATAATCCAGAGCAAAAATTTTCAAGAACGTCCAAACTGTGGATCTCGTTCAATTGGGCTTTTCTTCTTGGCACCTAGGGCACGTACATGTGAATCCATAATCTGCAAGCTGCGCCTGCCTCTCCTCGTATGGAACATCCTCATCGATGTAGGAGATGGTAATCTAAATTTTCGTAGGGGGCAAAATAACGTTGTTAATTTTTCACTGGCAGCACGAGAAAGATTATTTGACAGCGTTAACAACTAAGTACCTCATCGTCCTTTCTGATAGGCTTCAGAGCAATATGGCTTTCAACCGCTTTATATGGATTGCTGACTGGCAATTTGGTTGGAACAAATGAGAGAATAAGCTGGAAGAAATATAGATTACCTCATCTCTTTTATATGCTTTAGCATTTGGACAGCAAGAATGATTCATACAGCTTTGCAAAGGAAAGAATCCCGTCCCTGCCAATGAGGAAATCACAAGGGAATGAATGTATACTGCTGAGTAAATAGAAAATGACAGTACAAGATAAACTTAAGAAGAAGCTGCACATACCCTCACAAGGAACTGCATAGTCTTCACCTAAGGCATCTAGAAATGGCGTTGTAACCTTTTCAGCTCCCTCCTGGGATACGTTGCATTTCAGATTAACAACGCCACAAGGTAAAATTAAGCTAACCGGTGAACATACCTTCTCATCATCTGGAAGATCATCAATATGTATGAAATAGTCTTCAACAGGAGACGCAACAACCAACTCACTGGAATAAAAGACGGAAATATATTGAGAGGCTATTACATCAAATGCAGTACTTAAACTTATTTCTGTTGCAGGTGATGGAAAAAAAAGAAAAACAATGACATAGTATGTGAATGCATATGCATAAATTAAAAATAATTGGATTTACTTACAGACTGTTCAGCTCATACAAGTCAATTATATGGCCATACACCTCAAGCGAGAACACTAGAAAATGTCAAGGTGACCCTTTCTTTATGTGAGTTGATAAAACTTGATTACTTGATTGTGAACAGTGTTCTAAAAGTCGGCGCTAGGTGCCAGGTAGCTGGGCGATTAGGTATTAGATGGTGCATTAGGCGGCTGGGTGGTGTTTTGTTGCTATTTTAGTGTTATGTAGTCTAGTTTTTATGTAATATGCTTGCTAATTTCTTGGATTTGACTACTTGGTCTGACCTAGGCGCCCGCTAGGCGCTAGGCGCCACCCAGCCACCCGACTAGCGCCTAGCGCCTTTTTGAACCATGATTGTGAAGGGAAGCTACTTATGTATATGAAACCGGTCCTGTCTAGGATACAGAATGCACACTCAGAATCAAAAATAGCATCCTTGAGAAGCTGCAATGACTGCAAACTACAGAAGACATGATCTGCCCATTAGCCAATTGGTATCTGACACACCTTTCAATCAAAACAATAACCACTTCTTGTGTGCCATTTTTATATTTTAACTGATGGGCTAGTGAGCTTTGTTCCAGAGCACAATACTGTAAATAGAATATGAACCAATAGTTTCACACGAACAAAAGATGTGCTGGCATAATTACCGTAAATGCTAGATCCCTAATTTGCTCCCTAAATGAATCTTCATCACATGAATCAACATCCTCAGGCAAAGCAACAGAATCCCACCACCTGCAACCAGTTTTTTTTGGACATATTAGGGTGGAAAGACAATTGAAACAACCCGAAGGGTCTTGTAGAGCTAGAGCAAGGTAGTGAAAGCCATGCTGAGCTGAAACTAACATCTTGCCAGCAAGGCCCAAAAAGAGAACAAAATATGAACCATGATCTTATTGATTGTTATAAAAGGGAGAAGAGTAGAAATATACTAGAACCATTGAGTTATTGATAATACACTTTATATAGGAACCTTAAATTGCAATAAAATAACACTGTTGATTAGTGCCATACTAGGAACTACTTTATCATAGAGATGTTTGTGTACAAGTTCACACTCTACCTCTTTTTGAAGTCCATCGAAAGTGGTTTCCATGCTTCCATAAGCAAAGAAAAGTTCGATTCATCTGTGTTTTTTTGAAATTCAGGCTTCATTTTGCCTGACATGTAAAATTGTATTGAGCTTGTGCATCACGATCAGGAAATATTAATTTGTTGCAATTGGTAGCCATAAGGAAATTGTGCTTTAATCTTTTATTTGAGGGTGTTCTTGATATAATTACTAAAAGTCGTCTTGTGCAAAATAGACTGTCCTGGTGCATTGATAAATAGATTTCTGACAGCCATTAGTGACAACAATATCAACTCAAGTGTGATGCCCAAATGCTTTTGCATTAACCATGGCAAAGTTCTAGTATCCCCATAAAGCTTTTGGAGAATATTAGAAACTGAGATGGGCACATGATATTTGGTGCTTAGTACACTAAACATTAATAATAGATATTTCTATCACATACCTTGGCGGCAACCAGAAAAATATCATTGGACCCTGAAAACAAAGATTGGTAAGTATCAGATAACAGCCTGACAACCTCAGTCACAACCATAATCATGAACTAGTTGATTTTGGCATGATACATTTAATAACATAATGATCACTGCATACTCCTAGCTTACCATTAGCATGCTCTACAAATTTCTGAAGAGCAGATCTCCGGGATGGTTCGGTCTTAGATCCAGTACACAGCAAAGAGTGAAAAGTTTCCCAGTCGGAATCAGCACATGATTGGCAAAACAAAAATGTGGAATCAACAAGTTATGGTATTCCCCCTCAAGATTACATTTCTATCCAAAGAACAGCAAGAACAAGTTACATATTCTGATAAGACAATTAGGTTTGAAGTTTTAACATGACTGACCACTATAACTTATGATGGAGAACGAATATCAGATCACCAAAATATTTATGCCTCAATAAATATTCCTCATATCTTAGGTATTGTAGTCAAAAGAAAGGGTGAACTGTAAAATGGTTAGCAACTCAAACCTGCAGTAGCGTTCTTCCTCACATCCATGACAAGCAACAACTTGAGGTAAACCAAAATGGTCTGTGAAAGGCAGTGACATGTCACCAGTAATAAGTGATACTAAGACCTCTTCTGGCAAAGCATTACTGTTTCCCTTGGTTGCACCAAAAGAGCTGGCACTCGATCCCATGTCATTCTCATGGCAATGTCTCCCATTAGTGAAGTCACTGCTTGAACCAATGCTTTGCCAATACAGTCTTTGTCCAATCTGGAACTCTACAGAACCAATGAAGCGGAAGCAATGACTACACACAGCACAATCAATCTGCAACAGGACACAAAATGGACACCGCACTTCAGGGAGGAAACAGTTCACACAAAAAAGGGAAAGGAACAAAAACCTACGATCACTTTAAAAGCAGACGAACCTTGTTAATAGTGTGCTGAGCACCAACCAATATTTGATCCTTCAGAATAAGGTCCCCTTCTGCGAAGTCCTTGTTCGTGCAAACACCTGCAAGAACCGACTGGTTAAATGTCTTGGCTTTTATCTGACACCAACTTTATACAAGCATGCCATTTTTGCCAGATTGCATTCGCATAAGATATATAAGTACTCAGTAAACAGTACCTTTCCCATGCTTGCTGCTGAAGTTCACTCTTATACCATCATGTTTCTTAGGCTGTATGAGCCCATCGTAGTATTCCTGGAAACAGAAGTAGCATATTTGCGTGTCAGATGGGAGGTATAGATCATCAGCAATACTAAATTAACCAAAGAAGGAGCAAAAGGGCCATAAGAATGTAGCAAAATATTCACTACCCCAATTTCACTGGCCTCAAGGAGGAAACAGTTTGTAACTGCAACACAGCAAGAACACAAAAGATTGCTTCCATTCTGTCAAATTAATACCTCCACCGAGCTGCATTCACGACACAGTATACATTAACTGGGAATTCGGATTAAAAAAACACCTTAAGATTGTTTCCGCAAAGAAAATATTCCGCACTGTTACTGTTGCAAACCAAACAATTCGGCTCTCATCTGAGTCATCGCACGAACCTAAGAAATCCATTCATGCGGACCAAAAAGAAACCCTCCTTTCTCTGTAAAATCAACTGAGCACAGTCAGATATCACCACCCAGACTGTTCCCTCCCATCATAGTATCACTTTCTCATAACGAAATTTCCGACAACAATTACCATGAAAAAGCCCTAAAAACCCAACCTATCCACAGCAAAAACAATTATATCAACACAAATTATTAAAATCAAGTAATTCCCAAGCAAACAGATGAGGCCCAGAGGATGGATGAGAAGGGAGGAAAGTAGAAGTACCTGGGCGGATTGGAGAGGAGGGGTGGCGAGGAGTTGGGCGATTTGGGGGGCGAACTCCCTGTCCAGATCGCACGGGCTTGCGCTGCTCCCACCCATGCCGCCGGTGCGAACTGCTGCCTCTTGCGGCTGCTCTTCCGCCGCTGGCCCGTGGGGGGTTTGGGGTTTTTGATCTCACAAGCCCTGTGCCCCTGTCTGGGATTATGCCAACGCAAAAAATCGGCTTCGCTCAAATACCATTACATGAATGGGCTTCGTCTAAATGTCATTTTCAAACAGATGCCACACGCTAAAATACCATTTAGAACAAAAATACCCTTGGTCCCTCTACTTCTCTTCCACCTCCGGCCTCTGCTGCGCGGGCCTGCTGGTCCGCCGCTGCCATGGACGAGGGGGACTGCCGGCGGCCACGGCGACGAGCGCGCGGGTCCGCCGCCTCCACGGACGAGGGCGCGAGACTGCCGCAGGTCCGCCAGCCGCCGCCGATGATAAACGCATGGGCCTATCGACCACCATGACGACGAGCGTGCAGGCTGTCGGCCGCCGCCACCGCCGAGACCTCCGTCCTACACGCGGGCCTATCGGCCGCCGCCGCTGACGAGCGTGTGGGTCCACCGGCCGACGACAAGGGCGCGGGTCTACCGAATGCCGGGGAAGACGAGGTCGTCCGGGAAGACGACGGCGACGGAGAAGACACAGGGATAGTACGAAGGGAAGAGAAGAGCACAACAATATAACGTAAAACGGGTGAACCATTATCACATAATTAATTAAATATTAATTATTTTAAATTAAAAAATAGATTAATATAATTTTTTAAAAAAATTAAATATTTTTTTTAAAAAAAACACATCGTTCTATAGTTTAAAAAACATTTTATAAAAAAACACCCAAATTCGAACTATCGCACGGTCTGTCGCTCGCTAGGTCATCTTGAGGACATTTTTGTCCTAGATGGCATTTCAGCATGTGCACCTGTTTGAGCATGGTATTGGACGAAGCCCATTTATGACAGCATTTGAGCGAACCTAGTTTTTTGCAATGGCATTATCACAAATTTCTTCCAGATAGAGCAGCATGGCGTTTATACGCGTTCAGGCTATGAAAGTGTAAACAAAGAAAGTACGCTTTCTAGTGTTGAAAACGGAAGAGATCAAAAGGGAAATAATATACAGGAAGCGCATACTCAACAGTACGCCTCGTGAACGAGAAAAAAGATTGTCAAAACTAATGAAGTATATGGGTGGGCTGAGGGAGAAGTAATCTTATCAAGCCATATATCGTCGTGGCATTATTGTTTTTCTATTGAATCTGGCATGATATACTGGCTGGCCTAGCCTGGCTCGTGCTACATAAACATTCGGCAGCATTTTGAGTTGCGGTTTTTGATCTTGTCAAGTCAACACCCACCTTTCAACCTTGTAATTTTCAACCAAGACGTGCATCGAGATTGCCTGTTATGGATACATCGTCAACAGCCTCGTGATTATTATTTCAATAGTGCAAGACGCTGCAAATTACTAATTAGAAGTGTTCGATACACCGGATACAGCAGAAAACAACTTCCCAGGTTCTTAATGCACAATGCATAATCCATATATAAGTATAATCCATATACCTATCTACCACTTGCTGGCTACTGAAGGCTGGCCAGCTCGACCGTTTTGCTTACAGGTGATTATAAGCCATAACATTTATTAGTGAAAATAAATTATTAGTAAAACTTTTATATATGTGTTATTAGTGATTTTAGAGCAAATTCTAGAAAATAAACCTAAAATCAAGTCTAAAATTAGGTTTTAAATTTTAGCAGCGGCTTATAAAATGAAGAACAAATGATTTAAAATTCCTATTAGATAGTTAGCAGTATGGCACATATAGTACTATACCTGAATGGTGGAATTGATACCTTGTCAACTCTTTTGATCCAATCAATCAACCCTGCTATAGTGCGATGATCATGTATTAACTCCCCCAGATATGCAATTAATCCAACTAGCAACTAATGAGACAAATTACTTTTATATATTAGCTATATCATTGGCATCATGCTGTCAACCTGTTAGTTAGTTAGTTGAAGCTCAAGTTAAATGGGACATGGCGCGAGCAGGTACCTACAAAATTTTCATCGTCCTCCAACCACCAGCTGGTGCAAACCAGCAGCTTGATAAATTCACACAGCAGCTGCACCATTGCTGGTATTAGTGGTATAGCTGTATAGCTAGCTCCTCTGCAGCCTCTTCCCTAGCTTGGGCAACAATGTCATCGACGTTGAAGGCTTTGGTGGCGTTCATGGCCATGGCGGCCGTCGCCGAGCTCGCCGCCGGCAAGACGTTCACGATCAAGTGGGCCGCTGGTGGGAACTACGGCGACTGGTCGTCCAAGAACACGGTCACCGTCGGCGACAGCGTCGGTAAGTTTTCTCCACCTGTGTTACTGTCCGTTCTTGGCATTTGGCAATGACATTTGTGTTGATCGATCGGTGCTTGTTCACGGCACAGTGTTCACGTATGGTCCGCCGCACACCGTCGACGAGCTGTCGGAGGCGGACTACAAGTCGTGCAGCTTCGCCGGCCCGCTGTCGTCGGACATCAGCGGCAGCACCACCGTCGTCTTCGACAAGCCCGGCACGAGGTACTTCGCGTGCGCGGCCTCGGTCGGCTCGCACTGCAGCATGGGCCAGAAGGTGGCCATCACGGTCTCCAACTCGACGGCGCCGTCAAAGGGTGGCTCGCCGTCGCCGTATGGGGCGGCGGCTGGCGGTGCCGAGCTCGCCTCGAAGCTGGTGGTAGGCCTCGCCATCGGCGCCGGTGCCATGCTCGCCGCGCTCTGAACCTGAATTAGTCTCTGAAACTCTGAATTACTTGGCTTCTTTCAGAGTTCCTGTGTGTCATGGTGCAGTGAATTCCTTTTGTTATGGTGTTGTTTGTTGTATGCAATTCTGCTTGAATAATGAACTATAATAAGCTTAATTACACAAAATAAAACTTGCCTAAGGCGAAGGCATCCATCGCCAGCAAGATCATTCTATGGGCTCCTTTGGAACACATGCATTTTACAGAACTTTGACGTGAATTAGTTCAGTTCCTCCAAAAATCCTCTAAAATTCCTTGTCCCAAAGGAGACTTATAATAAAATGAAAATTGGCATGTTGAGTGTATAAAATTAACTGAAGAGAACTAAAACACTTGCAATCATGCAGTACCAGACTACCAGTTGGGGCAAGAGAAGGAACCAACATAAAAATTAACACCTATTAGCCCAGTCTGGCGACGGCCAGACATAATCTTATTACAAAAGCTAGCTAACCCTTTGTCCAATGATCGGAGCAATTCAAAAAACTTGGCTCGAGGCGTCAACCATGGTGAGGGAGGAACATGAGCTGCATAGTTAATGGTTCCAACTTCCAAGGCTTGTCGTTAGATATAGCTGATAGTCAGTCTTGTTACGACAAAATTCACCAGCCCTACGAAGGATCATGAGCTACCCTCATAATCCGAATAGATATCGGAGATCATCTATGGTGAGCCGAGTTGCATTGCCACCAGGTTTGTCCTCACGGAAAGCAGATTGGACCATCTTTCTCTTTTTGTCCTGGCAAGAGAAACATGAGAAAAATGAAGAAAGAAGACATACACAAGCACGGTGAAATTGTCTAAAATGAATTGATCATCAGTATCTACTCCAAAGCACTAGCGGCTGCTGGATAAGGGGCTTCCTCGTCCAGATTGGCCATTTGGCTCAAAGACAAATACAACGATGATGTAGCATACCGTTGGAGATGGTGCTAGGGGCGACAACTGTGGCGGTGGAGAGAGCAGGACTCAGTGACGCCCCGTTGAGAGCTTGACGTCATCTAAAAGAAGGTTGGCTCCGCTGTCGCCACATCGGTCGTTATGTCCCAATGACAACATCCTCAGCGATGATGAGCGGCGACAGAGCGAGGTGCCGAGGCGGTGTTGGTGGCAGCTATGGCTGGTTAATGGAAGATGGTGGGCTTGTTAGTGGTGTCGGCAGCAACCGGAGTGGTTGGATCCGGCCTAATGGCCAGATTCGGTATCCCTCTGGTGAAAGGCGGCTACAGTGAGGAGTGGTGTTGGTAGGATGACAATGGTTTGGTTGGTAGTGTCGACTACGGTTGTGGCGTGACACTAAATCTGAGGCCTAAGTGTTGTTGGATCTGAGATGTATGTGCTCAAATTTGTTCGGGTATCGGCAAGGTGCGCTAGAGGGGCTTCTTCCTCTTTACTTCCGTTGGATGGCGTCGGCCTCCAAAGGCACTATGTGCTAGGAGTTGTCTGATCTAGATTGGTTGGATCCGACCGACCGACGGTAGGGGCAACGTGGCAAAGGAGTCTATCCGAGGTGGAAGGAACGCGGATGAGAGGTGTAGGAGTTCTGGCTGCGTAACAAGATTGACTTAGTGTGTTTTTTTGCGCGGCATGGCTCGACAGGCAATAGAAGATCAAAACTTAGTCTTTTAGTCTTTTCTTTTCTTTTTTTATTTTGTTGTCTCTCAGTCACGAGACTTGGAATCTAAATATTCCTGTAATCTTTGGATGTGTATATCCACTTATAAATATAGAGGCCGAATTTCTATCCATTATCTACAAAATTACTTGAACAGCCCATACAATAGAGAGAATCTCAATTTTTTTTTAAAAAAAAGTGCCTGAAATTGTCTACATGATTTCAACTACTTTGTAAAAAAACTAAACCTCACATTAATTTCAAGAAAGACTACACACGCTTCCCACAATACAAGATTGGAAAACTTCATTTGTGATTAGGAATACATGTTTAACTGATGAAGTTAAATAGTATCAAACATGTTCTGCATTCCCAAAACTAATGAAGTGCATGCCGTCTAAAAGAAAAAAGGTCATGTTTCTGAAATGTTACCTGTAGAGCTCAAATGCGATCTTCCACTGTGTCTTTGATAGTTAAGCGGGAAACAATTACAGGACGGGTCTGACCAATTTTGTGTGCTCTATCAACTGCCTGGTCCTCAGCATAAGGGTTCCACCATGGATCAATCATAATCACATGGCAAGCAGCTACCATGTTTAGACCAAGATTGCCGGCCTTAAGCGACATAAGCATTACTCTTACCTGAAGAATGGAAGTAGTTCTATTTGTTGAGTATCTACATGTAATATTGAAAAAGAAAAAGAGGAAGGACGTCATGGAAGTACCTCTGGATCAGTTTTAAACTCTTGCACTGCTGTTTCTCTTATGTTGAGAGACATTGCACCATCAAGCCTTCTGAATTTTATACGACTGCTATCCAGTGAAAGCTCCAGCAAGTCCAGCACGCCAGTTCACTGGGAGAAGACTATCGCCTTAGGAGGAGTTACTTCACTTGGACTTGATTCAATAGTATCACTCCCAGTAAGGGCATGTTTATTGACGATAGAGTCAAGTATGTCAGTGGCTGCCCGGATCTTCGAGGAGATGTAGCTGCTTTCACAGATTGATGGGGGGCTATCTGCTGTTGTAGAACTACTACTTGTTGCATCAGACTCCAATTTATCAGCTACACAAAACATTAATAATCCAGGTGAAAAAACTGATCCAGCAGTTAATTTCTTTCCACAAAAAGGGGGGGGGGCAAACATTGTCTCCACTTGTTAAGCTCTCATGTACACATTGATAACAGAAAATATGGCCACATGTAGCTAAGACAGCATCCTCAGGTGGGTCCTGCAAAATGAAGGGAATTGAATTATCGTAGGTATCTAGGTATCAGTGGAGTAACAAACAGTTCAGAACAAATTAAACCTGATTGTTTAATCACACACGCATGACAACCCTGTTCTAGTTTCCTTATGTTGCTCTTTCATAAAAGAAACTATCCGAAGATAGTGTACCAAATTTTTGCATGTACAATATGTGACTAGATTACTTGCACTTCATCTCAAACAAATTGCATAGCCTCCTTCCAGCTTT
Organism: Oryza meyeriana var. granulata; assembly: GCA_003991445.1. NCBI lineage: Eukaryota > Viridiplantae > Streptophyta > Magnoliopsida > Poales > Poaceae > Oryza > Oryza meyeriana. Next base: position 26,044 of record RYFJ01000151.1, on the reverse strand, counting down.
CGAAGCAAATTTATCACTGTTTCCATGGGAAGTTGCTTTGCCACTTCTATGGAACCAGTATCAATCAAATCTGATTGTTTCCCGTTCAAAAGAAGAGGATGGTCACAAGCCTGTCGAAGTCGCAGCAACAATGCAAGAATATTTGCGTAATTTTCTTTATCATCCCAGCAGTAGCATATTCCTGTAGTATGAACATGGAGCATAAACAACCAGAAGCATTTTGCACTGAAATTTCTGGATTACTGTGAATATTTTGAAAAATAAAAGTAATCACATTGGACATGGTATAAAGGAATTCCACTCTGAACTTGACTACTAAACCTACTTGTGTCACAAAGATAATGCAAATAGCTGGCTTCCATCTGTCAAAAGACCAAAGCTACAAAACAATTGCTGCGGGGCCAACGCACATAAAAGAACTCACAGATTAAATATGTTTAACAGATAAGACAATGTAGAAACAGACTGTTTGGAAAGTATCGATATGATGATATTCTAAGACCTGGCAGCAACGACTGAGTTAATACAACATCAAAACGGAGCATTACTACGCTCAAATAATGGGGTATCCAGGGAGGATGCTAGCTACTGACATCAGACAGTATCGATGCGCCATAACTGCCAGGCTTTCATTTAAGATCTAAACAATTGATTTATCTAATCATTGCAATTATTTCGATAGAAAAAAAACGCAATTGAAGTGGTCATGCGTTGAACTTTTCCCTAGAACCTTCTTCAAGCATCATATAGAAAGTTCACGCCGCTGAGTCGAAACTCAGAAGCGGAGACGACTTGGGACCTATTATTGGAGGTAGACTGTAACCCCTTCAACAAGGTCAAGATTGAAGACCTAGACGAAGGGCCCGGCGAATGGGCGAAGCCAGGTGCACCGGGCGAAGGGCCTGGCGAATAGGCAAAGCCCACTAGAGTACCAGACAGCCCACCAACACCATCTCAGCCCAAAAGAATAGGAGGCCCAATAAAGGGGTGGCCCGTTCAAGGGTCCAGTACGGTCTGTGTAGATTATCGTTTAGGAAAAGACATGTGTATCCTCATACCTATCCCTATCTAAGCATTATAGTGTAATACCACATGTGAATGAAATCCTAAGACCTATAAATGAAACCCTAAGCCTATAAATATGCCTCTAAGGCACTGTAATAGCAAGTTTTTTTAGATTCAATACAAAGATTTACTTTCTTTATCCATACTAAGAGACTACTGTTGTTTTTTTCAACAACACTTATCAAGGCGTCGGTTTCTCCGGCGTTTGGGTGACTGATCTATGGGGCCTATATACTGGGTCACCGTGTTAGTGGGTGCAAGGGAGCGAGAAAGGAAATATTTCGATTGGCTCGAAACCATGGAGGTGCCTGGGCGTGGGGATGGTAGCTCTATCTTACCATAGTTGGGATTTGGGAATAATTTATTTCTCATTCAGAAATTTTAAAAGGAAACATGATGTATTAGCTAGATTAGAAATACATATTTTTAAGTTTTGAATAATGTGCTCTTCAAAAGAACTGTATAGTTCAGGTTTTAAATTCAATATGAAAGGTTAGATCTAAAAGTCCACATATATTAAAAATTTGCACAATCTGTTGTTCGAAAGAACAAAAGAAATAACATTGAGATTTCAAATTCAAAAGTGGTTCAAAACTTCTCATTACAACAACAGCTCCATTTGATAAATTTAAGCAATTTTCTTTTGAAAGGAATTTAAAATCGTCTAACCTGTTTGTTGGCACAAGACACACACTCATGCAGTCATGTGTACATAATAGGCAGCTTGATTCCAATATTAGCGTTTGATTTATGAAACAACAGGAATTACTCTTCCACACAATCGGTCCTAATTAATGTGATGTTATGTCGTGCAAAGATCATATCAATCCTTTGGAAGCTATTGAAGGATTATTAGTTCTTGCATGATAACAACTACTCTCACTATTTCATACTATAAGATATTTTGACTCTTTTGTATGTCAAACTTCTTTAAGTTTGACAAAATTTATAGAAAAATCTAGCAACATCTAAAACACCAAATTAATTTCATTAAATTCATCACTGAACATATTTTGATAGTAACCTTGTTTTACGTTAAAAATATTACTATATTTTTCTATAAACTTGATTGAACTTTCAAAAGTTTAATTTAGAAAAAAGTCAAAACGTCTTACAATCTGAAACAGATGAAGTATTAGCCTTTGGATCAAAGAAAACCTACGGCTCTCAACAAATGTGGAGCACTATAAAAAAAAATCCAAAATTCGTAGGCTGTATAGCCTCTTGATGATGTTTCAATTTATTGTCTTTATGTAACCTGCAGAAGATAGTGTTTCCCCTTGTCCTATGCATATGGTTTAGGACATGAACAGGCTAAGGCATGGCTTAGTTAGCACACACTACTAAAGCTCGAAAAGCACATTATAATTTGGGTAAAAAAACTATATCTATATAGCGATTGACTATTCAAATGACTTCATGATGTGGCAATATTACCTTGCAATATATTTAATTTCTTTTGCATTATCTTTTAACCTTGTTTCTTCTCGATAGGTTCAGATATATAGCCAAAAGTTACTATATTTTAGAATTGAGTGAGTAGCAGTTTTGTTTGCCGCCAAATCTTTTGAGTTGATTTAGTTCTCTATCCTTTCATAGTGCTAAAATTTTGTTGGATATAGAAGCGGTGGAGTATTCTTTGATGCCAAAATTATTCAATGTGGGATGAGGAAATTGGTATTTCAAGTGTTTGGTAGGGTACTAACCCTTTGTTGCATTTGAATGGCCTGATTACTCTATGATTAGATTTTTTTTAATCACCAGAACTGTGACATCCTTTACAATATAAACTTTTATAATTTTCCTTCATATATTAAAAATCACACTTAGCTCTGCCATAAAACACGCAGGAGCCAGTGATGCGTGAAAGTGAAAGAAACAACACAAGGAAAAAATCTTCCGGAAAAATAGAAACAAAAGAAGAGGGGGGCTGGCCCAAGGCAAAGAGGCCCAGCGCTCCACCTCTCCCACCGGCTGGCCCAGCCACCAGTGGGTGCCCCATCTTTGCTCATGCGTGCAATCTAGACAATAATCCGATGACTAATCAATTTAAAAATGAAATCAAATGTTATCTACGTCCAACCAAATGAGCATCAAACAAAAGAAGACTAAGACCAGATTAAACAGCAAAAACTCAAAACTGTAGTGGTGGCAGTAGAAATAATTCATAGTCATATTTTAAAATTCAGAAAAAAAATACAGCAATAGAGAGAGATTATTTAACAACGCTCTCACTATATAGCTCTTGCTCTCACGCACGGGCCGGGGCGAGGCCCACCGCGAACGGGCTGGGCGGCGGAAGGTACGGCATGCTCGCCGTCGGCGGCGCGGCGGATGAAGCCGAAGTCGAACTGACACCGGGGAACGCGGCCACGGCCGGCTCCGTCAGCGGGACGCTGGGCGGCGTGTCGCCGAGGCCGGCGGCAGTGGCCGGGACCGGGAGCGTGTCGCCGCCGTAGGCCGGCTGGAGCTGGCAGTCCGGCCACCGGCAGTCCGGCTGGACCTTCCGCTCGCCCCACGTCCGGTGGGCCAGCCCGAAGCCCAGGACGAGGCCCACGACGAGGAGCGCCGCCGCAAGGCACAGGAAGATCTTGGTGGCCTTCCCCACGTAGCAGCACATTGGAAATGGAGGCTCCTCCTCCTCCTCTTCTTCTCCCTCCTCTCCGGCGAGCTAGTTCGGCCACCACTCTCTCACAATTCACAAGAACATGTGACAACGCAGCTGCAACAGAGGCCACACATGGAGCGAGAGGAGAAGGGAAGAGACTGGAGTGAGCAATGGCGAGAGGGATCCAGACGAGAGGAGCTGAGGAGGAGGGAGCACTTCACTTGGCCACCTCGCCTTGCGTTTAGGTGGTGGTGCTGGCTGTCGGCTTTGCACTCGTGCGAGGCTGCACGTGAAGGAGAGAGAGAGAGAGAGGGATGGAGATTTGTTACTAGTATCACGAGCAAATCATCATATTATTAAAGTGCAATGATCACCAGTGGTGACTGCATGTTCAGGCCATTTCAATCTCATTGCGGTCAGTGCAGCTCACAGTTCAGTTAGCAGTTAGCAATGGAGTATATAAACAACAGAAAACATATCAGGATGGTCAGTCAGAAATTCAGATCATGGAAAGACAAGAGTCTCATTTCTGCAGTGTATTCTACGTTCTTCATTGATCTAACTAACTCCAGGTAGAAAGGTACAATTCTTGCTATAATACTGTACCTAAATTTGTCTGCTGTTAGTGATAGGAGCTGCACTACTCTGCCGACACAGGTAATTAACTGGGACTGGGACAAGGTGATAAATGAAGCTTACAAGTTCAGAATAATGCTACAGTGAGTATACAGAGCATTGGATGGTGCAGGTTATGGTGAGGGTCCATGGTGTTGCTCCAATAATGCTCTACTTTTCTTTCTCTTTTGCCTTTTTTTCTTAGCTTTTCTACTCTGTTTTTGGAAGATTGAATAGTGGAGCACAAAGATGAAGGCCTCCAGACAACCGGTGGCATGTCCATAGTTGGTCACATGTTGCACTGGGCCAAGACCAGCTTTCAATTTTTGTTCATTCCTAAGGTGTGGTTAGGTATGGTGCTTTAGATTAGAGCCATTTATGATGTAAATCCTTTTGATTTACATGCAGAACTTTTGCTATGCTAATGATTTTTAGTACCCACCAAGCTAACGGTACAACCTACTAACATGATCTATAGATTTTACAATGATTAAATCAGCTGCTCGTGACACTGGCTTACACCTGGGGATGTGAACTTTCTGCAGTGGCTGCAGAGATCATGGCAATTTTATAGCTCATCGTCAGAGTACGCTTTGGAACTATACCATCCATCGTCATGTGAAGTGAAAAGCAAAGCACTAGGCATGGCAGATACTGTCAACAAATCTTTTAGTCTGAACTCTGAACCATACTTTTTTCAACTCAAAACACTTGTAAAATTCAGAGAGCATGGTAAAACCGCAGTTGCAGGGCAAACTGTCAGAAGGCACAAGCCTACGAGTTTAAAAGTAACACCATTCAGAGTCACAGGACAAAGCTAGAACGTACACACCGACAATGCGGAAAGCATTTTCAAGACCTGAACAAGAAGTACCAAGAAGTATCCACGGTCATAGAGAAGTTTCAGAAGATAAGGCAACAGCTATCTATTCCACCACTATATGAGGAGGAGCTGTAGCCCCAAAGGACCCAGCAGAAGCATCCACCATCTTCTTGACCTCATCTGGATTGGCACCAACAATCTTGTTCACCACCTCCTTGTCCTTGATGAGAAAAAATGTGGGCATAGCCTGAACCAAGCTTGGAGGAAACGCTCTGCATATATGTACAGAAAATGACAGGAGATTGGCCCAGTAAATTAACTGAATGAGCATATATGCACAGCATTTTCGCAACAAATGGTTATGGTACGATATTCAGCAGAAACAATTGAACACCAAATATGGAAGCGCCAAACTCCAAGGATATTCTTTATATAACTCTATGTGAAATTCTCAGTTTAGGCATCCAACATTTCTCTACTTTCTATTTCTCAGAAGACACTTCACTTTCATACCAACTCATTAGACAAGATAGGAGAATGGTTACCAGGACACCATCAACATCCACAGAGGAACAACATCTCAGGGTGTGTCTGAGCTAGCTCCTCAAACTTGTAGTTCATGGACAGGGATGTCACACACCATGATGCCCCAAAGTGGGCAACAACCTGCACAACGTCAAGTGGTCATATAACCATGGTTAACCTTGAGTGAGTAAATTAAAGAGGGATTTTGGGTGCAACCACAGCAAACAATTGTCATCAGGATAATTTTCTGTTTGGAACTCACTTTGTAGATTACAGTGAAAGAAAAAATTAGAAAGACACAGAAATAACAAAAAAAAAGAGAGAGAGAACAAAAATAACATGGTTACAGAAATCAGGTTGCGTAAAGCATCCATTCCTGCAAATGTTGTATAGTTCTCTCGTTCTAACATAATTATAATCTTCAAACAGCAATTGCAAAAATCGTCAACCGGCCCAAATATGATTGAGAATCCACAACATCAAAAGACATCATTAGAAAATTGAACAGAATCTCATCGCAGACAAAGTAGGAAGGAGGTGGGGAAAGAACAAGGCAAGGAAGGAAAAAAAATTTCGTTGCTTGCTTGATTTAATGAACAGATCCCATGCCTCCTCCTTCTCAACCTTGGAATTGCCAACCGTCTTCTGCTGCTGGATCTCCATATGGCCTAGCCCTCTACCTCTCTCTCCTTGTTCTTTATCGTGGTTTTTTTACTGTTAATAATTTAATTTATTTTTTAATTTACAAAACTAAATTAAATTTTTTTTTTCAGAAATACCCTCTTGCCGCCGTGGGCCAGGGCGGTATTTAAAAACCGCCGTGGCCCAGGGCGGCAAATGGCCTGGCCGTCAGGGGAGGGCTAACAGCGTGGGCCGCCGTTAGCCGGGGGGGCCACGTGGCATTGCCGCCCTGGGCCACGGCGACGAATGGCTTAGGGCGGCGAATGCATTTTTGCGTTCGGCCCTCTGCAGCCATTTGCAAATTATCAAATTTGAAAATTTTCTTGCTAATTTTTAACCCAAAAATTTTGAAAATTTATTTCTCAAAATTAGATTCTTAAATTCTATTTATTGTGCCATTGCATTTATTGGGTCAATGTTAAAAAAAACCAAATATCATAGATTGTTCACGTCGTGAAGAAAACTTGTCAAACTGAGGGTATTTCCGGATCGCCACTCGCATTCCACTCCTCGTATGTCCGGATCGGCACTCGCAATCCACTCCTTCCCGTCTTTCGCCTACACGCTTCACAAAATTTAGTTTTAATCGTGGTTTAGGGAATATTTTTCGAAGTTTTTTTTTATAATCCGACGATGGTGGGCGTTGGTTTGTAAAATCGTATTGATCATTTTTTAAGTTTATTTTCGGTAATACTTAATTAATGACATGGTAATAGGCCGGTCCGTTTTACGTGAGGGGCTTAGGACCCCCAGGCGAACAGAATGTTAGGGCCTATGAATTTTTTCCCAAATTTTTGCGCAATGTACGTACTGAATGATTTTTAATTCAACATTAGGAGACGATATATTGTATTATTTGTGATCCACTCGGTCGATACTTAACGTAGTGCACGTACAATAGCATAGTGATATTAGCTAGATGCGAGCCGTTCGCATTGCGACATGATGAATGCGATACCCATAGTACGAAATACAACAACGGATACAACTTGTAAGCAGCACAATGTATCCGCTCGTTCTAGTCACCGGTTCCTAGAAAAGCGGGCGATTCGTTCATGGTAGGATCTAGATAGGCTGTAGTCGGCTGATGATTCTGGTTGCATGTTCCAGTGCCGTGATAGATCTAACGGTGGCGTGAAATTATCAATCTATTGTCTGAATTGACACCTCCTTGGAGGATCCTATGGGACGAGTTTGATTAGTAAATTCGTCACGTTTGGTGAATGTAAACTATCTACAGGAAGTAAGGTGCGGCTTGAACTTACATCGATATCGTCGTCAAGAATGTTCGGACAAACAAAGCTTCTGCGTTGCAGAGTTCCTGGCCTTCTCGACCTGATGACTTGGCAACGATCACCACAAGCGCACATTGGACGGTCCTCCATCGCGGTAGTCTGAGAGGTCGATTTCTCCAGTCTGCCCCTTCTAGCTCTAGACGTTGTTCGTGCTCCGCCCTCCTGGCCATGTATTGCGCCATGCTTTCGTCTAACGGGAGGTAGTCATATTCCGGGTTGTCGTTGTCAATCCACTCGATGAAGCCGCAATATCTTCCCTCGGTCTGTTAAGGTAAATATCCTGGTGTAAGAGTCATGGGCGTAAAAACGAATATGACAAAGACTTGACTGAAACACGTACCTGGGGACTCCGGTGCACGCACTCAAAGTATCTCCAGCTGTAAGTCTCCTCCTGATGAGATACGCGTAGCCGGCAACGGTCACCACAAAGGCATATCGAGCGTTCAGCCCAAGGTGGCAGTACCAAAGCGAAACCTAAATATCACCAGTTGCAATCCTCCACGAAAAGAGGTGTAGGAGGCATTGTTCGATGCTGCTACAAGAAGAAAAGGAAATTAGTGAGGCAGGTAGTGGCCGTAGTTCATAAACGGTGGGAAGTTTGCCCGAGGGGCTAGGTGAAGGCCTCTGCTACTATGATGGTGCTTTTATATAGGTTGTCGTGCGTCTATTTCCCTATGAGATGTATAGATCAAAATATAAGGGACATGCATATGCAAAAAGCGGTTGAAGTGGCCGACCATGTATTCAGAATGCCCGTGACGACGCATGACTAAAGCGACGCGCCGAAAGCTCGCTTGTCGCAATGTGGCGCATGCGGGGCCTATATTATGCAAGTAAAGGTGGTCCGTACTCGCGCATAGTATGCACCGAAAGTGGTTTGTCCTTTTAAAATGGTACAAACAGGACGGAGTACCGTTGTAAATATTTGTGAAAGGTCAGATTTGAAGGGTGGGATCGAGCCTAGAGGGGGTGAATATGGACATGAAAAATTTGAACTAAAGCGGAAGCAATCTGCAAACAACGGATATTCCGTAATAGTATGACAGAATAGCTAGACCTATAAATAAATAAATACAACAATAGCCCCTAGTCCATATGCCTCCTCGTCCTCTGTCACGCCCAGAAATTTAGCCAATTTCCAGACTATTTTGTGTATTAAAATCCCTGTCCAGGAATCAAGCCAGGGTACACAAAACGACAAATCAATAAACAGTTCCAAACTTAAATAAAGCGTAAAAACTTACAGAAGAGGCACTTAGTCCTCACACGGAAGAAAACAGCAGCGGAAAAACGAAACTACCGTGTCTTCAGCTCCACACCACAGGCAAGCTTAACTAGGGTATAAGCCAAGGTCTTCACTTCTGAAAAGGGGGAGTATAGCAAGGCTGAGTACCACCCACCGTACTCAGTAAGCCACAATGATGCATTTGTGCACGGGATTTCAAAGGAAGGCTGGTAGCTCATTTGCGTAAAAGCAGTTGTAAACAGTAGTAGTTCGCAAACAGTAAAAAGGTTGATTAATTTAATAAGATTAATTTTCCACCGATTAACGTTACACCACGTTAACCAGGCCTAACCATTCCCAACTGATTAACGCTACACCACGTCAACCAGTCTCCACTGATGAACGCTACACCACGTTCACCAGACACCTCCGGTTACCGTTACACCACGATAACCGGACTCCACTGATTAACGTTACACCACGTTAACCAGTCACCACCGGACAATGTACCACGCTGACCAGTTTTTCCTGATCAACGCTACACCACGTTGACCAGGCCGCGCTGAAGGAAGTTACACCACGACCACCAGGCGTAACTGATGAGAGTTACACCACGCTCACCAGTCTCCACCGATTAGCGCGTTACACCACGCTAACCGGTCACCCCCGGTCAACTCAACCACGTCGACCGGACTCACACCTTCCACAACACAAGTTTTAGAAAACCAGATTAATTATCTAGGGTGAGACTAATCACGGTGAGTCTTGGCCAATGTGCCCATGACCGCGGGCGCGGCTATTCGAATAGTTTTACTCTGATCAGAGGTGTACAACTTTACCCACAAGACACAGCCTCACACACGTTTTCGTGCGTCGATGTGTCACCACGACACCCCGCAAGAGACTGTGACAAGACCGTTCACGCAACCCCTCTCTAACCATCCACACCACGCTGAGGTTGCACCTGCCGACAGGGCACGCCATATTGGCCAGGCTACCCCCCTTGCGCCACGGTGAATCCGGCAGCCGATCAACCCTACCCCGGGCCGACCCAACTCTATCTCTTCCACCCTCTTCTTCGGTGCCTAGGAGAGGGAGAAGAAACGCTTCAAGTCCAACCGTTGCCCACGCTGGCTTGTGGCAAGTACGGGAAGTTGCCCAAGTGGTTCCCGCGAACCGGTCCTTAATTGCCATGGGTGCGACAAGCAAAACCATACACCCACAGCCCACCATTTAAGTCCAATTTTAGGAATTTAACAACAACCTATCCAAGGTTCCATTTTTCCGACATTGAGTCGAATCATATAAAAAGATAATATTTAATTCCCAGGTGGACTATGTTGCTAAGCATGGCTAAGCAGGTCCTATCTCTAGCCAAGTCATCCAATGAGACCTAAGCTAGTCAAATTATCACCCAAAGTTATCAAGGAATGGATAACAAGTAAACAGGGTCTCAAGTAAGTGGATAGGTTATCCCATATTCCAAGTAATTGGTAAAGCATGCAATTTATTTATAAATCATAAAATATTTCACAAAGTAGGTTCAACATGTTCAAGGATGAATGTGTGACTTGCCTTGTGACCAAACATCTTCGATTGCTCTTCCGAACTCTTCCGTAGACTTCGAGATCCTCCGAAACGGCGGTTATACGCGACTACACGCAAAACAATAAAAATCCTAAGAAACTCCAAATAAACAGTACATACAAAATTATACAAACAAGTAGATTATAATTTTGGATGAAATTAGGAAGAAGAACGGGTCAATTCGGAGTTCGGATGGAAAAGATATGGCTTCCGGAATATCGAATTCAGAAAGAATTCTGGAAAGAATTGGAAAAGAATATTCTCGAGAATATTCTCTCGGAATTAAATTAGAAGATTTACTTTTGGCACTTGAGAAAGAGTGGCACTGTCATGGGTCACGATTTCGAAGAATAGCTGGAGTGGTGGATTGGGCTAGGGCTGACAGGGCACTGGCGGATTAAAAAGGAGTCAACGGCTGGGATTCGATTTAGAGGGATTTAAACGGCCGAGATTGATTTAGAATCTTGATATAGAGATTGGACGGCCGAGATTCAACCCTGGAGTTTAAGGAGATTCGATGGTAAAGATTGGATTCAAAGGATCGGACGGCTCTAATTGGCCCAGAATGATCCCACAGCTAGGACGGTCGAACTTCTGCACACGGGACCCACGCGGCAGCATCACAGGAAGAAAAGGACGAGCTCCTACCATGGCATGGCCGAGGAGGTTAGGGCGCCGGCCGAGACAACTGCGCGGCAACAGCGACGCAGGCATCGGCCTCGGGACGGCACGGCATGGTGGCTGTCGATGTCAGGGCGGCAGCCGATCGGCAAAGAACGCCGAACCGAGGAGTAGAAGTCGGGGCGCTTGAGATAAACGATGGCGACGACGACAAACACAGAGGAAACACCGTGGGGCACCGGGAATGGATGGAAGAGACGGAGGCGAGGCCGACGGCTGGGCGATAGGCGGCGTCGACGACCAAACGACGGCGCAGCGATAACGACGGACAGGATCGAACAGAGCAGCGACAACTAGCGGTAGGGTGCAGAAGGACCACGGCGAGTATGGTGACGGACAGAGGTAACGAGGACGACGGTGGACGACGAGGGCTACGACCGGCTATGAAGCGACGAGGACGATGGCGACTCGGCTGCGAGGACGGAGGGCGGCATCTGACAGGCAGGATGACGACCAGCACGGGTGACGCGGCTAGGAGATGGCGACAACGCTCCTTGGCGCAGCGGTGTCGATGACAGACCGGGGCTGAGGAGGCAACGTGGCGCCGGTGTAGATGACAACGGCAATGCCGACGACGGCTATAGGGAAGGGACAGAGGCGCCCTTGCTGAGGACGGCGAAACCCGGCGGCTGGGCGACTGGGTGACGACAGCAGACGGTGACACCGAGAGGAGAGAAGAGGGGAGCGACGGCTGCGGCTCACCAGCTGCACTGGATCGCGGAGATGGCGACGACAGCTCATCGGCCAGGACGACGGCGCAACGACGACGATCCACGGTAGGACACACGACAGGCGTCAGGCTGGCACAAAGCGGCGGCCGGCAGGGAACGGCACACAGGAGAAGGGCGGCACTGGACTTGGGAAAGGAAAAGCAGTAGGGGCTGGCGCAGAGGGATCATGCTCACCTCGGGGTGGCGAAGGACGGCGACGGCTGTAGATGGCAGACCGGAGACGGCAGGCGGCGGCGAGAGGCACAGAGGACGACGACGAGGTTGACGACGCAGAGGCGGGCGAAGCCGGACGGCGACGAGGAGGGACGGCGACGATGTTGAGCAGCGGTCGTTGGGCGACGACGGTGGAGAGGGGAGTCGGGCTCCGGGTGATGGCGACGTCGGCGGCGACGGAGCATGGCGCTGGGGCGGATGTACCGACGACGGCGCCACAGCGACCGGCGGCGGGGACGGCGAGGAGGGGGACGGAGAGCTCCTCGGGTTGAAGACGACGGCAGCGCTCCGGCGGCGGAGCCAGGCCGCGGCAGCAGCTTCGGGGATCGGCGCACTGCCTCGGGGCGGCGCGCTGGGCAGCAGGAGGAGACGGCGGCGCGGCGGCAGAGGCAGGGGCAAGGAGCGGCGCGGCAGAGGGCTGGCGGCGCTACGCGTGGCGTCGCTGGATGGGCACGGTGGCGGCTGGAGGCGCGGCTGGCAGGGGCAGGCGACGGCGCGGTGAGCCACACGGCGGCGGCTTCGGGTGAGCGGAGAAAACGAGAGAGGTGAGTTCGGGAGAGCTTTTTGAGGGCACGGGGAGGCGGAATCGTGGCCGAGGATGCGGTTTTGGAGCGGGATGGGCGCGGGAATGGCGGCGTCGTGGGGAGAAGGAGACGGGAGGTGGAGGTGACCGGGTCCGGGGCGGCACGGGATTGGCGGCCACGGCGGTTGCCAGAGGAGACCGGGGCGGCGCGGGCTGGCGCAGGCCGGGGGAGAAGCAAGGGAGCAGGCAGAGTAGGCCGGGGCGTAGCCCAGGGCGGCGGCGGCTTCGGCTGGCTGGCGACCAAGCAGAGAGAGAGAGAGAGAGTCCAAGAAGATGAACAGGAAGGGAAAAAAACGGAAGGGTGAGAAAAAGAAAAGGGGAAGGGAAAATTGGAAGGAAAAGGAAAAGAGAAAAGAAGAGGAAAATATGGGGATTTTTGGGGATTTTTTCGGAAATTCTAAATTTAGAATTTAAAATTTAGAATTCCAAGATGTATCAGAAAAACGGAAGTTGGGAATTTGTTTGGAATTTTGGAGGATTGCGAACGTCGGCGTATATATATTTGGAAAAAACCGGAGACGTCGAAACACTTTTGGAAATCGAAATATTTCTTTGGAATCAACGAAATTCGCCGGAATTTTTGGGATTCACCAAGTATAAGAATATTTTGGGAATTCCTGGAATATTGGGAGGAGTTAACAGGAATGTTCCGAAGTCAGAAAAAATCAGGAATATTTACGGAGTCAGGGACTTGGGGAAAAATAGAGGTTATTTTGCGTCGACCGAGAAATTAGGATTTTCAAGGAATATATTTCACGGAGTTTGGGAAACGGAATAAATGAACTTCCAAAATATGGGGAATATTTTAGGAGTCGAGAACGGAGGGGGAAATAGTTTAGGAAATATTTAATCGCTTGAAATATCGGTGTATTTTGGAGAATCGGAACGTCGAGGAGGTTTTAGGGTTTCGGGAGCAACACGAAACCCCAGAAGGAAAAAGGAGTTAGAGTTCATGATGAACGGGGAGATTTCAAAGGACTGAATCGAAACGACCCGAACAGGGGAAAAGACAGGGGTTTTATTACATATTAGATTTATCTAATTATAGAGATGATCTTTGTCCCATTAAAATTAATTCTGGAGCTCCGAAAATTCCGAAAAATTTTCAGAGAGTTTATTAAATCGTGGGGAATTTACCAGAAATAAATGCCACCACGAAACAGATAGAGTTTAATATTATAAATACTTAAACACTTAAAATATTCCGATAAACACCCCGGGAATATAAAAGCGTCCAAGCATTTATTTAAAATTTTCAACTTGGGATTTTTAATATTGGAAATTTCAAAATTTTATTCAAACACGTTTCTCAAACAAAATTTTTCTAGCATATTTTTTTTTGTTTTTCGATTTACCTAAAAATAATTTTTAATTAAGGCGATTTTTAGGGCGTGACATCCTCCTAAGCTGCGCTCGCACGTGCCCGCACGAGTATGTCAGGCGGTCCGCCACTACCCCACGAGTGGCTCGGACCGCTTGAGCAGTACGGGAAGCACCGGCATCGTGCGGCTATGTGTCCGGTGCACCTCCGAGTTGTGACGACCCGATCACGTCCTGCTCCGGAACGAGATCGTCCTCGGTAGAGATCCAAGCAGAGGTGCTCCGGGCAGATCCCCGCCCAATGTCCCCCAGGTAGTGGTGAGATCCGCCGTGTGGGGCTGGTAAAGAAAAGTTCGCATCAACCGAATAAAAAGTGCAGTTAGTTATGGAGAATATGTTCGAACCTGACGTACCTGACAAACCTCGCCCAATCGTGGAGGCTGCCGTCCTCGATCCTCCGGCGGTACCAGAAGGACTTGCTCTCCACGACGTACTGGACCTTGCAGAACCCGCCGCTCCTACCGATGTCCCTTCACCATGGGGACCTCGCATATGTATCTGCATCGGCGGGGCTGCATTGGAACGGCGACAAGTCAGAGCACGGATGACCGAGCGCATCGTGTTGCGCATCCGGCCGAACGTGATCGTCTGCTTCCTGCTGGCCGTGAGAGGGATGCCAGCCTCGAGGCGATGGCACAGTAGGCCGAGCTCCGTGTCAACCTGCCTAGCATCGTCCGTCTATTCAGCAGGACATGCGTGGTTAGTTGCGCGTGGTAACTACCGTTGAAAATAGTATGAAAACCATTGACTCACCACACGGAAGTAGTCTTGGTCGCGGTGTGTCGGGTATGCGTCTCGCACCCCTGCAACGTGCGCCTGTGGAGCCCCGGGAGTGAACGTCACCCGTAGTCTGGTACGGGGCTGGTACCAGGAAAGGTACTGCTTGTACATGTCGGCTGTGTAGGGGTGGATCTCCGTGATGACGTCCTCCATGGCTATGAGCCAGTCGTTGATGTACTCGATGACGGTGGGTCTCCACAACCTACCGGCGGCCTGGCCACGCCGATTTAACCTGCAGAGCACAACCGGCGAGACAATGCATAATAATACAGAATATTCATTTCCACACATACTTGTGAATGTGTTGCGGTACGGGCTGGAGTTGTGGATGGCCGAAGGTCTGGCGCATACCGAACTGCCGCATCACATGCTGCGGGCAGTGCAGCTCGACAGAAATGTCGAACAGCATCGGCGTCATCGTCAGACAGTACGCCTGGTCCCTGGTGCAGAGGGACGACAGCTCAAGCGGCGCACGTTGAAAGTGCATCTATCCCCTAAGTGGGTTTTGGTGGATTAATGACAAAGCGGTTAAGGGACTAATGAGTTTATCAAGAATTGTGCAGAGAGTTAGTCCCAGGTTGCTTAGTGTGGTGCATGGAGACCCCCCACAAGGACATGATGCAAAACGACGAAGCGACTCGGAGTTTATTTTAAATTCATTTGAATTTTCTTTAGAGTCGTAGGAAAACCGTTCTATCAAGAGGGGTTGCAAGCAGTGTTCCAAGACCACTCAAGTGCTTAAGATCCAAATAGCTGAGAGTTCATCACTTTGGCACAACACATACACTTAGGTGGGCTATTTTCAGTGTGAGGGTCGGAGGTTCCGACCTCCAGGGCCGGAAGCTACGACCAGGTCCTTCGGCCACAGACAAAGTGTTGGCCGGAGGTTCCGATTCCCCGGGTCGGAACCTCCGGGCCAAAATCTGTGAGTAACGGCTATGTGACGTAAGCCATGTCCTATAAAACCCAAACTTGGATTCTAGCCGTTGCTGATGCATTCCACTTTATTCCAACTGTTCCCTAGCCTCTCCTAAGGTGCTTTGAGCTCTCCCAACTAATCCTAGTGCATTCTTTGTGATTCTTGTGAGGATTTAGTGGGAAATTGGGTGAATTTTGTTGAGAGAAGGCTAGGAGGATCTTGTGCACTTGTGGAGGTCGCGGATTGGCTGCTTGGGGCTTATTTCTCTTGGAGGGAAACCTCCTAAACGGTTAGGCGTCTCCCGCGAACTTCCTCTTATTGTGGATTGTCCCAAGAAAGTTTGTGAAGGTTTATCTCGCCTCCGCAAGAAAAAGAGGTAAATTCTAGTGGAAACCAAGTTTGATCTTTGTGGTCACTTGGTGAGGAAAGAGGTCAATTGAGACCCAGCTCTTTGGAGCTCCTCAACGGAGACGTAGGATCTTTTTGATCCGAACTTCGGGAAAAATCTTTGTGTCTTCGTTGTCTTTTCTCGTTATTGCCTCATTTTGTATATTAACTTGCTAGCATTTATCTCTTACTCCATTACTTGCACTTTACTTGATCTCTGTCAAATTTATTCTTTATAGAAGTATATTGGTAGAGTCTGAACTCCAGGGTCGGAACTTCCGGCGTTCTAGGCCGGAACCTCCGACCAGCCCTCTCGGCTAGCCCGAGAGAGCCGGTCGGAACCTCCTACCATTTTGGTCGGAGGTTCCTACCAGTATTTTACCGCTGCTTTTGGAGAATTTTTCAGGAACGCCTATTCACCCCCCCTCTAGGCGACATCAATGGGCATTCAATTGGTATCGGAGCCTAAACTCTTAGGAAGCTTAACTGCTTGGAGTTGATCTGAAGATGTCGACCGAAAAGGTAGTTGATTCTACCGGGGTTAGAGAAGACAGAGATGGCTCGACAAGCAAGTCGGGTGGAAGAAAGGGGGCTGCTTTTGACCTTGACTACAACAAGTTTATCTCTCCTCCTCAGCAATTCATCTTTGTGCCTTTCGGACGTGCTCCCCATTTTGATGGGACCTTCTATAGCGCGTGGAAGCACAAGATGAAATTGTATCTAAACTCGTTGCATCCAAGTGTTTGGAAAATTATGTGCACAGGTGTGACGGATGCTCCAAAGGAAGGAGAGGAGCCTACACCGGCTCAAGAAGCTCTTATCCACTGCAATGCTCAAGCCGCAAGCGTCATCCTCAACTCCTTGAGCCCCGAGGAATTCAACAAGGTGGACCAACTCGAGGAGGCCAAGGAGATTTGGGATACTCTTCAATTAGCGTATGAAGGATCCCCCAGCGTACGAGAATCCAAGATCGAGTTGCTTGAGGGGCAACTTGGACGGTTCGTGATGGAAGACAACGAGATGCCACAAGAGATGTACGATCGCATGATGGTCATTGTCAACAAGATCCGTAGTCTTGGTGGTGAAGACATGATCGATCATGTGGTGGTCAACAGGTTTCTCCACGCGATCGCCCCAAGGAACCCCACCTTGGTGACTTTCATCCGGGAGATGAAGAACTTCAAGAGACTCACTCCAAGCGACGTTCTTTTGAGGATCATATCACATGAGCTACTCGAAGAGGAAGCCAAGGAAGTCAAGCAACTTGCCAAGAGTGCCGCAATCATCAAGAACAAGGAAGTTGCTTTGAAGGCAAAGAAGGAGCAAGCCTCAAGCGACTCCGAGAGTGAAGATAAAGACTTCGCTCTTGTGGTGAGGAAGTTTAAGCACTTTCTTCGTCGAGGCGGCTTCGGCAAGGACAAGAAGGAGGATGTCAAAGGAAGGAGGCAATCCAAGCGGGCGTGCTACGAATGCAAGGAGTACGGCCATTTCATCGCCGATTGCCCCAAGCTCAAAAACAAGGGTGGCATGTCCAAGGTGGTCAAGAAGAAGACCAGGCGTGCTCACATTGGAGAGGAGTGGTTCTCCAATGATGAGGACGACGACAAGGAAGAAAGTGATGAAGGAGGGGTTGCCACAATTGCTATCAAGTCATCGTCGGGCTTCGAGGAGCGTCTCTTCGACAACTTGAGCGACGACGATCACTATGAGCCCACTTGCCTCATGGCACAAGGGCGAAAGGTAACCTCAACATCCAAATCCCTCCAATTGATGATGATGATTCTAGTGATAATGAAAGTGAGGATGATATGGATGAGATGCTTAAGGGTTTTAGCAAGCCGGCCATGTTGTAATTGGCAAAGCTTATGAAGGCATTAGAGTGCAAAGAAAAGTTCCTCGAAAGTCAAGAGGACTTGCTCATTCTTGAGAAGGAGAGAAACCTTGCCCTAGAGAAGAACTTGGCTAAGGAGATGAATAGGGTTGAGGAATTGACCAAAGAGCTCTCTTCGGTCAATAACTCAATGGCTAATCTAAAGAGTGTGAATGAAACACTTCAAGAGAACCTTGTGAAGTTGGACCAAAATCACAAAGCTATTGAAGTGTAATTCGACACTCTTTGGAGTAGCGCCTCCACCTCCAATGAGGTCACCAATATCTCCAATGCCTCCACAAGCAACGGTTGTGCAAAATGCTATAACTATGATTTGGATGCATATGCTACTAACCTTGAAGCTTTGGAGGCGCTTAAAAAGGAGAATGAGCGGTTGGGTACTTTGGTGAAGTTTGGATGTTTGAAAACATTTCAATCCAAGGATGCCCTCTACAAAACCCTCACTACCCACTCCAACAAGAATGGCTATGGTCTTGGCTTCTTTCCCCATGAATGTACAACATCTGGAAGGACCATAGTAAATGGGAAACAATGCCTCAGATTTGTGAAAGAAGGAAGTTCGCCGCAAGCCGAGGAGGTAAAAAGGTCCTCAGCCTGTCTGGGGGCCGGAAGCTCCGACCATACTGGTCGGAGATTCCGACCGAGCCTCTCGGCCCTGCCGAGAAGGGCGGCCGGGGGATCCGGCCCAGCCAGTCGGAGATTCCGGACAGAACTCTCTAGCCGACCGAGAGGTCCGGTAGGAAGCTCCGACCAGAACGATAGGAGGTTCGACCGCCATCCCAGACAAGCAAAGAAGACTGGTAGGAGGCTCAGACCAGAGTAGAAGACTGGTAAGAAGCTCCGACCAGAAAAACTGTACTATGAGTCATATGAGATCACCAAGGATCACCGCGGTAAGGTGATTGCATATTTTATTGGTGACTGCTATGAGGAGTACAGGGCTTGTGTGTGGGTGCCCAAGGCACTCGTGACTAATGTTAAAGGACCCAAACTTAAACAAGTTTGGGTACCTAAATCCCAAGCTTGATTTCTTTTGTAGGCATACTCCTCCGGTGGATCGAGTTGGGTTGTTGACAGCGGGTGCACCAACCACATGACGGGAGAGAGGAGTATGTTTGCAACTCTTGACGAGAATGGAGGAGATCACGACAATATTGTCTTTGGAGATGATGGTAAAGGAAAGGTAATGGGATTAGGTAAAATTGCCATCTCCAACAATCTATCTCTCTCTAATGTTCTTTTCGTCAAGTCCTTAAGCTACAATCTATTATCGGTGTCTCAATTGTGCAAACTGGGCTACAATTGTTTGTTTACCGACGAGGATGTAACCATCTTTAGAAGAGATGATAATTCTGTCGCATTCAAGGGAAGGTTGAAGGGAGATCTTTATCTAGTGGACTTTGACCTAGATAAAGTGAACCCGAAGGCTTGCTTGATTGCAAAATTCTCAATGGGATGGCTTTGGCATCGAAGGCTAGCCTATGCAGGGATGAGGAACTTATCGAATCTTCTAAAGGGGTAACACATCCTCGGACTATCTAATGTCACATTTGAGAAAGACCGTGTGTGTAGCGCTTGTCAAGCCGGAAAGCAAGTTGGGAACCCACACCCCGTGAAAAACATCATAACTACTTCAAGGCCATTAGAACTACTTCATATGGATCTCTTCGGTCCCGTGGCCTACCTAAGCATCGGAGGTAACAAATATGGGCTCGTAATTATTGATGATTTTCTCGCTTCACTTGGGTGTTCTTTTTGCAAGATAAGAGTGAAATCCAAGGAATTTTCAAGAAATTCGCAAAGCGAGCCCAAAACGAGTTCGAGCTCAAGATCAAGAAAGTTAGGAGCGACAATGGGGGGAGTTCAAGAATACTCAAGTGGAGGAATTTCTTGATGATGAGGGGATTAAGCACGAGTTCTCCGCTCCATATGATCCACCTCAAAATGGAGTCGTGGAGAGGAAGAATTGGTCTCTTGTCGAGATGGCAAGGACTATGCTAGATGAATACAAGACCCCGGATATCTTTTGGGCTGAGGCCGTGAACACCGCATGTCACGCGCTAAATCGCCTCTACCTCCACAAACTTCTTAAAAGACGCATATGAACTCCTCACCGTAACAAACCCAATGTGTCCTACTTCGTGTTTTTGGTTGCAAATGTTTTTATATTGAGTAAGAGACCTCGCTCATCCAAGTTGCTCCTAAAGTGGATGAAGGATTTCTACTCGGATATGAGTCAAATGCTCACGCTATCGTTTTTCAACAAAGTCTCCGAAATTATTGAAACCACGAGAGATGTGACATTTGATGAAACTAATGGCTCCCAAGTGAAGCAAGTTGAGCTTGAGATGCTAGGTGAAGGAGCCACGGGACACGACATCGAGAAAAAGGCAATTGGAGAAGTGAGGCGCTAGAAGAGTCGAATAGCAAAAGGGACCGAACAAGCTCCTTCCACTCAAGCGACGCCTCCAAGCACAAGAGTTGATCAAGAGGACGATCTAGCACGAGTGGATGGGATCGATGCTGAGGGCACTAGTGAGCCAAGAGACACCGTGCGAGCTCAAGTCCCCTCGGTGCACCATCCAAAAATTCACCACACCGTGCAAAGAGATCATCCCGTCGACAACATTCTCTGTGATATCCAAAGAGGGGTAACCACTCGCTCTCGGGTAGCTAACTTTTGTGAGAATTACTCCTTTGTCTCGTCTTTGGAGCCAATTAGGGTTGAGGACGCACTGGTGATCCGGATTGGGTGATGCCATGCAAGAAGAGTTGAACAACTTCACCCGCAATCAAGTATGGTCATTAGTGGAGAGACCAAGCAAAACGTCATCGGCACCAAATGGGTCTCCGCAACAAGCAAGACGAAAATTGAGTCGTTACTCGCAACAAAGCACGGTTAGTGGCTCAAGGGTTCACTCAAGTCGAGGGCCTCGACTTCGGTGAAACCTTTGCGCCGGTTGCTCGTCTTGAGTCCATTCGAATTTTATTAGTTTATGCCGCTAATCATGATTTCAAGCTTTATCAAATGGACGTCAAGAGTGCGTTTCTCAATGGACCAATCTCTGAGTTGGTATATGTGGAGCAACCGCCCGAGTTTGAAGATCCCAAATATCCAAACTAGTCTACAAGCTTCATAAGGCCTCTACGGGCTCAAGCAAGCCCCTAGAGCTTGTATGAATGTCTTCACGACTTTCTACTAAAGAATGGCTTTGAAATAGGCAAAGCCGACACTACTCTCTTCACTAAGAAATTCAAGAATGATTTATTTGTGTGCCAAATTTATGTCGATGACATAATCTTTGGCTCTACTAATCCCTCTTTTAGTGAAGAGTTTAGTAAGATCATGACTAGGAGGTTCGAGATGTTAATGATGGCGGAGCTCACCTTCTTCCTCGGACTTCAAGTCAAGCAACAAAAGGATGGAACCTTCATCTCGCAATCCAAGTATCTCAAGTACATCCTTAAGAAGTTCGAGATGGAGGGAGCCAAGCCCATCAAGACTCCAATGTCAACTAATGGGCATCTCGACCTCGACGACAACGGCAAACCGGTGGATCAAAAGGTATATCGCTTCATGATTGGATCTCTTCTTTACCTTTGTGCATCTAGACCGATATTATGCTTAGTGTGCATGTGCGCTCGTTTTCAAGCGGCCCTAAGAATGTCATTTTATTGCCGTTAAGAGAATTCTAAGATATTTGGTGCACACTCCTAATTTCGGTCTTTGGTACCCTAAGGGTTGTGATTTTGAGCTAATTGGATATTCCAATTCCGATTATGCTGGGTGTAAGGTTGACCGCAAGAGCACAACGGAGACTTGTCAATTCCTTGGACGGTCTCTAGTTTCTTGGGCCTCTAAGAAGCAAAACTCCATTGCCCTATCCACTGCCGAGGCGAAGTACATAGCCGCCGGCTCGTGTTGTGCTCAACTCCTTTGGATGAAACAAACCCTTCAAGACTATGGCTACAAAATAACCAAAATCCCACTTCTTTGTGACAATGAGAGTGCCATCAAAATAGCCAATAATCCCGTCCAACACTCAAGAACCAAACACATTGACATACGCCACCACTTCTTGAGAGACCACGAAGCCAAAGGAGATATCACCATTACTCATGTGAGAACCGAACACCAACTTGCCGATATTTTCACCAAGCCCTTAGATGAGAAAAGGTTTTGCGAGCTTAGGAGTGAGCTCAATATCATAGATTCTCGAAACATTACATGACTAAGTGGTTGACTAATCAATAGTCAAGAAAATGGTCAAAACGATGTCAATCAAAGTGAGCTTCTGTGTTTTTAAGGCCTCTTCTTGTATAGAAATTGGTCTTAACACTGAGAACGGAGCTCCAACATTCCCAAACTCATTTTCCAAAAATATTGCGAAAATCCTTGTGTGATAATTTTACATTCCGAAAATTTGGCTCTTTTCATTGTTGATCTTCATTTGTGACCATTGTTATGTGCTTATTGATTGCTGCTGGTCACATATGGGTCAACGGAAAATCATGTCCACCTCCTTTCGGCCAAAATACCTTGTTTTCCTTCCTTCCAGAAAAATCCTATCGGAGGTTCCGACCAATAGGCCGGAGGCTCCGACCTAAGCTCTCTGTCCAAAAAATTCAGGCCGGAAGCTCCGGCCCCCTAGCTCGGAGTTCCGGCCCACCATCGGTTTTAACCCTGGGCCTCATTTCATCCCCTCCCAGCCCTAACTCTTTCCCATTTCTCTTGTGGGCGATTTTCAACTCCAACCAACAAAAATCTTCGGGCATTCTCGTTTCCCTCCTCCTTGGTGGTCGAAAACTCCGTCCCGTCGACGTTTTTGTGCTTCCTCGTCTCAAGGTATTGATTTCGATCTCTTCTCCTAGGTTTTCATATTTTTGACCCGATCTCTCAATATGTAAACTAGGACTAGTTTTTCTTGGTGAAAAACCTTCCTGCACATCCCTAGAACACCGATCTATAGTTTTGAATGAAATGCATTGGCTAGTTCTGTAGATCAAGTCGCAACCATGTGTCGGCCGGAGGTTCCGGTCCTACTGGCCGGAGGTTCCGGCCCCTGGGTCGGACCCTCCGACCGGCTATTACTGCTAGCCTTTGTAACCTTGGATCTTCCAATATGTCCTTGACCTCAATACTTTCTTTGATTCCTTGGTTGTATTTCAGTGTCAATGGCTCGCGAGAAGCGTCAAAAGGCTAGACAAAATGTCTCCACCTCCGGTACCCAAAGTGATCAGGACTCGCCTCCTAGACGGGCTGACAAGAAAGGCACCGGCTCGTGCTAGCAGCAGCAGGAGAGCAGGGGGAGGCAAGCGGCCTGCTACACAGCCTCCGTCTACAAGGCAAACTCGAAGCTCTGCCTTGGCTATTCGGGATTCGGATGCTCCACCACCGCCGCCACCAAGGCGTGGTGGACTCGCAGTGGTGGCACTCGCAGCTCTGGCAGTGGACTGTCAATGACCCAATCCGAGCAATGAAGCACAGAGCTGTCAGCACTACTCCTTTTGGCCACATTGGCAGACATCGCTTTGATTATCTACACGATGTGGCAAGAGAGGCAGAGACAGAAGCTGAACCCCAGATACCCTTCCTCAGGAGTTGCAGATCCTCGCTTTGTCACCGCCGTCCAGGTAGACTGTACAACTCAGTCTTCATGATCGACCCAAGCCGGTCGTGGAAATGAAGTATATAGACTAGGAGTACATGCAGCGCCAGAAGGGACAGATATTCAAGATGAATCAAGCTTTGCCTGATAAGATATTGGAGTATCATGGATTACAATATGATTGGAGTGAAGAGCTAAACCGATGGTCCAGTTTTATGCGACCGTATTCTTTGAGGAGAGCCCACAACATGAGTATTCAGAGACGGGGGCGCACTCAGGTGTGAATATACAGTTACTATCTCTCAGTTCGCCGTCATCTTGGGATTGACCCTGAGGAGTCTGAACCGCCTAACCTGCACAGTGAGAAGACACTGCCCTGTTCTAAGAGGACCATATTTCTCTATGCCGATGGGGCGCCAAGAAACTGCATGGGCACCACCAAGGGTCTTTCCCCCTTACAAGTTTCTTCTGAACATGATCAAGCAACTTTATCTCCTAAGGCTGGCCGATGCCACAGCTCTTCCCGCTCGCCACTACACTTGCTTGTAGGCTGAGGAAAATCAGCCTCCTGTCAGTGTGATGAATACATTTGGAATTGAGATCTTCAACATTGTGGTAGAGCCCAAAAGAGGATGCGCCTATGCTCCATATATTATGAAGATGATAGAGGAAGTATCTGACTTGTGTTGAGAAGGAGGTGAACACAGCTTACCGCCCACCAGCTAACCGCCGCCGGCAGTGAAGTTTCCCTCCGTTACTTCTCAGCCTGGCTTTCTTTAAGTCTTGCCGAGTCGCCTATCAGGAAGGCACTCAAGGCCATCTTCAACATCTGCACCAAGAATGCCTTGAGATAAAGGAAGATGGAGCGCCGACAGAAGGAGATGTTGAGGATCCGGCAAGACAGTCTCAGATGAATTCTTCAGACGAGGTCTTTGAGATCCTTTTGCGCCTATGAGACTGCTCAGCACATTGCCAGTGGAGCGCCCTTCAGAAGACCTTTTAGGAGATTCTGAGTCTGATGGCTGCTTCTGAGGAAGACACAGAGAGACTCATATCATGATGAAACAATGGGAAGGATGATGAGAGCATGGAGACAGCAGTGAGGAAAATCGGGATTGAGGATGAATGAGTCTATCGCAGCACCTCCACCAGTACAGCCTGGCTGTTACACATCTTGCTCCCTCTTTTCAGCCAGTCTACGACATTCCTCCCACTCATTGAGAAGATGATGATGCCGGCCATTGCATGATACAGAGTTTTTGCTCCGGATGATGATCCGCACTGTAGCCAGTACAGCGTCCGGCACACTGAGGATTATCCCACCGACGACGATTGAGCCCGTTCTCCCCTGTCTTTCCTCTCTTTTGGTGCCTTAATGCCAAAGGGGGAGAAAATTCAGAAAAATGACAGGCCTCCTCTTACACTTTTGTGGCTGATCCTGCAGTATGGCCGCCCCCCTCCGACCCCCCTCCTGTCTTTAAGTTTCCTAGACTCTTTCAGCCATTTGGACATATATGACAATGTTTGCCAGTAATATGCTTAATTATGGCATACAATGTGTGATGTGATGTTTACTCTCGATGTTTTTGGGTTTGCCATGTCATATGCGACTTGATATTCTATTCATCATGTCACACCTTGCACCCCACGGATGAAAATAGATGAAAAAGGCTTGTCAGTTTCACAAAACTCAATCTGACTATACTACTTCCACTCTTACTATATAGCATATTTCTAAGGGGAGCCAAATCATCTACATTTATATCAAATCAAGTTTATATATTCATTCTGTTTAAGCTTTAACCGTGTTGTCATCAATCACCCAAAAAAGGGGAGATTTGGACAAGTGCATCTATCCCCTAAGGGGTTTTGGGGATAATGACAAAGCGTTTTAAGGACTAATGAGTTTCATCAAGAATTGTAGAGATTAGTCCCAGGTGCTGTGTGGTAATGGACACCCCCCCCACAAGGACATGATGCAAAACGGCGAAGCGACTCGGAGTTTATTTTAAATTCATTTAATTTTCTTAGAGTATAGGAAAACGGTTCTATCAAGAGGGTTGGCAAGCAGTGTTATCAAGACCACTCAAGTGCTTAAATCCAAATAGCTGAGAGTTCATCACTTTGTCACAACGACATACACTTGGGTGGCTAATTTCAGTGTGAGGGCCCGGATTCCACTCACAGGCCGGAGCCTCGCGACCAAGGTCCTTCGGCCACAGACAATAGTGTTGCCGAGGTTCCGATCCCGCGTCGAACCTCCGGGCAAAATCTGTGAGTGAACGGCATGTGACGTAAGCCATGTCCTATAAAACCCAAACTGGATTCTAGCCGTTGCTGATGCTATTCCACTTCATTCCCACTTTCCCTACCCCCTAAAGTGCTTTGAGCTCTCCCAACTAATCTAGTGCATTCTTTTTGATTCTTGTGAGATTAGTGGGAAATT